>VZRQ01007125.1:164761-259898 GCA_013397975.1 Machaerirhynchus nigripectus
AAAAAAAGTCATGTTTTATACTAGAAGTCAACACTGTGAAAGAGTAGCTTACGGTTCTGAATATATTTTGAGCTTGATATGTGGCAGATAGCATTTTTGCTAAACGGACCAGGTGGAAAGAGTGGTTTTGTTATACACAGATAGATATAAGAATAGGACTTCATGACCTAGTCTTTGCTCTAGCTTACTCTCTGTAAAAAGTCAATTATAAAGATGTTACTAAATTTAATGTACATCTAGAAAAAGTAGCAGGAAATTACCAGGATTATTAATATCATAAAAATGATCATTTTGGGTTTTGGGTCATTTTTAAGACTCAGTACAGCAAGATAAGAACATTATAGCCTGCCTTTTTATCACTTGTCCATTTAACAGTTTGTTGTATTTGCAGGGTGTAAATGTGAGGGTAGGTAGGCTATTTTAGATTGCTAAAAACCTCTCATTTTTCTTTAGAGACTACAGTTGGGACGTATGTCACCTAATTTATATACTGAAAGGTTAAACATCTACATCTTAATTAGCCATTCTACGTGTCTTTTATATTCAATAGAGAGACACAGACACCCCTGCAGTACAACTTCTGTGTCCCAGTGTAGGCACCTTTCTCAGAGTAAGATGAAGCTCACGGCAAAGCTGTTTCTTTGACAAAATGTTTTGTTCAGAGAAAGAAACAATAACCTCTAGATGGCTGTGCTATAACCAAACCTCCTGACTAAATTACTGTTTTATCTCATGTGGGTGACAATGCATAACAGTCTAGCAAGTTGTTTGGGCTTTACAGTGTGACAATGCATAACACTGTATGCTAAATTCAGCAAATACATTTTTTCTTAATGGAAGAACAGCTGCTTCTGAAGTTGATGTGGAATGAACAAAAAAGTAAATCCAGCTGTCTTCCTCTCTACTGGTCCATGCAGTTGTGAGCAGAGCTAGAGGAAATACAAGAAGCCTTCCTCACCCCAACTCCTTCTTGTTGTTTTTCATAGTTTCCAATACTGATTAGGCCTTGCAAAAGGATGAATGACTAAGATAAGAAAAATGTTATATTTATGTTCTATATCAAAAGAAATAATAAGAGTAGAGATGAAATTATTAGAAATACTCCTTATTTTCTAGACATACTATTTCCTAGACATAGTATCTGTCTTTTTGCAAACAAATAGTTTAGTGATTATTTCTGCTGTCCTGATTTCTCCTACTATTACGAGCTACCAGTCAATCCTCTTCTATGTAAACATGACTTAAAATGCATGAAGATGAATCTTATTTTATTTGAATTTTTTTACTGCTATATGATAGAAGCTGAAAAATTTTAAATAATATTCTGTTTCCACTCTGAAGTGTGATTGTTTCATTTGGAATTTTACACAAAAATAGTAATTTTCCATTAAGGGAAATATTTTTTTTTTAAGTCAAGCTATCACATTCATAAAACAATTTCAATTCAATATTAATAGACAAAGTACATAATATTTTGTTTAGTGTACCTATGTCTTATTCAACTAAAACAGTTTTTATAAATAGGACTCTACTTACGTTTGTAATGCAGTGGGATGTGTTAAACTGGTTTAAAAAAAAAAAAAAAAGCTTTCCTTTCAAGCAGGTAGAAAAAAATAGTTCCAAATGCCTCATTGAAACAAACGAACCAAAAAAAGTAATTTGCTAGATCCAAACAGAAACTAGCCTTTGGAGAAGGGAAAAAAGTAAAGCCTTATGTACAGTGCTCGCTTTAATCTACCCTGCAGTCCATTGTCTCCCAAAGCAAAAAGACATAAGGGCAGACTGAATATACACAGCATATGCTGCTACTAGCAAATTTCTATCTCTGCTAATAAAAAGGGTTAAACATCATGATATTCTGGAAAATACTGTGCTTTTGTGTTTCATTTCAATTTTAACAAAACAAATTCAAACACATAATTTTACTGGAATGACATCATTAAAGCTGAAAATCGTTGCCTTCACTACAGATATATAAAGGCAGAAAAGAATCACACACTGGGGTTGAACGCTCTGGGGCAAGATGAGCATGGCATCTATGTACACGTTAATATGCTTACTATACCTCCATATATACACCATGAAAAGAGTAGTAACACATGTATTGTAACTTGGCCTTCTTTGAGGGGAGCAAGAAGGTGATTCTGACAGAGTAGGCTTTACAGATCACTGGAAGAATCTTAAATATCACCGTCATAAGAATGATATGGTGCAGTTATTGAAAGAAATTGTAACAAAACAGCATGAGTTACTCTGGAAGACATATTAATTTGATGACAAATTCCAAAATAAAAATATTTTTTCAAATTGATAGCTAATATCAACATAAATTATTGATTCTATTAGTTTTATTAGTAATGCTGGCAGAAAATAATGATTGGATGATGATTTTATTATGGATGACTACTAGGTTTTATACACTGGATAGATTATTCTTAGGATGATTTTTTTTTCTTGAAGGATGGGTAGTTCCATAATTCTTTTCTGGAAGTTTCATTAGATATTACTGAACCAAGTTTTATATCACTTTTCATCTGTGATAGAAAATACAAATGGGGTTGTTAAAAGGTAGTACAAACCACTTCCTTGCAAAGACTGGGAGTGGAATATAAAGGAGAACTGTCTAACTGAAGTTCATTTTTCAGTGGCATATAAAGTTCTTCTGTTTCACTTTATTCACACTTAATCACATGGTTAAATCTATCAGAACAAATGAAATCTTAATTAGGACTTAAAAATTTGTATTTTTTTTCCAGTAAACTCACTAAGTCTTAGTCAACACATTGCACAAGAATACGCAGTAAAAAATGTTCTTAATTTCATTATGCTATTAAGTGAAAGACATAGGACAAATCCCCTCAGTTCAGTTTTGTTTCCTTGTTTTCCTTTTGATGTTATATAGCCTTTTGTAATTATGGCAACAAAATTCACCAAAAATAATTTTCAAGATATTTTGTGAAATCATATCAGAGATACCATCATATTGTAGCTGCTAGCACTAAACTCTTGACCTGTAGGTCCAGTGAATAACATCTTCTGTTTTATAACCCTAAACTAATTCATCTAATGCTATCTATAAAATATTTATTCTTCTTTTTGGAGCATTTTCAGTCAGGTTCTAGTTGTTTCCAGCTCCATGCTTTTCTTCCTCCTATGCATCACTGATAACCCCTCAATATTATGTAAGTGCAGTGCAAGCCAAAAGACTGTCAGAGCCAAAATAAAAAGACAAAAAATGTGTCCTCATCCAAATTCTGATTTTGTCATACATTCAAAAACGTCAGGCTCAAGTGCGATGAGAAGCATTGCTACATTCCTTGATCCACTGTATACATTCCTGTTGATTTAGCTCAGTAAGCAGTTAACCTTTGTTTCCAGGAAAAATGCTGACGGATGGTCAGGTTGTATACTGGGACCCCTCGATTCTATTTTTGCATAGCAGCTATCCATCCCATCAGTCCCCAGATTTTTTATTGCATGAGTTTTAAATGCACGTGCAGGGCTTTGTATTCGTTGAACTTGACCAGGTTCCTACAGGTCCAGCATTCCAATTTAATGAGATTCCTCTGAATAGCATCCTTATCCTCCAGAATATTGGCAGCACTCCCCCCATCACAGTGCAATGTCACTGGCAAACCTGCTAAAGATAGTATTCTTCTCAAGCTTATTGATGAGGACATTAAACATTTCTGTGAACATTTCCTCATTTTCCTAAAGATCCTACTCTCTTGGGATGACTGCAGACAAAAAGACGTATTGACCAGTTTTCCTACGTTAAGAATAGCAGGCCCAGATAACTCCTTCTGGAGTTATAATACTAATACTAATACTTCTCCTTGATAACTTTTGCCAGCACTACTGACAGAAAATTGTTGTCAAAGATCCCCTGTGCCATTTGGATCGTAATATGTTCCCCTCTTAGCGGGTGTCAAGGTGGTCAGAGTTCCCCATGAGAACCATCATTTTCAACTGGGGACTTCCTCTAGTTGTTTCAACAAGACTTGTCTGCCTACATGCTTTGATTGGGCTGTCTGTATCTGCACCCCCTCTGATCCGTTCTCAAAAGCTCTCAAGGTGGTTCCATTTCAAGAAAGAGTTCTTGCATGTGAGGTGCTCCTTTGGGTAGAGTACAATTTGTCCTGCCTTCCACAAAGAGTTTAGAAGGACTTTGTATCTATTTACCTCGTTCCAGAAGGGCAAACATTTGTGCCTCCATGTTGCTGTAATTCCTATGACATCATAATTCCAATACTAAACACAGACTTACGGTTGCCACAAGTTCCACTTTTATTTTTCCACTCTGCCTTTTTCAGTTCCTCCTCCAGTCTTCAGTTTTCCAACAGTGGTTTCCTTCAATTCCTAATAGTTATTTGTCTCCCTGCTTGGCTGTTTCCTGGTGAGGGCTGCCTTGTCGTCTCAGGATTCTGTTTACTTTATAAATTCTGCATGTTTATGTGCAGACACTTCAGATCGGCCCTCAATCATCCCACTTTCTCAAGAGGAGTGAGACAACTCCCCCGTTGTACCCTGGGTGCTTCCCCATTATGTGCAAGCTTTGTTCCCTCATCTGTCAAAATTAGCTTCTAGAGCCTGGAACTGAAGATAATGTGTAAAAAGATACAATAAGAAGACCATGCAGTGCAGCTGTTCCACCCTTGGCACAGAAGGAAAAAGTACTCATGGTAAGTAAATAGAATATATAGGATTACTTGAGGACTAGTTTTTGTGCACTCTTAGCATGTAATGATAAAATGCTTCAAACCTTTGCTGATACCATTCCCAGATTTTAAAACGTATAAGGTTTCTGGATAGGTTAAGAAAATATATCTAATTCTTACTGACTTGTTATGAGGAGTAACCTACACATCTTGACATGCATTTAGATATTTACTTCTTTCTTTTGGAATTTTAATGTTGATTTTTTCCCCCCACACTTCCTTGCATCTCTCAGACGTGCAGAAGTACCTTCTTCATAGATGACAGTTCCAAAGTTTCAATCGGAGCACCCAGGGTATTTTTAAGTCCGTCCTTACTTGAAGATCAACAAATTGCCATCACGCTCTTTAGAAAAGCAGAACATGAAACCTTCTCCTGCTAACTGTAACAAGTAAGTTCTCCTTCCTTCTAACTACATGAACTATCCTTTAAATTTGGACCCTTGAGAATTTAGAGTGCAGTAAGCCTAAGCTGCCTAAACAATAAAGAAGGAAAGACACATTCATAGCAACGATCATTACAGTCCCAAATTCTGAATGTCCAGGGTGATAACATTCTTAGGATGCTTAAAGATAGGTGTAATGAAGCTAGAACTCAGTATTACATACTTAGCAAACTGTAGGTTTGTTTTGAAAATATCAGAGTTTAACAAAAAAAAAAAAAAAAGCAGCTGAAAGCATCAGTATAATGAAGAAAAAAATCCTAAATAAACAACTAAGAAGAAAGCTCATTTTATTGTGTGAAAAATAGTTTAGAAATACAAATCCTCACATAATAGGAAAAAATTATCTGGACAAGTTTTCTATGAAGATTGAAGATTATTTCGACTGTTCTGATGTAATGGACTGTTACAGAGGAAGTAAATTGCATTTTACTCCTGTTTTAGGACATCTTAAGGGGTCTTCATTAAGGCTAAATGATACCACTAAAGTGCTAATATTTACAGACGATTGTAAAGAAATCCAAGTATCAAAGAGGTAAAATGTTGCAGTTATTTTCAGTGGGTAATGTTTCTATTATAAGCTGGGTATTTCATCAGTTTACTGTTATATTATTCCAGTTTTATGCTAGTAAGCCCAAACTAAATTGTTAGTATAAATCTAGTTTTGAATAAAGTTTAGTTTTCACATTTTTTTATAGGTTTTCTTATTCCAAACAAATATGACTGATTTGTTTCAAGTTTATTGGTGTATGAAGATTACTAACTATACTCTGTTACGCGTATCTATCTGATAGTTTATATTTTCCACTTATATACTGCATTAGAAAACATATATTTATTACATTTTATCCACCATTCATTTTATTTCAACACATAATATTAATTCTACTAATTATGTTTATTATATTCAGTTATAAATTTGATTATTATTAAAAAACTCTAAGTTACTGTACTCAGATGAATTCATATTTTTTAAAATTCTATATTGCTGAAATAAAATATTAGTGTAATTTTTGATGTTTTGATTGTAAGACTAGCTCACAGACTTACCAAAAATTTTCTTCAATAAAGTTTTCACTTTATCACTGAATCACTGGGTTTCTGTTGGTCTTTATGAGCGAATAAAAAAGTTCAGTGGAAGAGATATCATAGTAGTCCTCTATGCTGTTTGCTGGGAATAGACCACATCTTTCACACTATTTTTGACCTTCAATATTTTCATATGGGACATCATAAGCCTTCTGTAGAAAAGCATTTTGATCATTCAGTGAAAACATTTTCCAGGACATTTTCTTTGCTAGCCAGCACTTATCAAATAAGCAAATTGATTGAAATATTACTAATAATAAGACTTAAAATTATGTAAAATTTTGAGCCTTTAAGCACTTACAAAATTAATTAGTCCTCACTGTAACACTACTGCTTAGTTTATTTCAGGATCATTTTTACTGTTAAAGCCAGAAGTGGAGTCTTACTTTAAATCATATAAGCAGCCAAAAATAAAACCTACCTTTAAAAAAAAGAAAAATTAGTAGACTTTTGATCATGTGCTTTTCTGCAAGGAAATGCCTGAAATCTTGACTTTATTTCCTGCATTTTCATTATCATTGAGGTGGTCCAGGGAACAGATATTTTTCAATGTGAAAGTAAAATAAAGACTTAAAATTTTTGCTTTTCCTTAGTGGTAGAATGCAACTTTAGCCTTCTTGGAATTTCATGAAGGCCAGAAGATGCTATAATCCCACAAAAGTCCAGGGATTCATATCACAAGGATCAGCAACAAATGGTACATCCATTCAAAACATCTGTCTGTCAAAAATTGAAGGGTTTTTGGTCATGATGGGGTTTTTTTAAATTTTTTTTTTAAAGCCTTCAGTATTTATCACCCAGACTTCTGTTTAGTGTAAGGGCACGTGGAAGGTGAAAGTAGCTCCCTTGCAGTTATTTGACCAAGGACATGGTCAAATGGGGTGGTACAAAAGAGGAGGAAGCCAAACACAGAGGGGTACAAACCCAACCAACAAACAAGAAACAAACCTGGTCAGTTACATGATTGATAAAGACGAAATGTGAGAATGTTACTTTGGTAAGATCACTTGACGAGGACCTTGATCAAAATGGGTGAGCAAGGGCAAGAGGAAGACACTAAAAAAAACATACTGAGACATAGACCTACCAGACACTTGTCTGGCAACAAGAAAGATAATGAGAAGAAATAAACCTCATCTATCACAATAATTAATTGACTATGAAGAAACTGCAGGAACCACTTCAAAGAGAACCAACTTGAATTTCGCAACTGATAAGGATGCAGCCCTGAAGGTTCATGATGCTGGGAGGAGTCTCTAGGATTGTATCAAATCATGAGGCAATCTGCAGAGAAAGGGGGGCCAGGGAGGAACAGAGAGGCAATTGGGCAGAAAGAGTTGTAAAAGGGGTCAGTCATGTATAAAACAGGACTGGTTACTATGACTGTCCGGCTGAGCCCAGCACCTGATCACTGCAGTCTTTCCTGCCTTCTCATACCATTTTAGTAAATATTTTCTTATCTCTCTGTGTGTAATTTCACTCTCTATCCTCTGTATTTTCTTGATGTGAGAAGTGAGACTGTGGCTATGGGTACCCATGGCCTGAGGTGTCAGTAACTGAAGTCAGTGGGGTTTCATCAGAAGCTCCTGGTGCCAGTGGGGTTCTTTAATCTCCAGCCACTAAGATGAGAACAGTGAGTGTGCCCAAAGCTGGCTACTGGGGGTACTGGGATGAATGAGGCAAGTGAGGGGTTCAGTATCAGTAGCTGGAGCAGGACCACAGGTCCCATGTGCCTGCTATCTTTTGCTGGGGGTGAGTATCTGTATCTTTACCAAATTGAGTTTACTCTGGGTGCGCATGTGTATCTGCTAGCAAAGGTCAAGATGGATCACCTGTCAAGTATGGGCACTCAGGTCTGGGGTAAGGTACCAGGACAGCAGAGTGTCCACACTTGTATTTGGGGGACCCATGAGTGCGGGGTGCCTATGAGATGAGTATGTGTGTGTAGCTTTGTGTGTGTTTGTGTGTCACTGTGTGCCAGTCCATGGGATACACGCTGAGCAAACAGGAAAGCAACAGCCGTGTCCCTCAGTCTGGGCAGAGAGCCTGGGTTTCCAGACACTGAGCTCCAAGACCTGGGCTGGAGCTGCTGGGGGACATCACTTAACAGTACATGTCTGAACTGTGATGAAAGACGGAGAGCAAACTCTGCAGGTCATGACTGTAATCATGGATTGGAGCTTTAAAAATCAGAAACATGATACAGACTTGTACTGGAAATCTACAGCTTCCCTGCAGTACTCTATTAATTTCACACTTAATAAAGCCTTTTTCAAACTCACTATCTAAGATAAAATTGTGTATAAAATGACATATCAAGAGTCTTCAAGGATCTGTGAGTAGTGATTACCCCTACACTACTTCTTTATATTCAATAATGATCTTTTCCAAAGAAAAGAAATGTTTCCATCATGGCTAAAGTGCTACAGCTGTCTTATTCATTGTAATGAACTACTTTAAATGAAGATACTCATTTGTGAGAATAAAGAAGTATGTTTCAAGTGGCTCAGTAATTTGTAGGTTTGCATTCTGGAATTAAATATTTCCTTTCTGTTGTACATAATTTGTGTCCCTTGAGAACCCTTGTTTTCTCACGGTAGATCATACTCCTGAGAATACTAAATCCCTTAAGATACAATAATGATACTCTTCTCATAAAATGTATTTAGGAAGCACCAAAAAGTGATGTGATAGAACATGAAAGAATAGCGGTATTTCTTGTATTGCAACCAAAAGTAAAAGCTGACATTTCAGTAATGGCCATTCTAAATTTGAGAGTCTGTGTGATATTGTTACAATTACTAAATAAAGGTTTAAATAAATTTTTACATGTCTGAGAGGTAAAATACTTTAAATGTAAAAACAAGGACAAAAAAAAGGATATCTGCATTTTGCTTTTCTCCTGTTCCTTTTTAAAATATTATTTTAATTTTGCTAAACTTTACTGATGCTGCTTTTGATCAAAGGGTGAAATCCAATTTTTTACAGTATCTTGTCTGTGTGGTTTCTATACCATGTTAAAAATAAAGAAATAAACAAACAAACAAGTCGCCTACCTCCTGAAACCCAGATTCTGCTAAAGACAAATGCCCCACTCATTTTTCCTTTGGGAGAAACTAAATACAAAAAGATCTGAATGAGAAGGTTGGTTTACAGTGGTACTGAAAACTGAATTAATGATTAATGTAACAAATGCACCTCTTATCCAAAATGCTTCAAGACCAAACAAACCAGCAGATGTGTGTCTAAAATGCCAAGGAAGTGCAAAGCAGTAGCTGTAATTTTGAGTTTAGTATGGCAAGAGTTATTAATGTGTTACCTCAAAATCTACTTCACCCTTCGCAGGTGTAAGTGGATCTGTGGCTGAAAACTGACCCCAGGGCTCTCATTTCACAGACAAAACTACACTCAATGATTATCCAAGATATAGAGATCATGCTGGTAAAAATGTATAAAGTTGCTTCCCTCACAGAAATATCTAGCTTGTGTGTTCTGTGAGCCATTGTAACAGGTACTATAGAGTTTAGCAAAGAACTGATAAACAGTATCAGTGTGTGAAGTGAGTATTGTCAGAAGCAGTCAGTGAAAATGTAAAAAAAAAACCCCAAACCAAAAACACCTGAAAAAGTGAATTCACTCATTTCCTTTGGCAGCCTAAGGAATAGGATCTTTCCTTGTTTACTCTTGATTCTATGTCTGTTTTGACTTAATCTGTTAAAATTTAACATAGTTCTATTATACCATTATGTCTCTGTGAAGAATATTGAGAAGTCATAAAAAGGTGGAAGAGGAAAGGAACCAGAGAAAATGTGACATTGTTTCTTGAAGAGATGTGAAGTTGATTTTCTTCCTTTTTTGTTAATGAGCAGATATTTGACCTCCCAAAAAGTACCAACCTGGCTGGCACTTTTTTGTATGCCTGTTGGAAGTTGCAGGAAAGAGGGCAGGGCAGACTGACCATGGAGAGTGAACTACCGTTTACATCCTGGCTTCAATTGCTCCAACTAAGTTTTATGCTGGGAGGAAAAACTGAAGAAATCTAATACTCCTCAGTGATATATGCCATGGGAATAAAAGACTTTAACACCAACGTTCACAAAAATGTTATGGATGAATTAAAATCAAATCTTTTATTTCATGTATAAGCTATGTAATCCTAACTAATTGGTAACAGTTGAATTTTTTTGTGTATATCTTTATTACAGTGGAAGGAAATAGCTTCTACCTAATGTAAAATATATATATTTTTTTATATTTCTATGTCTTTACATATACAAAAAATAAATGGATATGGCTGACTCAGTTTTTATAGACCTTATGGGAAATAGCTATTCTGTCACAAAATCATGTACTTTCCATTAAGACCATCCTAATAAATTCTATATGCAAGTATTTTTAGTGTTATTAGAACAAAACTAACTTTGTTCATATTTGTAAACTGCCTTCAGTGATCTTTTTCATGGCATTAGTCTGAACTTGGATAAATTTGATGACTTGAACAGTCAATATGTTTACAAAGCTGTAATGACTTTCTAAGTAATTGTATAGCAATAATATATTTTACATTCTTTTCAGCTAACTTATTAACATTTTGTGATGCCTTTAGATGCTAAATATGTTTAGGGACCCATTCATGAAATGTTTAGCTCTAAAGAGTAGCATGAATGGTGTCAAGATGAAACACAGGTATTACATAATTATATTCCAATGTTGTATTGGATGATATTTAGTTTTCCCCAATTTATAAAATTGTTTTGAAGTTAATAACACTAAAGAAAGACAGAAAAGTTTAATACCGGTGACTAAAATACTAAAGAGTGTCCAATACTTGGATGCTAACATAAGTGTAGTTAAAAAAGAGAATATGATGCAGACTTTATACTTCTTTCTGTGGATGAAATTTGCAAACTCATTTTTGCAACTTTAATGTGAATTAATATTGTAGTTACAATTCACCTTAATTTAATTATAAAATTTGTCAGAGTGCTTTTCTATGTCTCAGAAAATATACATGAGTAACAAAGGCTTCCAAACTCTGAACTTTATTACTCATAGTATCATCAAAACCAGTTATATTTTACCATCAGAATGTAACTTCGATTACTTTCTTATTTTATTCTTATTCTTTGTCACATACACATGAGCTTTAATGCTATGCATAAATAAAATTGTTGCAAAAAGATTAAAACAAAAGTTTAAAATATAAATTACAATGGTGTGTTAAAAACATTTTTATATTTATTATGAAAAAGCCTTTAATTAAAAGCGCAGACTGACTTTTTTTGTCCTTCCTGAAATATCTCGTCATAGAATAGAGAGGGTTGCATTATTGCACACTAGCCATTTCTTTTATTTACTTTTAAATCTGTATGCCCTTGATTCCAGAGAACACAACCACTGTTTGAAGCTAGAATTAGTAATTTACTCCTGAGCTTTTGTATCATGTTCTGCTCTATTAATTAAGCAAGACAAGGAATTTATATCTGAGGTAGCAGTGATATATAATATAATAATAGGCAAATAATTAGAATATTCTGAAAAAATACTCTGAAAAATATTCAGAATAATTCTGAAGAAAGAGAAGGAAATAAATATTAATTAACTGGACTAATTTGTCTTGAGACTCTACTTGAAACTAGAATGTTTTCAAGTTTCAGAAACTTAAACTTCTTTCTAAAAAAAAAACCCAAAATTAATCAGGGGTCAAGAAAACACAGAATAACAGAATCACAGAATGGCTGAGCTTGGAAGGAAGCTTTTAAGGTCAACTGGTCCAACCTCCCCATTCAAGCACAGCCACCTAGAACAGGTTGCCCAGGGCAATGTCCAGGCAACTGTTGAATATCACAGAAGGAAGACTCCACAGTCTTCCTGGGCAACTTGTGCCAGTGCTCAGTCAGAAGTGTTTTCTGATGTTCAAAAGGAGCCTCCTATGTTTCATTTTGTTCCCATTGCTTCTGGTCCTGTCACTGGGCACTGCTGTCAGTAAATTACACGGAACAGTCCGAGATCTCTCAGCCTTTCCTTGTGTGTGACATTTCCTTATTCTTAGTAATGTATCTCCTGTGTTCTGGAGAGTCCTGAACTGGACAAAGGAATCCAGGTGTTCACTCACCACTGCTGAGTAAAGTGGGGAAGGATCAAGTCCCTCAGTGTGTTGACAACACTCCTAATGCAGCACAGGATTGCACTGGCCTTCTTTGCAGCAGAAGCACATTGCTGGCTCATGTTCAGCTTGGTGTCTAACAGGAGCCCCAGATCCTTTTCTGCAAAGCTGCTTTCCAGCAGATCATCCCCCAGCATATACTGGTGCCTGCCATTATTCCTCTGCAAGTGAAGAACTTTGCACTTCCCCTTGCTGAACTGCACAGGATTGCTTTCAGCCCTTTTCTCCAGACTGTCAGAGAACCCTCCAGAGGCACCAGCCTCAGGCTTATCATTTGCTCCTCCAGGTTTGTTCTCATCTGCAAATTCTGCCCTATTACCTGGATCATTAATCAAGAGGTTAAACATGACTGGACCCAATACTGATCCCTGGATTACACTGGTTGCCTCCAACTAGACCTCTGGTCCCTTCTGTTCAGACAGTTTTCAATCCAGCACAGTGTCCAGCCTGTATTTCATCAACTTCTCTGATGGGATCTTGTGGGGGATGGTTAAAAGTCTTAAGTTAGATAGACAGTAACCACTCTTCCCTATCATTCCAGTTGTTTCAGCATAGTTTATCATGTTTTTCAAGCATGGCCTCCTTTTTTTGTCCTTTATAACTAAACTGATAACAATGTCGTGAAACACTGACAGCATATACCAATGTCGTACCNTTTCTTGACCCCTCTTAATTGGACCAACTTGGCATATTTTCAGCCACTGCTTGTGTAATCCATTTCTCAAAAGAATAGCAAACGTATTTTCAATATTTAAGTTTATTTTTGCATCCCTTTCACTTATACCCACTGCAGAAAATCCTTTCAATCATGGAATTAGATTGATGGCTGCTTGCTCTCAAAAATGGCCTTTTTTCTTCAAATCATTTACTGTAACTGAAGATATTACATTAAGCTAGGTACTTGTGTGCAGCTCAGAAGTAGCAACATGGACCCCTGTGAGGAATAAAGATTCCATCCTGCTGGTACATCCACGTGTTTCAGGAATTCCAAGCGATATTTATTCTCTAATGCCCCTATCTTACAGAGTAATGCTTTGTGTGTCTGTGTGTGTGTGTGTGTGAAATCTTTTGACTACAGCCTCTCCCTTTTGCGTGTTTTACAAACTAACTCTGTTTCCTGTAAAGACAGATATCCACAGGTAAAATATTGATAGTGTATAGGATTTCTCCTGTTATTTGGCATTTTCAAGCTTCTCTCCCCAATTTTCAGGTTTATTTTTAATTCATCTTCTTCCCGTGAGTCTGATGACTGCTAACCCAGTTCATTAGGACATCACCTGGTTTTACCTTTACTTGGTTTACCCTGAAAAATGTCTCATCTGCTTTTGTCTTTCAGCCTGACAAATCCAATTTGCTTCTTGTTTATTTCAAAACCTTTAGAAGGCTCATTGCTTATTTTAATCAGATCTTTTTTACAGCCCGGTTTTGGCAAAGTGAGAACACATTCTCCATAATTTCATGTTTGACTTAATTTCCTCAGATGTTGCTAAAAATCATTCTCCCTTTCAAATTCTTGATATTTTAAAGTAACAGTTTTCAGATTTTCCATTCTAACTCTCAACTTCAAAATTCATCAGGACAGGTTCGTAAATAGTACTTCTTCACTTCACTTTAAGTATTTAAACAAGTCTGATCTATAAATACAGATTTTTTTTAAACTGCTCTTTTGCTCATTGCTCTTTTTAGCACTTCTGCTTCCTATTACAGAAAGACAAAAATTCATTCTGGAAATTGCAGTGACATTTGCAGAAGTCTACATGCATAGTTTTATCTCCTTGCTTTCACTCAGTACCCTTGTCTATTTTTGTGTTTCTAGATGTCATCCTCAGTTTCTTTCTGCCCTCCTAATGGTATCTGACATTTATATAATTTTTGAGAATCTGAACTACAAAAACGACCACTGAACTAAAAAGACATGTAGCAAACAGTGTCTACACAGTATTTCTGTAAGAGAAATGGCAAGGAGTGACTAATAACTCTTGTGTGTAAAAGGACTCTAGGGCCTACTTCATGAATAAGCCATGTTAACATCAACTTAGTAATTAAAATTGTTTTACAGAATAGGCAGTTTCATATTTGAGCCTCAGGGAATATGAAGATACTGCATCAGAATGCACTGACTCCTAATATATATGATGGGTAGTTCTTCCTTGCTAAGGTTTTCCCTTCCACCTGGATCAGACATAACATCTGTATCTAGAAAAAATCAGCCACTTCTCACTCTTTTTGTTCCTTCCTTCTCTCTCTCTCTGGAATTTTATTCTCTTTCTCTTCTCCTTAAGGCTATCCTACTTCTGTTTCTCACTCTCTACCCTGCCCTCAAATGAAAGTATGAAAAACTTGAAGATATTCCTCAGAAGTTCAGATTTTCATTTATATTTTTCCAGGTGATATAACATCTTAAATATCAAGACTTGCCACTTTTGTTTTGTTTTATACAAGAACATCTATTTTAAATCCTTTTAAAATTATTTCCCCATGGTAAATATTAAGAAAAAGGGGTTATCTGACAATAGACAGTAAAATGCAATTTTTAATTCACAGACTGCTAGTGGAAATGCAACAGTTCCTGAGAGAAGAAGGAAACAAAGATGTATTGTTTGTCAAAATAAAAAAAGCTTAACTTCCTCCTTTCTTGTCACAGTTTGAGGAACACAGAAAAGGACAGTGTTGTTCTCCTCTGAATTTGTTGTAAAATATCATCGAGAATGATCTGTCTTTATAAATCATGTAAGTAGGGTACATCATTGGCGCAGAACAACTCTATTTTAAAAATAAAGCATTCCAGAAACAACAAAAAAATAAAAACAAAAGAAAAAATAATTTAAAGACAGGATTTAAAGCCACAAATGTGGAATGCAGTGTTAAGCTTTAGAGGAACATAGGTTTTCAAGACCTTCTAATGCTCTATGTGAACAGAAAGGGACAGTGTACTGAAAGAGAATGAGATCAGTCAATGGCAAGAGATACTAAGGGTCTGAGTACAAGCTCTGCTATTATCACACAAGTTTTCAAAACAAAGAAGGAACTAAAGGAATGTAAACCACAGAACAAATTCCTCTACCTTTTGTGTTTGATCTTGCTTTGTCTGCCACATTACTTGATAGAGAATTTCACCTCCTAAATCTCCAAAGAGCTTCTCCTGTGTGTAGCAGTTGAAAAACAGTGGGCAGTGACAGTGATGGCAATCCTCACAATGATCAGTTGGTGGCTGGATAGCTAAAATGTTCACACAGCTAATTTTGAGTGAATGCCCCCTTAAACGTTAATCACCAACTGAAAACTTGAGTTCTCATTTATTCATCCTTGCAAGGGAGTTGTGGATATTAGTGACCAATGACAGGCCTTGCCATTTTCAAATTAAAATAGGACTGTGGGAACTTGGAAGGTATGATGTCTGGGGTTAGACTAGCCACAGCAGAAGATTAGGAGAAATAACTCACGTCTTGGTTGGAATGGATGAAGAAAGTGGAATGGCACTGTAAAGAAATGGCAGACAGAGAGTGGTGTATTCTAGTGAGGTACATAGGAAAATAAGAGTTTGATGAGAGGACTATGGGTTTGAAAGTCTGAGGAACAGAGAAGAAAGAGGAAGTATACAGTAAAAGTAAAATAATAGATTTAGGAAAAGAGTGGAGATGGACAGAGAAAGTATGTGGCTTGCTGTTCCTAGATTATGACTTTTAGCAACACATGCAATTGTTTGTGCTTGTCATAATCAGAAGAATATGCTATCCTGAAATACCATACCTCCCAAAAACCGTGAAGAAACAAATATCCTAAGACCCAAGCGTACCAACTTACTTGTCATGCATGTAGATATTTCCTAAATTCTTTGGGAATCAAGTACGTGTAACTCAATGTAACAATAAAATAAATAATGTGGTTGAATTCTGCAATTGTGTATCTTGAGGTAAGAATAAAAGAAATTATTTTAGTATCTTTTTTTTTTTCCCCCAAGAGCTTAGAATTAAAGGCATCTGTTACTTCCTTGGAAGCTAGAACACTTACCAGTACAAAGGACTGAAGTATCAGAAAGGGCATCCCATCAAGGAGTTTTGCTTTTTATGATGAAATCCATCCATTTCTAATCACTAGTTTTTCTGTTAGGGTATGCTATACTAAATGTTCTCTGTATATAAACAATGCTTTCCTTGTGAAAGAGAAAAAGTTACTACTGGTGTCTATAAGAAAAACTAGGTCAGGAAAGGCTTCATCTTTCATCTTCAATGTTTAGCTAACAAATAATCCTCATTTTCAACTAAGATTTACTCATTATTCAAGAGTTTTCAAAGTCAAACTATTCTTTTCAAAGCCACCAAACTGCAAACTTAAAATTTCAATTATAGTTTCTTACTGCTCAATTTTTTATCATAATTAGTGTACTTGCATAAATTTTCACAAGCAAAATGATGACTTTAAGTACTGCTTTGTCCTGAACTTATTAAGAAGGTTTACACTGCAAAATGTTTCATAATTACTAGTTTTATAACCTTTTTATTATTTTTTACACTATGAAAAAGAAGATTTTGTGACCAAAACTCAAGCCATATGAAATACAAATAGGAAAATCTACTTGAGTTTAACAGTGCACATTGCTTTGGTATGCATACCTATTGAAGCACCATCTCAGAAGAGTATTACTTATTATTCTTTTAGAAATTCTTTGATTCTTGGTGAGAAAGATATTTTAGGTTTGTTTTACTGTTTTTGTCTGATTCCCTTCTTTTTTTCCCCAAGGGTGCCTGTAACCTAACCTTTCTGCTTCACACAGAGACAGTACAAATTGTAGTTGTATCTTTTGTTGTTTGATATTATCAGGTCATTGTTTGTTCTTAATTAACTGAACAGTCTGATATTATCTTTGCTAGGAGAAAATTAAAATATGGATAAAGTTATTGATATTTGCCTCGATTTTAATACATAAAAAACCCAAATAGCTAGTAATATGGAAAAAAAACCCATGGAATGCTATGTTTACAGAAAAACTGTTTCTAAAAATCAATACATTTCCTCATCTTGCCACAGTCAAAACTGCATTTCACAACATCTACTTGACCTTAGAAATTGAAATAATCTTAGATTATAGCTAATTCATTTGTTTTGTTTAGGATATTGGCAAACTTAACAAATGAGATAGCCTGATAATCACTGCTGGAGCTGGGATTTATATTTGACTTCTCAATCATTGATCATCACTTCAAAGAATGATTCATGGACTCTGCCTGTAGAACATCATTCCTCAAGGGAAAGTTCTAGACTGGGACAGAGTTCACTGAACAATCTAGTGTATCTTAAAGTACTTCTCAAGCAAGAGAAACTTTGGGTTTTCAAGTCCTTGATCTTCTGGTTCTTGACAATGTCAAACCTGATCACATATTCCTGTGAAGGTTAATATTGTAAATAAAAGGGCTTTCTTTAGCCCTTTTTTCTGTTTTGGTGTGAGGAGAAAAGAAGGAAATTGCTCATTTCCCACATTCATTATCACAGTTACAAAATCTGTCTCAATTAAAAATTTGTTAATTCTTGGATAACTCTTTTAGGAATCTACTCTTTTTACTCGGGAAGTATGGCTGGGATTAAAAGACTAACCTAGCATTAAAAAATCCCACAAAAGAGACACAAGCAGAGGTCCCTTGCCAACAGTAATTGAAAAAGCAGCTCACTTCGGCAGAAACAAGGTCCTCACCATTAGCAAGACACTGATAGCATGATTAAGTTTGTATACTTTCCATACTAGCACCTTCATAGGAATGTTAGTAGGTAAAAATAATACTTTACTTCAGTTATCAGATGTATGAAAAATGAGAGTGCTAGAATGATTATATTAGGAATGTATGATTAAGATAAGCATAAATCAAATAAATGATAGATTTTATGACACGGCAAAAGGCATGACAAAAAGTTTTGAGTTGCAGCAAGGGTGAAACAAGTACCTCCAAAAATAAGTAAGATTCAGAATCTGCATGCTGATGAAAACTGAAGTATCAACTGTCTTTAGAAAACAAATAAACAAATGGTAAGAAAAAATGAAAAAACAGCATAATGGAAAGGTAATTAGCATTGGTAACATTTTAAGTCAAATCAGGAGCTGACCTCTTCACTCTGATAAACAGTGACAGGACCTGAAGAAATGGCATGAAGCTGTGTAAGGGGAGGTTTAGGTAGGATATTAGGAAAAAGGTTCTTCACCTGGAGTGTGGTTGGGCACTACAACAAGCTTCCCAGGGAACTGGGCAGAGCACCAAGCCTGAAGTAAATTCAGTTACTTTGTTGTATTAACTAGCTACTTAGTGAAAGAAGAGATTTAAAAGAAAATGGATAGCTTACATATTTGGCTTGCTGATCAAAATGGATAATACAATCCATTGATGACAGCATGTAGGCTATTCGAAAATACGAGACCAAACACATACTAACACAGCTGACACCACTATTTGGTATTAGTACAAAACAAGAAAAAGAGAAAAAATCACATTGCTTCAAAACACATGAAATACTACAGCTTGTAGCTGAATTGCAAGTCTTACCTTTACTGAAAGGTGTTGGCAACTTCCCCCACCCGTACATTTGGTATTTTTGGCTATCTAGGTGTTCAATATTAATCAAAGTGGAGAGAACATAAGCTGGGGTCATATCTATTTTTGGGGCACTCACTTTGAAATTAGAAAAAGGACAATAAAAAATCTCTGAAGATTAATAGGGTTTGAAGCAATTTTTTTTCTTCAAAATGGGCTGCAAAATACTTTCTAGACTATAAGCATCACTTTAAACTATAAATATAAATGAAGCCCTACTATGACTGTCAGTGGTGAAAACTTTAGCCTGTTACAATGATTCGCATAGAAATACTGACTGTCCTCTCATTTTTATAATATTTTTCACTTTGAAGTTTATGGTTTGGACTGAAATAAAATCAGAACATCACAGAACATAAAAATGTTGCTAACTTATATATATTTAAAATAATCAAACAAATGCTGACAACAGTTGAAAACCAGTATTCATTATCTGTAGACCAATCATTGCCCAAAAAAAGTTTTCTATGTGAAACTGTTTAAATAAAATAAAATGCCACAAAAGTACTTTTCTTGTAATAGTCTTCATGATAATTATTTATCTACTGTTTCTTTGGGGATTTTGTTTTCAAAATTAACATCTTATATTAATATTTGCTGAAAAAAAAGAGTTTTGGGTTTTTTTAAGAATTGTGCTGGTGAATTACCATCTTCCTGGGAATCTTGTTATTTGTAGTAAATCTTATGATGCTTCAAAACTTGATATGGTACCTTTACACTCTGTTATAGTCCTTTCTTTTGAATTTAGTCTGGTAAATTTGTGCTGAAATTCAATAGTGGTCCTGAGATCACCATACTGATTCACTCGGAGGGTTGTTTTATTACAAATTCCACAAGGCAGGAGACAATAATTTTTAGTACCACTTGTCTTTCAAGGAGATAAAATTTTCTTTTGACTTATAACCTTTCCAAATTTTCTCATTTTATTACCTGTAGTTTGCATTTCACTCATAAAAGTAAAGCTGAAATGTCAGCTGGTCTTGAAGTAACCATATCCAACTATATTTTTCTATTCTCATGTCCTGAAAAATATATAGTGACTAAAATTGGGACATTTCTCATAGATATTTCATGTATGACAATCCTTACTGGCAAAAGAAATATAACAAAAAAAATTTATAGAGGAAGAAGCATAAGCACATAAATTGTTTTAATGATCCATAGTATTGGTGGAGCAAAGGTAGGATGCAGCTAAGATGTTTTCTGTGATAAATCTAACTAAGTGAAAACTACTGCTTTCTTTTGGATCAGTGGATCCACTGAAAATACCATTTTCATAGTCAGAAAAGTTATCATGCATTTATCTATGCAAGTACTGTAGCATTTATCTCTATTTATGAGTCTATTGACCTATCTCTCACCACTGCTGGTGGTCTGATGAAGCTGCAGAGGGGAGGAAAATTCTAGGGGGCAGACTTTGGTAAATTGGTATTTTCTGGTCTGTCTGTATGAACTTTGGGTACAATAAATAGGGATTTAATAAAGGTAAAACAAGATTATTGTTATTTCATTAGACTTAGATTACTACAACTCTTAGGAAAATGCGTTAGAATAAGAAGACAACTTTATATCCTATTGAATTGATAATGGGAAAAAGGGGAAGAAAAAAAAGCACAACTCAAACCAAACCCCCAAACTTGACATATTTTACTAACATGAAAAATAATATTATTTTCTCAGAGCAGCTAACATTTTCAAAAGCAGATAAGTCCATGTTAATGGATTTTGGAATGAACCCAACCTCTTAGAGTCTAGGTTAAAGCTTTGAAGGCTTGTCAATGGTTTCTTTATGGAAATATAAAGGACTAAAATTCAAATAATTTCTTTGTTCTGCGAAGTTTTTGCTCAAAATCGCACTATATTTGAATTATAACTTCCAGGGTTTATATAATTTACAGCAGGGGATTGACTATTTACAACCATATATATAAAACAAACTATTAAAATACACACAAGAACTAGAAGAAATATCTTAAGAAACTGACAGCATTTATATTAAGGAAAAAATGAATGTTGAGTGCTGACGTGCTTTTTAAGCAAAATTTAGATTCCTCTCCCAGAATTTTTGTAGGATTTTTTTTCTGAAAATTTCAATGATATTGCATATTTTTGTCCTTTAATATTGATGATAAATCAATAATGATAATTGTCCTCAAAGGAAAGTGCAGACATAGTTTTTACACAGAAAATTTAGTCATGATCTAATGTCCTTTATGTTATTTCCATTATTGTAAAGGTAGATAATAAGAACTATATTTTACCTTTTAAGTCATACTATTTCCCTTCTGGCCCACAGCATGAAACAGATTGTGCAATAATGCTTCCAGAGTTACTTCTATTATAATGACTTTTAGATCCATTAAGTTAGGATAAGAAGGGTTCCCTTTGAGCTAATCATTTAAGTCATTACAAAATGCTATGTAGAGAAGAGACCTACAGGGAGATGAGCTAGCCAAGCTACTAGGTCATCTTTCTATTGCCTTCGCTGAAACATCAGACAGAATTTATTTAACTGTTTGTTACAAGATTACTTGTCCTTGTACTCATAAATCTAGAGTGGAATTTGCATGTCCATGCACACATATGCACACAAATATGTGTGTGTGTGTGTGTGTGTGCCTATGCTCATATACATATATTTTCACATAACAGATATATTTGGAAACACAGAACTCCTTTAATTCAGGGAAAACAATGACCATCAAATTCACTAATGATGGAAAATCATGCTTTCTATGATGGATAATATAACAATGGTTTCATATGAAAAATGCCATGAGAAATCTAATGCATTATGACACTATGAACTATTTATATATTCAGCGAATAATGTTGTATTTCCTGTTGAGAGTCACATTAATGGGGTATGAGATGAGTTGTTTCATCTAACTATGCTCATGTTATATATCAGTACATTTCACACATTCTGAGGTTGTTATCCTTGTGGTTTAGATGTCAGCATATGTCCATAATCATGGATGTATACATCTTTGGTTCAGTTAGAGAGTCATCATAAAGCCACATAAATGAGATTCTGGTAACTCACTTTTCACCAGAAGCACTCTTTTATTTTTATGGTTCACACATCTGAAATCACAATAGCACACAGGCCAAGTTCAATAGATAATCATAATTTTCATATTGTTTTCTTTTTATAGTAGCCTAATCTTCAATTTTTCAGAGAAATTTCAGCCCACATTCCAAGCCTTCAAAACAACAAACAAAATCCAAAACTCCGGTAAAAAATATAGTGGTGGATTTAACTTGATTTTTTGCTGAAACCATTTATTTTCCAATGTTTTGAATGGCACATATCTGCAATGTTGGGATGCTTTCCAGCCACATAATAATGCTGCTATTTATATGTACGTGCATTTAATTATTGTTACTGATTTTCATACTTGTAAAGAAAAAATCTCAAAACTAACAAAGAAAATGAAGTTTAGATTGCCCTTAACTGAGAAGCCACTGCATACATTTCAGCTTACTAACTGCAAATTCTTTCTATGCTTATACAATCAGCTTTTCCACTGAAATCTTCATTAAGACAATAAAACTAGGGTTGGTGGTTTGAAGTTTTCTCCTAACAATATCTCAGGGCCACTGAAATCAGTGGTGAAGCTCTTGATAACTTTAATACTGCAATGGATTTTTCAGTTTTAAGCTTTTACCCTTTCTTTTCCCATCATATAAAGACTTCTGCAATGCTAGAAAATCTCTGTCTTTTTATCTTTTTTTTTAACCTGATCAAACAAAACCATCCTCTATCTGTACCTGTGGGTGTGTAGAGGTGAGGTATAACCTTGACTGGAGTTTTGGAAGATTTCAGACAGCTGCTAGATCTGGTACATAGAGGAGAAAAAAATGCTTGTAGTGATAAATATTTGAGCTTTCTCAAAATATGGTTTTTAATTTTCTTGTATATCCACAAGATATCACTGCATCAGTGTATTTTTATATTGATTTTAGTGCATCACTTTCTAAATGTTTCACTGATTCTGCAGATTGCAGAATGTAATATATTTTCAGCTAGACAGTTAGTATTACAGTCTTCTCTTAGTTTTCAAATAAAAATGGACTCGTTTCCAGAATTATTGGTTTTCTCTTTCCTTTCTGGCAAAAGAACCTGAAAAATACTGACATAAAATGTAAAGGTTATAGATACATCACAGTATGGGAGATGTCCTAAGCAAGTCAGAATTTCTGCCATGTGTGAAGGTCAGAGTTGGAGCAGTTCTGCCTAACCCATAACTCTCATTTTCACCTACAGTTTTTTGCTTACTATATTGGCCCTCCTAACTTTCCCAAGTGGAAATAGATTAGTGAAATGTGTTTAGGATCCTTAAGTATCCTTTGAGGTACTGGCTGTCCTGTGTCAAACCTAAGCAGAGATCATAGAACTACAGAATAATTTATGTTGGAAAAGACTTTTAAGACCATCAAGTCCAAACACCACTAAACCATATGCCCAAGTGCCATATCCCACTTCCCTGGGAAGCCTTTTCCAATGCCTGAGCACCATTTCAGGGAAGAAATTTTTCCTAATATTTAATCTACACCTTCCCCTGGACCAAACTGAAGCTATTTCCTTAGGATGCCACTGGCCACCTTGGCCATCTGCTAAAACTCTTTGTTACAGGTTGCAGCAATCATTTAGTCCTGGTGATATGAAGAGTTAGCGGAGAAGACTGAAAAATGGCTGGTTTTAAAGTGTCAAGAACTTGTGAAGATTTGGTGGTTCTTCTGTAAGTGTAAAGTGGTCATTTCCTTTGAAGAGTTAAAGGCAGAGTGGTTGAAGAGATTTCATCTCACCTGGCTTAGATGTCCCTGATGCAGGTCTCTGCTTCTTAGCTGGTTGCCCTACCCATCACGTATAGTTGAAGGAAAAAAGTAGTTAATCACACTGAAAGTAGGATTCATCTGATTCACTTTATGTCTCTTTCTACTTCCTGACAAAATGATTTATACTATAAAAGTACCCTTCCCTCCTCCCAGAGGTTGAGCTGTCGGTGATCTAAGGCCAAGTTTTGATAGAGAAAGTCTGCTGAGTAGAGCCATGCAAGATAAGAAATATAAAATTGCAGACTGAAGCAAGATTGCTGGTGTAAGAACAGTTTGCAGAACAACTCCAGAAAACAAAACAACGCAATGAAACACATCCCCCTTCAAAAAAAACCCAAACAAACCCAAACCAAAAATAAACTGGAACAACAACGAACCCCCAACCAACAAAACAAAATCAAGAAACATCCGCACATAGATGTAAAAAGATAAACAGAAAGTATATAATACGGAATATAATACGGAAGGTATCAAAATGGCAATTTAGGCACACTAAAAATCAGGCTTATGCAGGGGCAGCAAAAGCTGAACCTGGTGACAGCTGCCCAGTAAAGATTTTTTGGACACAGAGTCCAACATCATTCAACCTAGCAGTTTATTTGTTCTAACCATCTACTGGCTTTGTCTTTTAAAACTGTGTAATTTGGAGTCCCTTAAAATACATAAAAGTTGTTCAACATACTGACAGAGAAAGTAATGAGATTCCTAGGTAGTTACTGTAGACTCCTACTTAACTTGTCCAAGAAGATTTCCAGGAAAGCCATGAGGGCAAAGAAAAGAATAAAACCACCCAAAAGTACAAACCAGAAAATATTCAGGAGTAAGTAGTACATTGGTCTGTAAGAAGGATTCAAGAGGAATCCCTTCTAAGTGTGACAAAATATTTGAATTCATTACAAGAAAAAAATGCCTTCAACACTGGTGATATGTAGGATAGCTTATACAAATGTGGTGAGGAAAAATCCAACGACGAGGTTAACCTCAGTGATCTCAGTTGCTTATGTAAGAGAGAATCACGTGCCATGGAATCATGAATCATAGAACTATTTGGGTTCGAAGGGACATTAAAGATCATCTGGTTCCAACACCCCTGCCACAGGCAGGCACTGATGCTACCTACTAGATCAGGTTGTCCAGGGCCCCATCCAACCTGACCTAAAATAGACACCAGATATTTCTTCATTATAGAATTCTGAGAAAATTGCTACATGAACACATACTGAACTATGTTCAGTAATGCAGATAAACATAAAACACAGTAGCTGTATAATAAAAAGATCAAAACATGAGAGAAGTTGTGAATGAAATTTGAATGAAATAGCTAAATTTGGAAAGAAAAGTTGCTTCAAGAAATTGAAGTAAATGAATTAAATAGCAGATAAAAAGTAGAGGGGATATATCAAAGTAACAAGTTAACCTCCTATGTTTCTTTGTTAAGAAAACTTCTAATTTTTTTTCTTCAAACAAGGCAGTGCTTTATCTAAACTACTTTATCTGGACTTCAGTAGAGCAGCTGATATATTGCCAGGGGAGGTGTTATTAATTAAGATGAAGAAGATTGAGATTAATTTAAGAATAGATGAACCATTCAGTCTGTACTGAAAAGGAAATGGCTGGTAAGGAATTATGCTATTAGAAGGGTTCCATGAGTCTTATATATGGATTTGGTTTTGCTTTATATTTAGTTCATATTTTATTTAGCACCCTGGGCACAAAAGAATTGAGAATATGCTGATGACAACACTGGGATGCACCAATAAAAGGAAATACAAAGAGGGTCAGCTAAAGGTCAGCAATAATACAACTGAGTTAAAAGTCATATAATGCAGTAAAAATCAGATACTTGGGAGCTAACAGTAAAACATTTTGCAGCAAGGTGAGAGCTCTTCAGAGAAAACTTCAGAGAAAAAGACTCAATGAGGAAGAGAATTTGGATATTAGTAGATCACAGAATGTTACAACCTTTGGTTCCATAAATTTCTTATAGACACAAGAAAATATGGTTTTGTTTCCTTAGAAACATTGCCTTCCAGTCTGATCACCTCTGTTCAGGCAAGGTACCTTCAAAATCAGAAAGTACAGAGAAATTCCACTTCTGATGAATTAAGGAATTAAACTAGTTTATATTTAAAGATTAAAACATCTTGACCTAGCAAATTAAATACTGTAGATAGATATGTTTATACAGTCCAGATAGAGATTTCTCTATATTCTAAGTATTGATGTTTTTATTGCATATTTCTCTATTGCACATTGCCTCATCAGTTTGCACAATCCCACAACCTCCTTCAGAATCCCATACCCATAGGACTGAACCTTCATCTGTTGCAAAGTGCAGATTTGCCTGCAGTTTCTTGATAGCCCATCAGTTAGCGGGACTGACTAGGTTTGCTTCTGGTTATATTTTGTTTATGTTAACAGGTCAGGGGTTATGCATCTGTGTGTTTCTTTCCCTTTCTTTACCTTCCCAACTTAAAATATAATTCTTTGTGCACCTTAATTTGTGCCACTGACCAGGTTTGTTCTTATCAAGACCTCCCTTATTATGTTTTGGCCAGATACCCTCAAAGGAGCAGATACTCTTCTATCCCATACATTTACTTCAGCATGAATCAGATTTAGCATTTCTAGGATTGGATTAATCTCATCTATTGCTATAGTGACTACAGTGTAAATAACTACATTTGACCAAGGCTTGTCTTTGTAGTTGATGTGGAGAAATAAGTAAATATTTACAGCAAATATTCTCTTCCATTGCCAACATCTTCTTCAAGCTGAACTGAGTTGTACTCACACATACATACAGCTCAGATGCAGTTAAAATTCAGCTGTCTAAATTTAGATGGGATGCATCAACCTTTCATGAAGAATCAATAATATTATTTTTTATACACCGTAAAAGCGTCCTGAGCAGGGCCAGGAGTCAGACTCAATGATCCTGCTGGGTCCTTTCCAGTTCAGCATATTCTGTGGTTCTATCATAATTCACCAGCTTTTACATTTGTTAAAAATGAGGACAGAACCCTGAGTTTGTACATTTTAAGTACGGCTTGTTCTCTTTTCCCATAGTTAACTGAAAGTCAATATACAAGAAACATTTTGACGTAAATTCAATAAAGTGTGCTTGATTGAATTAATAGAAACATGATTGGGTGTTTATGCTTAATCTGGATTACACCAGTACTGCTGTGCTAGCAGGTAGATATTAGGTAGTTTACAGGTTCATATAAATGATAGTGGACCCACCATATACTCAGAGACAGAATCTCATTCATCACTTCTGATTGCTGTAATGTGTCTTCCCCTCCCAGTTAAAAATCAAGTCCATAGGGTGGTATTGGTATCTCATTTTTTTTACACTTCTGTGTCAGTTCTCCTCACCTACAAATTGTGAAATTCAAGGCTAAGATTAAATTGAGTAGTGTTTGCAGGTATTTTCCATACAATCATTCAATTCAAATTATTTTAGCAATCCAGTTTATAATGTGGCTGCACAAAACCTTGAATAAAAAACCTTTTGAATCAAAACACATGAAAAGGAATTGTTGTCTGCTAATGGATAGAAAGGCCCATGATGGAAATTTCTTCAGGTGGCTTTGCTGTTAAAGTGTTTCTGTTAACTGTGTCTCAGCTGACACCTGTTACAAAAGATTTAGGCTCCATTTGTCCTCTGTAGGAACTATCAATTTTCAAGAAGCTTAAGAGTTCAGAAATTCAGTAAAAGCTTTTGAGTAATTTCTGCCTGTGGCCTGACGCACTTGTAGAAGTTGTTCACTCTAGATGGGTCAGGGGCTAGTTTCTTTCCAATTAGAAATATGTTGATTTCTTGCCATTATTTTGCAATATATAAGCATTGTCCATATATTTTAATTTTATATATAATTAATATGTTTTTACATACATATACATTGCATTTGTCTATATTGTATTGTATTGCATTGTACTATACATATTCTTAAAAAATAAGACAAAACATCACTCTTCACATTGTGTTGAATGATCCATGATTATACATCTCAGACTGAATTACTTTCTGCTTAACAACTTTAGCTTCTAAGTTAGAGGAATTTCCCCTTCCTTTACTTTAATTTTCTTTACTTCCTCTGTAATTTTTGAAAGCCAATTTGATACCCACTCAAGCAAAAATGCACAACAGTTTTGGCAGCCCTTTACTACTCCATTTCTCCCTTCACTTATTTCTATATACTTACCCTAATTAGCAGAACTATCCATGTGCGTGCACACCCACCTATTGCTCAAGGAAAAGTCTAGGTGGAAACTACCAACCTATTTCATAGAAGAACTTCTGTCTGTTATTTGGGCTTTTCCTTTGATGATTTGTATAATAACCAACACACAAATATGCCAGCGGCCCTTTTGGTTTTTCTTTTAATTGGCACCAAGCAACTTCTGTATTCCTGTTATTCTTAAGACATAAAAACAATATAATACTATTTCATTAGAAGATCTTTTAAAATTATATAAAAGGTATTCTAAACTTTCTCCCCAAAGAAACATTTCTGTTCATATCATGCATGTCAGTGAAGTCCCACTGTGCAATCAGTCTTACTGAAATGAGTTTAAATGTCTGCATAATAAAGGCTATATTGTAATTTTGCAGGAGCTCCCAAGGAAGACTAGGCTTAACTACACACGTTTTGAAAGCAGAACAAAGAATTATTATGGCTCAGTTGTTCTGGATGGTTTACTGTGTGAGAGAGAAGCTGAAAGCAATGCTCATTCTCTCAGGATTTTCCCCTTACATTTGTTACCTCTTGAAAACAGCAAAAAGAAAAAGCTTCACATATTTTCACGACAGATCATGTTGTTACTCAAAGACAAAAGCTATCATATAAATAAAAGACTCAGTGTTCCATAGTTCTTTGTAAAATGAACTGAAGGAAATGGTAAGAAAACTGGAGAGCTGAGGAGTGATTGTTTTGCTTCTGGTTTACAGTAAATCCAGTCTATGGTACGAATGAAAAACTGAAAAGTTGCTGGTTATGATGTTCAAGCAGCATGGAATGTGCCAACAGAAAAATAAATTAATGTATTAATTATATTGTTCAGCTTGATGTCTGTATAATTATGCAAATGTATGGCTTTGTACTTGTTTAATTATTTTGTCACCTAATTTTCCACAGTATTGCACAGAATTTCACTCAATTTTCTAAAGGTGGGCGACATTCTAAAAATTTACCAGAAGTCTGTGTAGCTTTCACCCTCTAGGTACCTATCTTTTCTGTGATGGAAGCTTAAGTAACAACCAGAAAAACTGGAGATGTCCTCACAATGACCACAGACTACGAGATTTATTTTCTTTAATCCCTATGGTGTTCACAAGCTAAATATTTTTTGCATCTGAGTCTTCTGAGAAATCTTAGATGAAAGACCTTCTATAAGCATTTTTAATGCATGTAGCAATAACTGAATCCACTATAAAGCAGAATAGCCATGATTAAATCTATTAAATTATACAGGCAAAGCAAAGATGTACTGTCTAGAATCTTTTCTATAATAGTACAGTGGTTAAAGCAATAGACCAGAATATGAACTATTTTTAGCTTTGTTCTTCCTTCTGAATTCTTCTTATGACTGCTTTTGATACTCACATATTTTATATGGTGGCTTTTTAATTAAAAATCTGAAAGAACTGCACAAGTAAAAAGATGTGTTCTAGGATTCCCTTTCCCTTTCCCTTCCCTTCACTTCTCTTCTTCCTCTTCCTTTTCCTTTTCTTTTTCCTTTTCCTTTTCCTTTTCCTTTTCCTTTTCCTTTTCCTTTTCCTTTTCCTTTTCCTTTTCCTTTTCCTTTTTTTTTTCCTTTTCCCTTCATGCAGGGGTTAATTAGGTGTGAGTCAAAGCTTTCTTGATTGATTTCTTTTTTGTTGGTCCCATGGGTCTTTCCTAATTTTGGGCACAATACTTGAGGTGCAAAAGGAAGGTTAGGAAATGCCCCAATTCTATAATTTTTTGCTAGGGCTCTCTGCTTGGAAACTCTTTTACTATCAGGAAAAGCCATTATCTCATTTAGCCTTATTAAACTTTCAAAATACAAAGATAATCACAAGCATGTTTCAAGCCTGTGTAATACATTCTCAGTAAGTAGTGAACTCAAGAAAGATGACTATCCAAAGAAATGAAAAGTGAGGAATCTCTATCAAGCCTATTACTTTCAGTATGCAGTTCAGCTAATATTTACACTTCTTACCTTGAGGTTAGCGGTTCCTGAAGTGTAATTCAAGGTGTTAGAAAAACAGTATCTCTGCCCTGCGCCTAAATTACAAATGAGTAAACCATTTCAGGTGTCAAATCTTGAGTGGTATTCCCATTTCAATACTAACCTGAATTCTGGGCATGCAGTATTGTTACACAAAGAAAGTGAATTACTTAGGACTTAATAGAAGCTATCTCTTGTTTTGCACAATGAGAATTCTTTGTATCACTCCAATACTTAATGAGACTTTAATTCCTGATTTCAGTGTATGGAGGACTAATAATTTTTTTCTGCATCAATATCAGTAATTTGGAGAAGGGGCAATGTTTTTTCTCTATATTGGCTTAAACATAGCTTTTGTAATTTTTGGGGTGGTGTTTGGTTAGTTCAGTTTGATGGGGCTTTGGGGGAGGTTTTTTGGGGGTTTTTGTTTTTATTTTGGTTTCTTGTAGTTGGTTTATATGTTTGTTTGTTGTTTTTTTTTAGTTTGTTTTTGATTTTTGGTTTTAATTGAGTTTATGGCACTGGAAAAAATGGTGATGTTTATCACACCCAAATGCAGCTTTATGCTTAAGGTGCTGGTGTCAGCATTGTTATTTAAAATCAGCCTTGCACACAGTACATTTCATGAATTTATGAAGAATGATAGTGACTAAAAGCCAAAGATCTTTCTTTCCTTCCAAAATGAGAAGTGATTCTAGATGTTACCTCAGCTACCTGGTTTACCTTTCCTGATGCCACACTTTTCTGTTTAAATGTAGGTAACACTGGTGTTCAATTTATAAAACAAAAATTGTTTTCTTTGGATTTTCATGATTACAGCACTGATAACAAACAATGAAGTGAGGAAAGAACATAAAATATCATGACCACAATGAACTCAAACCTCTGCCCTTTCTTTAACAATGACATTTAAAAATAAATGTCCACTCTGATATGGTAATTTTCTCTTAGGTTCAATGTTGTGGTGATGGAAATGAGTTTTGTAATGAAAACTGAATATTCAAACTTGTAGTACAATATAAAAGGGAGGTTGGACATAGTTTGATGGTTTTCATTCATTCATTTGGGGATTTTGTTGTGGTTTTGTGCATTTGGGGTTGTTTGTGTTTGGCTTTTTATTTTCTTTGCCTAAGCTAACTGTACATTGTATGGGGTAGCATTTATGTTATCTATCTATCTATCTATGATATATCTTTTTAATGTGTATGACCATGAAATTCCATACTATCTCTGTTTTGCCAGTTTCAGGCCTACATGAGAGTCCTGGCCATAACTTCATAATTGTATGATATTGTGTCTAGTGCTAAATCCTCTTTTTCATATATTCTCTCTTTTCATAAACATTCCCCCCCCATATGCATAATGTCCAGAGAGGGACGAGAACATGGTTCAAGAAGTTTTTGACTTGAAGGTCTAGCGATCCAAACTGTCCTGTAACACATATCAGCAAGTAAATCTAGATATGTGGTACCAGTACATCTACACTGTCATTTTGAATCACATCCTATTTCCCTTCTATTTATTATTCAGATGGCATATTTTCTAGGTTTCTTACAAGATCCACTCCAGGGAAAAATGGGTATGTCCTTTCAACGGTATAGTTATAAATGAGATGATTTGTGAGTCAGTTTTCTTACTACCTTTGGCAAAAGACAAGTAAATTTCAACATTTTCAGAGCCTTCAGACGTATAATTTATTCATCTTTCAGTTACAGGATTGTTCCCCAACCACACTTAGACCTGGCAAGGTTGTTTGATGTTGTTGTTTGATGCTGAAGGATTTAAATTTAGTACCAGTGCTGTAAGAAATAAAAAAATAAATGAGGTTCTATAAAGATATAAATAATTGAATCAGAAAGGCTAAGATTGGTGTGAATTGAGAATGCATGGAAATGTCTTTATGTGGAGGCACCAGCAGGAACATACAGAAGGAAAGGGGCTCAGTGTCTCTGTCAATGGCATCCAGATTAGTAAGTCCTCAGCACCCTGGCTCATCTATTTGCAGTTTCATAGAACACACGGATTTGGACAATACTGGGACAGTATTGACTCACATATATGTACCAGGATAGATGCACTGCCAGCTCTGGAAGGGTTAAAAAAAGGTATGGCTGAAATCTGTATGTGATCCCTAACTCAGAGGACATGAAGAGATGTCTTGTCTTCCCTTGTCTTCCACATCATTGCACAGAATCCATCCTAATATCTGGACACGAGCACTGAGGTGGCCAAGTGCTGGCCAGACAGCCAGAGCACTCCTGCCCTGGTCCCTGACAACTGGGCTGACCTCTTGGGCATCACATACAGTCTAGTGCTTGCACGGTAGGAGGGAATGGGAGCAAAACAAGTTTTGATGTCATTTTTCCTTTAAATAAAACATTTTTTCTCTCATAATGTCTTGCACGTGTATTTACAGCACTGTGAATATGGTGCAAGAGTATTTTCTGAAAAGGTGTGTAATGAGTATCCACAAAACTACAGAGAGCAGGTTAAAGGTCTGTGTGATGGGAATAAGGTACTGCAGCCATGTAGGCACGTAGTGAAGCAAACCTGTAACATAGTACTGAACCAGAATTCACCTCATACACTGTTCGTCTTGAATCAGGCCACTCCGCATCAATAAACTTTGTAAATGCAAGCCATTTTGCTCCAGGTGCCCAGGAGCAAAGAATTACTCCTGGAATATTTTCCAGGACCTTTATAAAGACCTTTTATAAGGACACCGTAATAATAACAATAATCAGGTTAATACTGTTAGGAAAGAAGTACATAAAGCACAGGGACTCAAGTGGTAGCTTACTGGCCCATTTCACAAAAGAAAGGCTTTGGGTTATATATATGTAAATGAATAGAGAGCATTTTTAAGGCAGAGAGCCTGTTCTTGTCACTTCTAATCTGCAATAAAAATTCATCATGTGAGAAATATGCATGAGGATTTGAATGGGCATGCCTCCAGTGTATTATCATAACACAGGCAGTGGAAACCATCTTTCTTAAGTAAGGGAGGACTATCTGCAAATAGCTGACATACAAAATGTCTCCATAGTGGCATTTGAACACAGAAGTCCTTTCAGAAAAATGAAAACGCAGATGAATGGGGACCAATGTGCTATCTGATCCATTACTTCTAGTCTGTCACATCTGTAGTCAGCTTTCTTTGGCAGTATAGGCACCTTCGTGCTCCAGACTGCTTCTAAATTGCTCAAAAAAAAAAAAAATTAGTACCAGAAAGAAAAAATTGGAAGATTTTCATATGCAATAGTCTTTCCAAATGTACAGCATCTGTGGTTTACTTATTTACAAACTTACTTTAGAAAAATAGCTCAAAGTTTGCTTTTCTACCATTCACATCAGAATCCATTATTTTCCTTATTTTTCCTGACCAAAAGAACCTCTCACAGTACAGCTTATTAATGTCCATTATAGAAATCTAAAACAGGGGGTTTTTTATTTGTTTGTTTCTAACTGCAAAAAAGTTTTTACATTTCTTTATTAACTGAGCCAACTTCAGCATTATTTCCACTAAGAAACCTGGAAATGGTCAAGGTCAGAGTACATAGCACTGCTGAAACCCAAACCTATCCCAAGAGCAGGACTTGAGCGTACTCTGCTTTTCTGCAGAAAAGAACTGCACATGTTTATGTGTGCACTTTATCATTATTTCCTCCCCTTCTATATCTCTCACTGCAAATGTTGGGAGTTCAATGTCTGTATTCCCACCTTCCATAATGCAAAAAGTTGTAAATACAGTTTTCTGGATGGAAAATCAATATACATCTAACCGCACAAGGACATTTTTTTCCTCTTTCAGTGGCTTTTTAACAGAGTTCCATTTATTGTCCATTAGAAAAAAAAAAGGTTAATAATGAAAATCTAATGAAATGAAAGGGAAAAGGAGAAATTTTTCTGAGGAACACATAGACAGAGCACATGGGAAAAATAAGGTAATGCATTTCTCAGAAANATCTTCTGAGGAATGCATAGACAGAGCACATGGCAAATTAGAAGATCTTTCCAAATATGATGCTTTACTCGGTAAGATAAGGTAATGCATTTCTCAGAAATTTGTCTCTTCATAAAATACCAAATCAACAGAGAGATTGTCAGACCTATTGAAATTTATGAAGAATGAATATCAGTAAACTTAATTTGTATAAAATAAAGAAAAAGCATAAATATGCAAAATAAAATTAAAAAAAAGAAGCACTAATTGCCAAATTAGCAATTCTGCTTGGCAAAACAGTGTTTTGAAGACAAAATCTGACATTTAAAGGCAATTACAGACCTTCTAAATCACTCTCAAACCACCTCCAACAGGACTTTTCTGCTTCCTTCTGTTATCAGCCTGACATGTCTGAAAATTTGCTGCTCCTCCTGTAAACAAATAAATGTCAGCCAGTGTTTTGGTGTCAATGTAGGGAAGCAGAACAACCAGATACAGAAGTAGACCATGAGTGCTGCTCCTACTACAGTTTAGTCTTAGAGTAACCCTACCTAATCTTGCAAGAACAAAAGGAGATTACTTGGAATTTTTTTAAAAATAAACATTCCTAACAAATATTTCTATCCAATCCTAATTTTTGCACCAGTGGGCATCTCAAGTTTAGGAGTTGATGTAAATGATACATAGCAGATAATTGAAACTGTTTCCTGGTGGAAAATCTGGTACTTGGAAAATCGGAGCAGATGCAAGGTGAAAACACCCATCACTGATGTAGCAAAAGGAAGAAAATGTATTGAATTTTTTTTTTCAAACCACTGAGCCACTTTTTTACAATATCAAAGCTTTTTTTTTATCATTGTGTTCTTCGAAATTTTTTTATCTTACACCATATAAAATATACAGAGCTGATTAATTAAGAAATTGAAATATTTTAATCTTGGTGAAGAAAATACTTCTATAAACTTGCATTTAAACTCTCTGTTGAATTCTGTAACTCATAGAAACCTTTGAAAATGCATGAGAAGTTCTTCTGATGAAAAATATTGGCCTAGATCTAAAAGGGATATCTCAAAATGCATATAGAAAATTAATTTTGTAATACATTTTTTTAAAAACCAGAGTTCAAGTGATACACAAGTAATGAGAACAGATTTTAAAGCCTAATGACAGCATGACTTATGCCTCTGGCAAGATGTATTGTCATATTTCTTGCAGTCAATTTGTCTTTTAAGTAAATCTATTTGTTTTTCCAGTATATTAGAAAATGTAAATCAGGCTGGAAAGCAATGTTTCTTGTCATTTGTTTTGTAGTGAGCATGGAGAAGGAGCTTGCAAACTTGTAATATCTTCTTCTCCAGTTGTCTGTCTATAGAAGAAAACTTTTTTAAAAATAGGAATTGTTGAAATACTGTATTTCTCTCATAGACATCATTTCTTTCACAGCAAGTTTCATAAAAAAAAGTAGTTATGAATAAATGTCATGAGGAGACATCTATTTCAGTCCTGTGTGAGGTTCACCTGCCTTGTACAAAACAGATTTGTTTGTCTGAATGGTCTAAAGTCTCAGAATTGGTTTGGGAAGGACTGCTTAGTTGTGGCAACCGAGAAAAATTTAGCTAGTAAAGTCAAGTATTATCTTATTTTAAAAGTCATAGGTAGTGTATAATGGTATGTTACACTAAGGAGTTCATATTCACTACAGTGAAAAGAATCAAATTCAGACTGTGCACATTTTTCTTCCTTAATTCAAAGAACAAAATTAAATGAGAAACTTGGAATTTTTTTTTCACTAAGTCATTTAAAGCTACTTTAGCAAACACCGTGAGACTATAAGAATCCACACAGACTAAGAATTGGGGTGAAAAACATGCAGATGTATTAGAGAGTTAATTGATTTACCCATAAGTAAATTAAAAGTTTGAAGTTTCATTTTAAACTTGAATCATATGGCAAGCTGGATGGAAAATTCCATACGCTTACTGACATAGTGTGAATAATGTTCTCAAAGTTTAGTATCACTACTGTCTCAGTTTACTATGCCATAATAAATTTCAGTCTTCTGTGACTTTAGAACAAGAGTGGGTGAATTTTAAACCAATAATGTGTTAATCACAATCAAACACTGTGATTCTGTTATTTCTCTTAGTGCTCCTTGGTTCGTAAGTCAAACAAATGTTTTACCTCTGCGTATATTCCATTGGGATGACAGTTACTCATTCATATCCTCTCCGCTGAAGCTAGAAATACAGCAATCTTCTGTCATTGTGTGAAGACAGTATCTCAATGCATAGAGTGAGCAAAATTATCCTTACTGACAAGGTTAATGTACCAAAATCAGGTACATTCTTGGCTGAGTACTGTTGAATACTCTTGAGCTGCTGTAACCCTTTGAGACTACAGGTGGAATGAAATGGAAAACAATTTAATTAAATGTGCTGGGAATGTAATCTGGGACATTATGTATTTGTTGAAGAAATCTGTTTGGAGGAACTGTATTACACTGGGAAATTATCCTTATTAGTAAACAGAGTCTGTGATGGCACAGCTGAACATCGCAGGTATAAGGACAATACACAGATATTTAATACAATGAAAAATTAAAGATCTGGTACTAAATCTGAATACTTTTAAACAACGTATATTCACCAGACTCTCATAGCATATGGAAGCAAGTTTCATCAACATAATATAGTTTCATTACATTGTAGCTCCTTGTATTGGTGTAGCTATGTGTAGCTAAATGTAGCTATGATTAATTTCATACAGGTCCTAGTCCAGAGTTATTATCAGGTTAGTCTGATAATGCATGATGTATCAGGAAAGGTTTGGAGTAGAAACACTCTAGATGCACAATTTTCCATTTCAAATTTCTAGAATCACATTGAGATTAAAAAAACCAAAATGAAGTATCTGTACTGAGAAAAGACTGGGGTTTTGTCTGTTCACCACTTTTTATTTTCACAAAGTTCCAATTAAAAAAAAACCCCAATTATTATTTTCAACTAGATATTTGAATATGAAAACAAATTGGCATCATCCATGTTCTGCTTTTATGCATTCAGGATTTTCTCTTGTTACCTCATACAGATGTCTCTGGTTTTATTAGCACCATAACAGAAAAGCAGACAGAGAAAGAGATTATCTGCTATAGCCCATATACCTTTCATTTTGTGAGGTATATCTTAGCTCACTCCATAACTTGTTCAACTGAACTGTTCTCTGATAACGCTGAGGATTAACTAGCAAAAGTAACTTCTTTTCGAGAAAGGGAATTATTTCCTGCCCAGACACTTGTCCTAGGTTACAATATAGATGTATTTAAGTATTCTGTTACCACCAGCTGTGGGCCATTAGCTGTTATCTCCTGTTATGACCCACCCCTGATAACAGACACTGGGCCATCAGGAAACCACTGCATGACTCATGGACTTATCTCATCCTATTGTGAGATGCTCCGCCCAGGAGGGAGGAGCCAGGCATTCCCACCTGGATATAACCTGGTCTTGGAACTGCCTAAGGCAGCCTTTTCCACTGGATTCCCAGAGCAAGGCCAGAGCCTGCTATGCTACCACTGGACCTTCAGAGGAAGACCAGACCCTTCTACAGGATCACTGCTTCAGCAGAACCATCACTTCAGGAGGACTGCAGCCACCATTTAATTGGACTGCTACTAACCCCCCTGACCATCAGGGGGTCAGGTTTGTACTCTGACAGTACTCTGTACTCTGACTGACAGTGGGTTGGTTTTTTTGTACTATTGCCTTTGTTTTATTTTTCCTATTAAATTATATTTCTGACTCGGAATCTCTCACTAGTTTGCTTTCAAACTAGCACAACTCTGCTTTGGACTCAATGACTATGAAAATTCTGAAAATAATAATACAAATATTGTTTACATGAACCATCCACTTCTCACCTGTCCCTACTCATCCTGAATTAACTCTGTAAATAGCTGCTAGTCTATTCACAATGAAAAGCTTAATGGACGATATTTGTAGAAACCCTCTTCATAGGTCTCCACTTAGGGCGCTTGACCAGTTTTAAATCATATGTGCTTCGCTCACATCAGGTATTTAATACCAGCTTTCTCTCTTCCCAGTATTAAAAAAACACTGTAGCTCAATATTTTTTAAATTACACTACTGCAATGCAGTAAAAATTAATAATAATAATAAGAGCACACAAACCCAAAAAATTAATCAGGAGAAAATGGAAAAGAACACATAAAAGAATTAGCTTTCAGTTGTTTAAAAAACCATTCTCTTTCTAAACAGATATATGCAGGTGGTTTCAGGGGCTTTTTGCAATAAATATTTATGTAACGTTTGCTCCTGGGGTATGATACGCAAGTCAAGATGGTTTATCCTACTTCAAGAATTTTTGAGGCTAAGGTATGAACAGGAATTCAAACTCAGTACTGTGATATGCAAAATGAGTGATTTAAACAGTAGAAAATAACAAAAAAACATAATTGTAGTCTCTAGTTTTTAATTTTGAAGTTGACATTAATTTTACTTGTGTATCATGGAATAATTAAAAAAACTACCCAGCTACTTCTTAGCTTTCCCTGACCACACATAATATTTCCTTGACCATTTTCAAGTTTTCTTTCATGCTTTAAATAGATGATTCAAAAAAAAAGTATTTATTGACCTCATCAATGTAAAGGGAGAAACAAAATAAAACCCCACTAGTTATGTAGTGTGTGAGATTCACTTTGAAGGTGAATGGACTCATATAGAGAAAACTTACAAAAAAGTAGGTATATCTCAATCATAATAATATTTACTTTTCATGGCTCAGTTAAATGGCTTTCACAGATATTTGACCAGGCAATCATAGTTAATTACCTACAAGATCCTATACTCAAAATGAAAGTGTCTCTTTTTGTTGGACAATTTTGGAGGTAGCAGATTTAAAATATTCTTTAGATATTTATTCTAAATAATCTTGTTTAGAAAGAAAACATAATATAATTTCACATTATATCATTTTTATCCTTTTGAATTGGATGCCAATTATCTAAAGCATCAGGTTCTTCCTTCTGATCTGTAATGTAAGCCTAATTGTGGATAGGGTTTTTAATTTTTTTTTTTAAACTCCCACACTGGCAGTTAAAAAAACAATCTAGAAATTATCTAAGACATGTCTGAGATTTGGAAGTTTTTAGATCTCCAGTCCTAATTAAGGATCCTTCTTGAAGAAAATTAGGTCACTATGTGCCTAGACCTTTAAATATAAAATAAAGAAAAATACTTCCTTCATTCTAGAGTTCATAAGTGAAAATCAAATATTGTTCCAGAGTAGCCTTTTCTCTGGGGAAGGGATAAGCCACAGAGTGGTTCCAGATTAACCTGGATAGCCTCTTGACTGTATTACAATGAAAAGCTGCAGAAAAAAAAGTGGAAACATTTTGTTGCTTTTTCCCAGAAAATAGCTCTTAAGTGAGCTGAAATTAAAGGAGGGATATGTATCTTGGAAGATAATTCATATGCTTGATACTGAGTACAGTGTGGGCTTTAATGGATAAAAGTTTAAAAATGAATCAAAATTTGTTGGTTTAGATCATATTTATACATAACCACTATAAAAACAATCTATCCATGAATATAGTTCCTTTTTTCCTCTTACAGAACACTGTGGATTAACATATATTCTATTTCCTGATTTTTATTACCCCCCCATACTGAGATATATAGTGTAAAGCAATCAATTTTCAATTTTGTCAGTTAGTTGATTTTTATTACATTAAAATTTCTATGTACTTGTTCTCTCCAGACACATTCTCATTGTCCATTCTCTAACACTCTTTCTTTTATTTAAAATAATTCAAAGCTCTCTGGTTTGTTCTTTGACACAATGTTATACTGAAAATCAAATGAAAATGAAATTAAATGAAAATACTTCAGTGAAATTGAAGTATACAGTGGTCACACTATAAAAATGCTTTTCCAAGACAGTTAGAGTTGGTGTTAAAGTAATAAAAAATTACTAGAAGCAGGATAAAAAGTTTGACCTGTATCAACAAAAGGAAAGAGACATAAGGAACATGTAAACTGATACTTCATATTATATGAAAACCAGAATGTTTTTCATGTAGAGGATAAGCACCACCTGCTTCAGATACTCATTCTTCATAATATTCTGGGTTTGTTTCTATTTTTTCCCTTGTATATCAATCTAGGATAGGATGCAAATCTAGCCAAATTTGTAGCCAGCACTACAAAAATCATTGCAAGAAAAGGAAAATAGGCAAAATAAAGACTCACTGTAATTTTTTTTGCTCTCACCTTCAGAGGGGCTGAGATAGAGTTCTGATCTTTATTTGCTGTTAAATTTACACATTTGGCACTACTCAATTGCTGTATGGAGTAGAGGAGTGCTCTACTGTAAAGAACAGATAGAGTTGGGTTCCAGGACTACTCTTTTCCATGTCAATTATCACCTTGTAGTAAGACTATCTGGATTTCCCAGGATATAGCAGGAGTCTAATTTTTAGGCACTCTAATTCCTCAGTTAGTTACTTAAATCCATCTAAATCTACCTTGGTACTCTTTTTTCTTTTTTAGACACACCAATCAGTGCAGATTGCACTTCTACTACATGAATTTGAACATTCTTATTATGCTTATGTTATAAAAATGGCTAGTATAAAATTACTTTCCAGTATGTGCGGATTTGGTTTATGTTGTTGGCTCTGATCACTAACCTAATTAGCAGTGTGCTGTTGAACCACTAGTTTCATTATTCCTTTAGACCATTTGGCTGCTATTAGGAAATGTTTCCACAGAAAGCAGCAGCTACCAGAAAAGAAGTTTACCTGAAAAAAACATGAGTCACGTTGGTGAAGCTGGAATCCCCAGTCATTCCAGATGCTCTGAGCTAAACCTGTTTTCTAAATGAGGAGCCAGGAGGTAAGAGCTGTGCAGTACCAATCAGTGTTCTCAGGCAAAGATGCCAACCTTTTACTGGCAATGTCCTCATGTAGGTTGTAAGATTTACAAACAATTACAAAAACACTTATAAAACTATTACCAAACTAACGATGTGGGCTATACCTTTCAGAGATACAGAAATGAAACACAGCAAAGAGGAATCTGAGAGGAGGGGCTCTGTAGAGTTATTTAAATACACTAATGATGAAATGTTTTAAAAAAAAAAAAAGAAGAACAAAGCCCACCAAAATCAAAACACATGCACACAAAACTCCAAAACTTTAAAATAAGCAAAAAAGCCCATGCCAGTTATATAGGGCATAGCTTAAGTGAAGCAGAATCTGTTGATCTAAATTTGGATTTATCTATGCAGACTGGGCCTACATCCAGTAGAAAGACAGGAGACAATTCTATGTGAAAAGTCAGTGAAAAATTTTAACTCAGAATACAACCCGGTTTGAAAACTAGGATTTATTTCTGACCTCAGATACCTTATTTTAGTATTATTGACAGCATTTGAAGAAATTTTTGCTATTGAAATTAGAGGATGTCCATCTGGAAAATATTTTCAGATCTCAGATGACAGGTGTTTCTCAAGTGAAAGTTTGTAGGCAATAGTAACTTCAAGAAAAGCCTTTAGAGACAGAGGTCCTGAAGAGAGAGAAGATTTAGGAAACCAGGAACACTGATGCTTTAAAATCACATGGAATTTCTTAATTCTACAAACTCTTCACCCATCAATACACTGAGACTTTTGCTACAGATGGGAATTGTGCTACTGGACTTGATTTTGAATAATTCTGTTATTTGAATGAAAAACTCAGGTTGAAATGGAAAGATTATATTAAGGGAACTAAAAGCATGTCAATAATCCCTGAGCAAAAAAACCCCAGACCTCTACCAAATGTAGATCTTTGCCTGCTGAATTGATTTTTGGTGTGGTGATCAAAGTACTTGTGCTACTTATTCCTGTAACTAGACTTGATTGAAAACCTCCTAATAGAGTGGCATGCAGCAGAAGATGAGTCTTAGATGTGAAGGTATAAATCTGCCTTTTACTGAGTGACAGAGACACGGTTATACTAGCTAAAGCCAAAATCATCAAGCACAATCTTTCCAAACCTAAAAAACCTGTGTAAGGTTACTTAGCCAAACAGTATCAAGTTGGAGTGGGGACATGTTAAGGGTTAAAGAACTTGGTGCTTTCCTTCACCTGGAATACAGCTGTTGAATAATTGGGCAATGGACATGGTTGTCCATGTAACCATTTTTTTCAAACATTTCATGGGCCAAAGAGGCAACAATGTGAATGTAAAAGACAATAAAAGGAATACAAGGTGTTTTTGACAAAGTATTGTTATGTGACAGAGAAGAAATGTTTCCTAGCAAATTTTTCATGTATAATGATCATATATCACATCATGATCAAGCACGTGATTTTTTTTTTCCAAGGCAAAGGTAATGTATATAAACCCGAGTATTTTCTAAAATCCTCTGTAAATCATGTGTCAGTGAAAGAAAGGCTGATTGTATACTGAAAGTACACTAAAATTTGGCACCTTTCATTAAGTTAGAAACTGTAATTATAACAAGGCTAAAAAGAGACAAAAACCTGAATTTAGACCAAAACTGCCCTACCTGGTTCCTTTCTGTAAAATTCAGTAGAGACAGATTGGCACATGGTGGTGGATTTCCTCACTGCAGGTCTCACTGCAGCCCTGGATGGAAGGCTATCAAAGTGACCAAAACAGGACAAAAGGTGGTACATTAAAACAATCTTTCCCTTAAAATGTGTTGGATTTCTCATAAATGTATTAATATTAAACTATTTTTCATGTCTTCATGGCACACTTACGACTCCAGCATCTTCCTCCAGCAATCAGTGTATACATGAAAAAGAATAATTAAAAATGTAACAACAAACTGAGGATGGCAAAATATTTTATTTGATCCCAACTTCAGTGTTATTACTTAATTTTTGAAAATAATACTCCAGAAGTACGAATGAATGATAGTATTTTTATATATTGACTATAAAATTATATTTACCTGTTTACATTCACAAGGCAAAGTCTTCCATTGTACACAGCACTAAGGGCTATATAAAAGTGTTTAAATCAATGTTCTTTAGAAGGAAGAAAAAATGCACTTCCTTAACACACGCAAGTAAAACAAGAAGCAGTGTTTCTGGAAATTATTTAACCTTCTTTGTACTAGATGGCTTCCATTTCATCTCTCTGACTTACATGTTTAAACCTTTCATTGGTTTTACTGTACAGGATTGATGTGCTCCAGCAGAGTTAGCTTATCACTGCAAGCCACACTCTGTTGTGAGGCCTGCCTCAAAGAAAATGCAAAATGCATTCTGAACCTTTGATATTTCAATGCAAACTCCATAATATATTTTACAGAATGGAAAACAATCTGCACCACTCTATAACTGGCATTTATCTCAGCTGATAACCTACATGTGCTTACTTGTAAACCTGAAAATACAGAGAAAAAAAGAGCAGATGCTAAAATGAAGAAAATAATGTAACTTACAAAATAAAAAACATGCAGTTTCTTTTTTTTTCAAATCTATGACAATATTTAAGGGAACTCCCATTGCTCTGGGGAAAAAATGTTTCATTTTTGAATGACTAGAAAATTCTAATGTGCTCCCAGAATCATCCTTACAAACAGTTGTTGGTGTAAAGAAAAAATATGTATTAATTTCTAATGTATTTGTGTGCATTTCATACTGTACAAGATGAAAAAGAAAAACAAATGCAGACTGAAGTGTTCATGCTGCAAATCAGTCGACCAACTCAGATTGAATTAAACTTTGTGAATTGATTATTAACTTGTATATCATATAATCCAGGCTACACCTTTCTTTCATCAGGGTTCACTCAAAAGTGAACCTCTCATTTCCTTGGGCTACTTTTCATAGCTGAGTATGTCCAAGATGTGAATGAATTTAATACTATATGATAGTCATTCCCTACTTGAGTAACTCCATAATAGTCAAAATCTTAAAGAGACTGACAGATAAATGATTTATTATACTTAAGATTTTGACAAATTATTCAGCTCACACAAAGCCAAATTGCTAAAAAAAAATTCAGTATTGAATCTAGACTATACTGAAGGTATTAAGAAAACAAACTTATTCATTCCAGATGTTCTGGATATGGGAGACTTCCAGCTCTTATGGACAGCTCATCTTTTTTCCCACGCTTAATATTAATTTTCTCAGCCTTCCTTGTTTGAAATACAATTTTATATATTCATATAAAGTAAAAGTCTCAAAGATCTCAAAGAACCAAGAAAAGCAAACTTGGCTTTCAAAATATTGGGGGTGGATGAAGTGGGTGTGTGAAGCTGCTGATGGTGTGGAAATATCTTACATTTCTTTGGGTTATCAACATTCTGTGTGGATCTTATCATAGACAACTCACTGAAACACTGGACATGTAAGCACAATTTTGAATACATTTAAAATTTCGTCCCTCAGTGTTTCTTTTTTCAAAGCATCATGGTAATGATACTGGTTTCCACAGAAACCAATAGCATTTCCCACTTCCTCCTTTTCCTCTACCCTCCTGCCTAGCAGCGTTCCCTGTTGGACTGACATCTCTTTGTGTAAAAATAAGCAACTGCAATTTTGTGTAATACTATCCAAACAACAATGCTGTGGTGTTTGGATGAAATATGTATTTTTACTGCCAAATGATGAGCTTAACTCTGGGCTTTATGCTCCTTGTTTTTTCCTGGGATTTTTTGGTTGGGTTTTTTTTTCTTTTCCTTACAGATGATTTGGGGAAGTGTATGTAAACCAATAAAAAAGCAAGCAAGGCACCGGGAAATGCAATTCCTTCCTGTCACAAATGAGCCTGAAAAATCTTTAAAGACTAATGGTCAAGCTTGCAAAATAAACCCAAGAGTTTTTACCAATGATAGATATGTTTCATTCCTGAATCAATCACAAACTCATCCTGATTTCTCTGACTACCCTTGTTACAGATCAGTATTCCCAAAATAGCTTTAATCAGTTATTTTCAGCCTAAGGGTTGTCAGCAAATTACTTGGTATGATGGTTTCTCATTCATTATTCATCTAGTGTAACTGGTCATATGAATAACACGATACCACTGCTGTCAAAACTGATGTCCAGAACTTATTCAGCAAGATGTTAATGAATAACGAGCTTTTAATATAAATTTTAACATCCATAAATATTTTTATGCAAGAAATAAAACTTTTGCATTTTGTGAAAATGTTATTTAATATATTAGGAGACACGTCATACATTTCAATAATTTTAATGTGAACAATTTTGTGTAGTGAACAAGATGTTTTGTAAGTTAATAGACTAAAATGAATATAAATGAAAATGGAAATTGAGTCCCTATGAGTAGTTACTTGCCTTTTGCTATGAAAAAACCCTGCTAAATACATCCTTATAACTCTATATTCATCAATATATTTTGCCCAGGTAAAACCTGTGTGTTAATAAAATGAAGCTAGTGAACATTGACATTCTTACATTAAAAACCCACCACCAATCAATCCTTCCAAGAAAAGACACCTAAAATTTAATGTAACATACTGTGAATTGCTTAATAGGTCTCTTTGCATAGGTACCTGTTCAACAGCATTCATAAAAAACAGTATTTAATTCTACTGTTAGTATAAAGCATTCAGCAGTAATTAATCATTCAGCAATTCATGAAACTGAAAAAAAAGTTTTAGCAAACACAAATTCCAAAGAATATCCAACCCCAAACCCCAAATATGTATAGCCATTGCTTTTACTTTTCACCTTCCAAAACTCTGGGTAAAATGTGGTCTTAAACCGAGACCGTTTTTGCAACCATAAACACAGAAGTATAAGTAAGGTGGTTGGGAAGGAGTTCTTACACAAATACATATTCCCAAAAAATCAAGATTTAAGAAAAAAGAGTAGTTATTATTTGGCTACTAATTAAATGAGTTACAAGAGTAATCAACACTGATTGAAAAGCAAAAATCTGCATTGCTTTATATATTTCTGTTACCTCTGACATCCTCATTATTCCTCTAAATTGTTTGTCTTACAAAAACTCCTAGTACCCTGAAGTCAGGTGGACCTTATATTTATACTCAAAGAAATTGAATAAATCTTTTCTTCTCTGTAAGTCTACTATTTTCACACATTTTAAAAACTTCTGCATTAACACATTTTCAGATTTCCCCATTTTATGTTGCAAAACCAAAAAAGTTCTTTATGCTATGCCTGTTTTATTTGTAATGGTAAATTTTGACTGGTGCAAATGAAAGTATTTTTGTCAGATGTAGAATCATTTGACCAACGGGTTCCTAGCTTATTGCATGTGTAGTATCAGGCTCAGTTAAAGAAGATGTGACTGAGTGTATATAACAGTAATTTGGTTTTGCTCTTCTGATTGCTCCACATGGCAATGACAGAGACCCCCATTCCTTGGAGACTCTCATTCCTTTGAGAGTGTTCAGGCTGGGGAATTTTCTCAGTGAAGGGGGAAGGAAGATGAGAGACACAGCAAGACTGCAAATTTTCAGTATCTTGTGGAATGCAGAGTGCCTGTATGCAGCAGGGAGAAACCTAAACTTGAGCCAAGTCTTGGAGACCATGAAAAGAAAGCTTCTTTCTTAGGAACAAAGACAGGATTACATGGAGATTTTTGATCTAGGAAGACATTAAAAACTTTTGGATTAGAAAGCAAGATGAGAGGAGTGGCTCAGCAAATATGAGGAATCTTTAGTGTATGACAGATTTAGTTTTATTATAATGTCTCACACAGAAAATTTGACTTTTTCTGTTTAAAGAACAGCTTTACCTGGTTTATTATTTTGTGCTCTAAAAGCAAGAATGGCAGTTCATGGTGTTTTGGGGAGTTCTAGCTCTAAGGAAAAAAGGAACAAAATTCCCCTTTAGTGTATTGCAATTCCATCACAGCATTCCACAGTATAAAACAGACACCAGCCTGGGCTGTCAGTGTTGTCCATACATCTTTCAAGCCCTGATTAGCTGTGATGCATCAGGGTTTTTCAAATCTCCAGCATTTATTATTAAATATTTTAGACTTATCTAAGTTATACACCTCTTTAAAGCAGTAATGATTTTCAGATCAATTTATGGCTTTAGTCCAAGAAAGCTTTATTTACATGGAAAAGAAGTTTTGTGGTGACATTAACTACTGTCTCTTGCATCTGCTTAATATGAGTATTAGCTTTTGGCAACACACAATAACTATATGCAAGTATATCAATCTGACATTCTCATTCATTGTGAAGCTAAAATAATGGTTCACTCTTTCAAAATGAGCTGTGCTATAACTAGTAGTAGTGAATGAATTTAACTACTTGTAGTTTATTGCTAGAGTATTAGCAAAAAGAAGTAATTTCCTTTCTGTGCTGTAACAGTACTTAGTATGAGCCACTTAACACCTTGGGCCTAGGTGTGTAACACAAGTAGCTTTACTCAGACGATTTGTCCAAAGGAATTAACACTTTGTAGTCACTGTATTTGAAAGATCAGAACCACAGAAAACAGCTGTGAATTCTGCCTTTTAATTGAAAACTTTAGCCTGTTTGATCTTACTATTTAACTAAACCAGATGCACAGAAAATTTACGTACCTGAAAAACATTAATAACTAAATAATTGTCTTTTCCCAATATAAGCAGGGATCATTTATAATACTGTACTATAATTTTTCTCCCTAAGATATGTATCTGATGGTTTACAGATCTATGTGTCGTTGCTTTTCAAACAAGCAAGCAAACAAAGAAAACCAGAATAAGTTAGGCCCATGTAAACAGCAAGAGAATAATAAAATGTGCGTGGGAAGAGTTAGCGCCAAAGTGCTGATGACAGTTTTAATATGCAGCAATGTATTTTGAGATTTCTTCAAATGCCTAAAAACGTTGATGTTAACTTCCAACAACATTGTAAAAAATATACGTGTAAGGTTCTGTTGACTTTAAATTACAAAATACTATTAATATTTGGTATTCAAGCTACCCTGAAAGTACTGAAATAGCTCTGAAATACCATACTAACTTGGAAGATACCTATTTTTCAAAGTTTTCAACTCAATTTCTGTGCAGCATTCCCTCAGAACTCAAATACAATTTTTTTTTTTGTTTCTCGTATTTATTGGGTTAAACCAACTGCTTTGTTTTGTTTCTCTTCCAAATTATTGCTGATTTCTTTCATTTCACTTCATTTATAGAATAAAATAAAAGAAGGCAGGTGAGTCAAGAGCTACACCACTTGACGGATCAGCCAGCAGGGCTTGCTTTTAGACAGATAGGTGGTGTGTGGCCTCTAGAGATAGGTGGTTCCACCTGCACAAATAAGCTTCCATTGTTGTGGAACCCAACTACTTTCCAGTACGCTTGTTGTAGAGGAAAATACCATAAAGCTCATCTTACAGGGATTGAATCAAGAATATGGTAACTAAAATATTAATATTATTTTTAGTCTCCTGGCATTTAAAATACTGGTTTGGGGTTTTTGTCTTCAGTCTAATTCTAATCCTGGTGATGACTTCTAGGGCCTTATGTTAATTAATTAAGTTATTTTAGTAGTTTATGTGCTTCAATTCAGTGGCACAGAGGGCAGCGCTGTTCTGTTTGAGGAATGAAGCATATGTAGAAAAACTTAGATTCTCTCAAAATCTACTTTAGAAGTGCTTGAATATTTTGTTTCTTCTCTTGAAGAATGAAGTTGGTATGCTGTGCCCAGCTTTTGTCCTCTGGAAACAGGGACAGGGAGAAACTGGAAGGGTTCAGACAGAAGTGTGCTACGATGGTCAGGAGCCTAGAGAAACGTCCTGCAAAAAGAGATTGAGGCACTCAGGTCCTTTCACATGAGTGAAAAAGAAGCTGAAGGGTGACCTAAAAATGGCCTACAAATAATTGAAGGGTAGTTACCAAAAGGACAGAGCCAAACTCTTCTTAGCATAAATGATTTAACAGGATAGAATACACAGAGGTTGTGATTTTGGAGGTCCACATTAAGTATTCACAAAAGTATTTTTTCTAGACATTGCAGCAAGTTTTGGGATCTCCATTTGTGAATGGATTTAAAGGTTCTAGAAAAAATCATAGCTGCCCTAATCTGGTGCCCTAATCTGGATTGCAACCCTACAGTTAGTGGAAGACTGCACAACCTCACCTCCCAAGATTCCTTCCAAGCGACGTTTCTACAACTCCATGATAAATTCTATGCTAATAAAGGCATTCCCAAAGACAATAATCCTCTTCGGATATATAAGTTCTTTTATATGTTTTCAAAACTGGTAGTAGTATTTTACTGCCATTGTGACTAAGGAAACTGGAGAAAGCCCATGACTTCACTTTCAGTTGTTTCCTGTTTTTAAAATACAGATTTTTAGGCATGTGTACTTCTTTTACTAGGCTTTTGTCACTGCAAATTCACTGTTTGTTATTGAGTAAATACACGTTAATTAGGATCCTCATTCACCTGAGCTACAAAAGTTGGTTTCATTGGAAGTATGTAATTTAGAAGTGTTAATTGTTTTATTCTACTTTGAAAGTTAGTTATTACTGCTGATATTATTGTTATATGATAAACAAATTTGAATGTGACATCAAAAAAAAAAAATACATGCTTTCAGTAAACTTTGGAGAGCTGATTATATTTTGTGAATCCCTGCCTCTGAATAAATTAGCTCTGAAAGTTTTTTGGAGGTGTATTTTTTTGTTTTGTTTTGTTTTTTTGTTTTTTTGTTTTCTTTTTTTTTGTTTTTTTTTTTGGTTTTTTTGGGTTTTTTTGGGTTTTTTGTTTTTGTTTTTGTTGTTGTTGTGGAGTTTTTTTTGTTTGTTTTTGTACTACTGCAATAAGAAATAATAATCTAGAGTGATAATAAATACTTTTGGTTTTGAAAATAGGAAGATATTTATTTTAATTTTTTTTTTAAATATAAAGATTGTTCTCTACCTGAAAAAAATGTGGGAATGGCAATTTATTCCAGGATCAAGACTGTTTAAGGTAAATACTAAGATAAACCCCACTGCACATAAAAACTGGTTCCTTCGCCTCATTAGGAAAGGCTCAAATATCAAAATTAAAATAATGTGAGCATTAAATTTCTTTTACCCTCTCATCTTAATATGTTCACGTCTAGTCTTACTCTTTATGCAAACAATTCCTTTATTATCCATTAATGTCTCTAATTCTGTCTTCTAATAAATATATCAAATTTCTTCTCTTACAAAATTTCCTTTGTAGTATTTTCACTTACCTTGTCTTTTTTTTTCCTAACACATGCTTTCTTGTGATCAAAGAAATTTCTGTTTATTTGCTGCTTTGTTTTGCTTGCAAGGAAAAAAGCCCCATCAGGCTTTTTTGCAAGTCAGGAATTACTTAGTGCTATGACGTGAATAAAGTGTTTGAAGGCAAGAGAATATTCCACTCTGACTTAAAGCATTTAAAAAAATAGAAAAAAGACCCAAATATGAATGAGCTTTATAAATTATTTACTTTGACTTTGAAGGTCATTTTTAGAACCCATCTTTACTTACAAAACATTGAATTTGTTATTATATTCTGGATCACATTTAGTTACCCATCATCTCTGTGACTCTACCAGATTTAGATTCAGAGTTTTTAAAAAACCCGACATGAAAAATGTTTATATACATTCAATTTGCATTTGAAAGTTTTTATTTAACCTGTATGTGTTCATATATGTTTGTAGATGAGGTCATTCTATGCTTTGGTAGCTAATCTGCTGCACTGGAAAGACAATAGTTCATTAAGAAAATAAATATGCTGTATTTCTGGGAAGTTACCATGTACCATAAATTGTATTGGATACCTGGACAGTAAAAAAGATGGATGGCTACATTAGAAGCAAACACACCACTGAACTAAATTACTTGAAATCTACTGCTTAACTCCTGTCTCTCCATCCTTCTCCAAGGAATAAATCAGCATTATTCCAGCACATATCATGCTATTGCTGAAGAGGAAGAATATATAATGATGCAGAGTTGTATATGTTTTATATTTCACAATACATAGATGGATGTAGAGAAAAGATACCTTCACAAAAATGTCATTTAATCATAAGACAATATTTTGTAAAAATAAATTTCTGCAATACTCTGGTAATACAGAAAAAGTGGAGACTACTGATGATGAAATGAAAATATTTAAAGGACAGTAATCTCATCTAAAAAAATACACTAGTCTTTCAAAAAAATTATCAGTGAGTTCAGTGAACACTTTCTGAAACAAATGGATGCAGAGCTTTAAAGGGCTTTAAAATTGGAAAATCTGATTCACCATTGCTCCAATGCCTGTACATCTACATTTACTTTGCTAAAATAAAGTTGGTGTAAGTCTTCTTATGAACTTGTGTTCTCACAGATGAATAAAAAGACTTAAAGAGTTCAGTCTATTTAACTTACTAAAGGAAATTTTAGGAAGCAATTTAATTAAAAGAATTTTAGTATCTTCAAGGGGAAATTATTTTTGATAATAAAAGGCTTCTTAATCTAGAAGACAGAAGGGTCATTAAATTCAGTGGCTGGAAATGGCTTAGAAAGAAAATCAAACTGAATTTCAGGTACATGTTTAAACCATCTTGCATTACCAGCTCATACAGCAATTCCATGAAAAGATGGAGAGTTTGCATTAAATCCAGACTAGAAATCTTAATCACAGTTGCATTCTCAATGAAGCAAAGCTTTTAAGAACTGATGCAAGAATCAGAATAACCAGTATTAGATTACCTGTGAGCAGATGTTGTATCTAGATGGGACAAATAAAAGTGTAGTCTTTACCTCTCCTTCGGACTGTGCTGCAGCACACATGCAGTTATGTGCTGGTTAGATGGTTATAAATGGTTTCCACATTGGTTGCCCTCCAGTTTCTGAGATCAGTTAACACTATGCAAAAAGTTTTGTCATACACTACAGATACCATTTGCATTTTAGCAATTCCTAGGCACCCATTCAGTTCTAGCTTACTTGTAATCTGAAATAAAATTCTTACTGCTTTAATAGTCTGATACCAGTAGAATTGTTTTAAAAGTCATAACTATATCAAAATCTGTTTTGCCTTTTAAAGAAATGGTCCAAGCATATTCAGCTCCTAAGTTCATCTCTGTTAAGACTTATGTAACACCATCATTTTGTTTGGAAATCTATTGCACATCCAGTAAGCTTGTCTACCACTCTGCAGCTTCCTCTGCCACAATCATCCTGGATTTTTAGGTGCTTTTTTGCAGCCTTCTGTAAACTGTAAGGATCCTGATTTGGACACCAAAATGCCTCTTGGCTTCTGTTCAGATTAGCAATTCCCCTTGTATCAGCTTCAGAAAGGAGATTTATATCCAAAGCTTCCCACCTCCCCAGGAGTATAATGAATCTCTTTTAAAAAGTTAATGATGTAAATGTGTCTGTTGACATGCTGCTACTACACACATGTACAAAATGGAACACTGGGAAATCAATTTACCTCTAATACAGAGACACTTTTTTCACAGGTTATGTGGGCAGTTGTCTAACAATCATTGCCATGCTTCCTCTTTTTTTTCCCCCTTAGCATTGCTGTCAATTCTTTGACCATTTTCTGTTCTTCAGCTACTGCAGGCATGGATGCAAACAAGTGGCAGCACTTTTCTGTCCCTCCCCAGTTAGTCAGCTGGAGCTTTCTGAAACATTATGTAAGGTTTGTCATTGACCTAGGGATAGCAAATACAGCACCAGCCTGCATCCCATCACGGTCTTACAGGTAGTGGCAACACACCCAAAGCCATGGGCAAGGGGAGATCTCCCACACCACCCTCCACCTCTGTGTGACACCTCAAAGTCCAGTTTGCAGTTCATGAGCCCACTGGCTATTTCTCCAGGTTCACATGGTGTTTTCAGGGTCTTAGAGACTTTGTCTTACTGACTGCATGCACACATTCCTCTGAAACAGAAAATTCATACTGATTTGCAATTTTTACTGACAGTGTTGCCTGTGCCTTGCAGAACCACACAGAACCCTAAGTCTGTCCCAGTAAAACTGCATGATGATCTTGTAGGGCTGCACCCAGGCACTGGGGCCTCTCACTCCAGCTCACAGGATCTGTCTCTTCCTAGCATGTAACAGTGGTTGCATCAGGGGCCCCTCTTTAGAGGGTGCCAAAGAAATTAGGCAGCCAGTCAGAGGATAGTCTAAAAATACACGGCATGACAGTGTCAAAAATGGCCATCAGCCAACCACAAAGCACAATGAACACACATGGGGATTGATGTTCTCATAAGTGATAGCCTCCCTGAATGCAGTGAAAGGATACTTTCTTTTCTGTTATGCTTCTGAGTAGGGATGGCTCAGCAATAACTGAGCATTATGAAAACACACAGGACTTGACATTGTCAAAAAAGGCCCTGTCATAAAATGGTGTCTGAAGTCTTGAATAAAAGTTGTCCCTATTTTATTATCAAGGACAAGCTCAAGGAAAGTACACTATGTCCTATTAGATAGTTTGCTATTTCTTGTTATGATGAGAACATTCTCATTCCCATCCCATATGTGTATGGTTCCTTAAGTACAAGGAACCAGTATTTTTCGTACAAGTACAATATTTTTCGCCGAAAATTGGAGAGGATCAGCTCTGACAGAGACTTACAGCATATAAAAGCAGACTGTGTGTATGGAAATAACTGTCTAACAACACCCTATTTGAGAAGGAATACATGAAACAGAAGAACTCTAAATATTAAAGAACAATTAGCGCAGAATTTTCTGTTGACAACTGCAGTGTCTATTACTCCATTGCATGTAACTGAGGTTATATGCATGTTCTGGAAAGCCCTTCAACTGGGGTACTTGAAGGAGCATATAAAGACATGAAAGTCTTTATATAGTGAGCTTATTCCACAGGTGTTAGGGAAAACGTGTTGTTTGCATGACCTTTTCTTTTAAAAAGGGTTTAGTTGCTACTTTTTTCCTTCTGCTTTTTTTTTTTTTTTTTAATGGTGTTCCAGCAATGGAAAGAGTATTTTTATGTTGAGTTGGAGGCTGTTATAAATACTCTGCTGTCCTTATGACCATCACAGCCAAAGAACTGGCAAGATGCTTGCATTTTCTACAAGTCTTGCCTGCAAACAGGGCATCACAGCAGTGGTACTAAAACCCCCGGGTGCGTCAGTGAGCTGAGTAGTTTGTCATTCTCATGAGTCACTGAAAACCCCGGTTATTATCAGGGCCTCTTTGGCGGGTAGCTGTGCAGCCAGGAGTGGATGGGGAAGATATATTTGCCTACTCAAGGCTAAGAAGGAGGGCTTACTCCTCCAAGACTGAGATTTACCCGATGCCCTTGTTAGGATCTTGTCTGCCTTCAGGATCCTGCACAGAGTCTGTGAGAGAAGACAGAAAGAGAAAGCAGAAGACTGAGAATGGAAGCTCCCACAGAGCCATGGACATTAGCAACTATTGCCCACTGTATTTCATTCACTTGGCCAGTACTCAGCAAGTCATATTTTTGCCCTTTCAAATTCAGAAAAATGTAAAGTGGGGCAGGGCAGGGCTGTCACAAAGAGAGATATTCACCTCTGTGGGGTGGATATTTGCTGTTTGTAGCCAGCTGAAGCTGTCTGGAGCTGGTTCCTCCACCGTGCTGGTCACAGGGAGCTGCTGGTGGCTGCCAACCAGTGGAAGTGAGGACCTGACAAAATCAGAGTAGGGGAAACAGTCCTTTGTGCCATGGGGCAAGGAGGTACCTTGTGATTCCCCGTGGGGACCTCAGAAGGAACCTCCAGTGCAAGAGACAAACAGATCCACAGAGTCCCAAGATGGGTCCTGGGCCCCAAGGGGCTGCACCCACTGTAAGCACTCCATTCCTCCTGGTAGGGAGTGCAAAGCATCAACCCTCACTGTGACAGCCACCATCCTGTGCTGATGTGGCAGAGCCCAGGAACACAAGCAGACAGGGGAAGAGGTCTTGGTGTTAGCTACTTTTCTTGTGTAACTTTTTCAAGGGTATTATCAGTGAGCATTTTTTGTACTAATTAAAAAATTTAATTAGGCAAAAGTAAATTTCTGGATCCATAGCTTTGGTTTGTTCCCTTTGCCCATAATAAGATTTTGACTGTGAAAGCCCATGAACTGGGAGAGATCCAAAGTATGAAAAATTCAATGGTAAGCTAATTATGTAAAATTCCTGATCACCTCGGGCTGTTCAAATTGGAAAGTATCTATTTGCTACTTTTGAAATATTAGCTCATAAATATATGCCTCTTTATGCTCAACTCTGCTCTCTGCTCCAGCTCACTGCCAAAGCTTTCAACACAAGCTCTAATCTATGTGACAGGTACATTTGAATCCTTAACCAAACAATGCTAACTTGGTTCAGGTTCCAGAGGAGGTAAAGACCTGAGCCATAGCCAGGCCAAGAACTTGTCTATTTCCAATATGTTCTCTGAAAATGTACAAAGGAGCAGAGTAACACAGTGAGCATTGATGCACACGAGCTTGGAACGCTGATCATGCGAATAACTCAAAAATAGTGGGTGGATCTTCTAAACTCAGTTTTCAAAGCACAAGAAAAGCTGTGGGTACATGGAGTCTCATCCATACCTTTCCCATGTGACTATAAGCCAACCACTATTTCAGTGAGCTCTCTTTGAGCTCTCTTGCAGACTGCATTCATGACAGTGATCTCCTGACCTGGGATGCCTCTCAAGGTCGCTCATCAAGGCAGAGAGACTTTTTACTGACAGCAGACCTTTGGTAAGTGACCAATATCATGCATAACCTTGAAGTGGGGTAGCTTTGATTTGTGCCTTCATAATGGATTTGTGTCTTTCATTTGTCATGATAGTTTTGATACATTGTTCAAATGATTGTTTCTGTACAATAATAACAGGAACCATGACGTAAAACTCTGTTAAGTGGGACTTTTACATCATATTAAAACACTTTTGCTAATACCTTTTCCAGCGATGAGAATCACCCTTTCATAACAGCCTATTGGTAAGACCAAAGCTCCACAATAGCTGTGTGTAACCTCTCATGATCCTGGCCTTTCTTGCCTTGCTCTATCCATGATTATTTACTTGTTGTTGAATTTGCTCTTCCAACACCTGCACTTGCTATGGCAAAGGTTTGGACATACACAAAAAATTATTAGTTCTGTATATGCTAGAAGGAAATCCTCCTTTTTTAACTGTTATTCAAAGAATGCAATCATTAGCTCCTTTTTCTTGCACAAGATTGTTTCTGCTGTTCTTTCTCACCAGTGATCAGTGGCTGAAGGACTGAAAAAAATAGTTGATTGGTAATGTAACTCGTGCTTGTAAACTTCCTGGAATAGAGCAGGGCTCCTGATGGAGGAAAGAAGAAATAGCCTAGCCCCCCTCAAAACACCTCCTACAGACAGTCCTCAATTACGTACTGAGTTACTGATCTTTAGCATTACAGGTCATTAAAACCACCTTTCCACCTGATCTCACATCTCTTCACCAATATGTCCCAAAGCTGTCACTGTACCCTGTGCTGTGAAAACAGTTAGTTGCAGAATTGTAACTTGCAAAGGGCCAGTGGAAAATAGAGAAGTATCTAGAGACAACTGTTCCACTGCACTGAGAAACAGCTCAATTTTATACATGCTTAGGTGTGAAGGCAAGGTGGTTTGACACGTGACAAGTCCTCTGGTCAAGAAAATGTGAAGATGCAATTTAGAGAGAAAGAAGATAATAGAAACCAAGATTTGTTGAGACAGGTCACAGAGACCAAGCCTTATTTTTCAAGCAGGAATTGAAGACAATCTCTTTGAGTCAAATCTGATCATCTTTAAGGCAGATTTTGCTTTGTCAACATCATTGTCTTTTGGGTTGAGCCTAATAAGTCTTGGAGAACTGGATGGGAGAAGCAGAGATTTAAGGAGGCACAAAAAAGGAAATGCGTCAGAACCAGCTGCAGCGAGAGGGGAAATTCAGACAGCCAAGAAGCAGTATGACAAAAAGACTGTGGCTATATTTTTTTTAATATTTGATTATTTTCTGCCATAATGATCTGGCTTCTACTTGCTGTTTGAGACCAGATGATGTGCCCTCTACATGCAGAGGAGAAGCACACATAGAAGAATATTCTATTCCTGAACAGAATCCCTGTTGCATTCAGAGGATTACATCTGCACTCTAATTTAGGACATAATGCGATAGTTCACAATTTGAATATGATACCTAAGCTGCCCAAGAGTGTCCACTCACTTCAATTGCATTTCTGTATGTTTGCCAAAGATCAACAGCTGAGGCCTTGAACATTTCTCCTGTCTATACATACAATTAGATGACATAATTCCTCTATTTTAGAACATAGTTCCCTGCATAGAAGCTAGTCCTTTCTTCATCCCCACATCTCTTCTAGGATTCATTTGAGGTCAAAGTACCTACTGGTGGGAAACAGGGTATGTTTTTCCTGCTGACTACAACTATGCTGCTAAGTAACATGGGGCAATGGATCAGTCTTAGGGTCGAGTCCAGGCCAAATTGTACAAATGGGATTGCACCCATATATGCTAAAGCTGGCTGTTTCCACAGCTTGGACCAAAGAAAACTCATTTGAATGGTCAGAGCAAAAGAATGAATAAACAGCGAAGCATCTCGACTGACCTGCAGATATTCACAACTTTGGCCCATATAGCAAGTCCTAAGGCCTCTGCCTCACAACGTCCTTCCTGTGTGAACTAAGCATCCACTCCCAGTGTTACTTTCTTGGCCAGTCTGAAGCAACCATAGAGACAAATCTGGAGCCCTGTCAGAATCTAGGAAGTATCCAGCAATGAAAACACATTCTCTAAATGGAGATGGGTTTTCTGGTGGGGAAAGTGTATGTATGTTAACAAAGGGGAGCAGCAGCATCAGGAAGAACTGAAAACTGGGCCAGCAAGACTCAGGTTTGCCAAGAGAAGCCCAAGAGTATCAACTGAATGTAAGATAATGTGAATGAATGTTTGCCTGAGTGCTTACTCCATGGAATAATTTTGCATAATAGCAGAGTAGCTATAACCTGTTCAGCAGTTCATAACTGGCAAGATAATTTTGTAATCTGGTAATTAACCCTCTGCTGTGGAACCATGGCATTGTTGCACAAAATTCTGTGCTCAGTGTTGCTGGAAGACACAGGACTACAGTGAATTAACATAGTGAATTTATAAATAACTGAAATGTTGAGCATCCACCTAATTCAGAGTATCTCCGCTTTGATGTGAAATCACAGTGATGAGCACCAAGCATATGACTGGCAACTGTTCAACAAACTTTCTGTTGTGCACTTGCACTTGGTTAAGAATCTGTCAACTAATCAGAAAAAGGTTTATGTTACACATTGTAAGTGCTGTCACTGAAAACACTGCTTGTGCCATGGTGCCATGAATCTTCAAGTCTACTCGACCAATAAGACATGATCTATGATGTCTTGGTGTACCAGGGCACAAGATAATTGTGAATTGTCTGTAGTAACAAGTACATCTCCCCATCTCACATTTGTGCCAACAGATCACGTCAAATATGTCCTTGATTTATGCAGAATTACTTATATAGGTATTGGCAACTCTTCCTAGGGCTGATGTCCAGTCTCTGTGATAACAAAATGCTTCTGTACTGTAACACTGCATTATAATGACGAAAGAGAAAAAACCATCATAGACTACTGTTCTTCTGTTCTCCTCTTACCCCCTAATATGGAAGCTTGGGAAGCATCTGATGGGATTCACAAAGATCCTGAGGAATCACCTTTCAACAACTTCAGGGCATTTAGATAGAAACTATCTATTACGAATGTATGAATGGGTCATGCATCAGTTGTAAGAAGTAAGATGTCTTTAGGTCAAGTGTTGAGTAAGAGTTTATGATCAGGTAAAGGACTAGACCTTCTTTAAAAGAAGTCCACCTTTTGTGTTGTGTCCACCTCCATAGTGGTAAGCACATGCAACGCTTGATTTCTTATCTTCTCTACCCCATCATTTGAGGATGCCTTGCATCCTCAAAATATTACTATTTTGTGTCTATCAAATTATTTTTCCCCTGATTGCTAATTATTTGAAATAATATGTGGAAATAGCTACTATGCAGAAGAGTAATGGTTTTGTAAAATGGTACTGAGTCGTTGCATTGCATGTCCTTGCGTCTGACCTGAGGAAGAGTGGGACATTTGACTTTGCAAAACCCACAAGATATTTTAAGGTATTATGAGATAGAAGGACACCAAAGGCTTTTTGGGAGCTTGGCTGAACTATGTTACAACCATGTCCAGTTTTGGGTTGGGTTTCTTTGAAGGAAACTAGCTAATCCATTCTAATTATCATCTTTGGAATGAATGAACATTTATGAGATTTGTGTAATTAAGGGTTTAGAACCCATGAGTGAACTGGGAAGCTGGGTTATCTGAACTTGTATTCATAGAAAACCAATGTGCTGCTACTCTACCAACATTTAATTACTGTTACTTTATCTCTCAAGAGTGTTTGCCCAGAAAGGAATGTTACTTTCTCATACGGTAGTGAAAAGTCTCATAATATATTCATATCTAGAAAAAAACACTGGCATTGAACTATGTAGTGAGAAATGGTGAATTTTCTTCTAGTGCAAACATCCATTGGAAAGGAAAGCTTTTTACATGACCTTCCTTCAACAGAAGCAAAGTTCTTTAAAAATTTTAATACATACAAATTTATTAGTAAAATTCCACTCTGTGGAATGTTTCTCCTGTAAAAATAGGGATGAATTTTATTCAGTAATTAACAAACAGTGCTTGCAGAAAACAGCTTACTTCTCTTCCTTTGTTAAGTATTTTATCTCTATATAGATTTAAAGACAATCCTACATTTTAAAAGATATGTTGATTTGTTCCTCTCAAGACATTACTTTTTTTTCTCTTTTTTGTGCTTGTCACTCCTTCTTGCGTCAAACCCAGTTGTAATATGTACGTGCTTCTGAGAGACAAAACTTGTCTGCTGTTTTGATATGATGTCATGGATTTCAAGGAAGTTTAGTGTCTTATTTAAGACTGAGAAAGGTCTACCTCTGGAAGATGAAAGATCCTCAGTGTTCAGGCAAGAAGGGAGCAGAAAACGAAAGTTTGTATTTTTCCGCTTTTGAATTGTAAGATCGACTAGAAGAATTAGTTCAAAGACATAGAACAGAGCTTTCTGAAGAAAGGCATAGAAGCATCTTTTGTTTCCTACTGGATATCTATATTGCTCACAAGAATTTTTCTGGTTTTTTACTTGCACCCTGGGTTTCATGTGCTGTTTGAATCACTAATAAGAGTAAAGGTTTGGAATCTTTGTACAGGAAGTCAGTAGTCAGAGCTCCATATAATATCATGTGAAATTTGAAAATACAATTCTGATGGTTAAATAGTGTTTCAATTTCTTACTTCTTTGGTTTCTTATTTGTAAAAATATCCTGTGTCTTAATCCTGCCTTACGTATTGTTAGAAGAGAGATACTCATACATAAATATAAGCTTGCCATCTTAGAATAGCACCCACAGAGTTCTCAGCTATTGAAAACAGCACATGCTGAATATGTAATTTGTTTAAGCATGATTGGGAAGGAGAAAAGGAAGAATAAAACCAGTTGCATTATCTACCATTTTGTTCTACATCTTGCATTTTCTCTATTGAAGTCTTCATTATTAGTATGGAAAAAAAGGAAACTTTTCCCTTTTCCAGATTGAGAAGTATCTATGATTTCACTTAGGCATTTCAGTCAGTTTCATAATGATAGTTGCAATTAATTCAATCCTAGCCTCAGTTACATACAATTTGTGAAATAAAAATGTAAGAAATACAGCATTAAAAAGAATGTTAATTGCGAAGACTAGAAATAGAGACGACTGAGTTCTTACAAGATGTGTTTTTGTACACTGTGCCCAAAAGCCTGTATATAAATCTACATTCCAGTAACTAAATATGGTTTGGCTTTCAGAATGCTGAATCACTCAAGAAAGCTGTTGACATAATTGAAAGCCAGGGAAACTTGCTCTCTCTGAAAATAAAGCCACATTTTCTTATATGCATAATTTTAGCATATTTATTGAACTATTTCTATCAGAAATTATCTAATTCTTCTTCATAAATTTGCCTGCTGAAATATTCTGTTTTGTAATTCATTTTTTCCATCATCATTTTACCTCCTATATACTGGACAACTGTTATCTCAAGAGCAAACGTAAGATGAAAGGGAATCAAAACAAAGATCCAAATCTAGTAATTATTTCCTGGGTGCATAATAACAACTAGAGCAGTTGTTCCTGAAATCTTAAAACTCTAGGGAATTTGGTGTACAATTCTACACAGCTGGCTGAGATCCAGACTCATTCATATTTCACAGAAATTTGAGCAGGAATATTTTTATAAATGTTTACTGCATTACCTCTCAGCTGGACAATCTCCATGTTAAATGAAAGGATTATACTATATGTTAGCTGAACCCTGAGGCTTCTAGTATTCTGTTTTGCAAATTATAACTAAGAAAATACTAACCACATTAGCAAGAAGAAAATAGCAACAGTAATGGCTTATTGGACAGAACAGCTGTTTTGCTGTTACTGATACTCCATTTGCTATTTAGAGCTCACCAGGTTTAAAAAATACACTTTTTAGCTACTAAGTGCTCAGTTTTTTAAAAAATAACATTGAAACCTAAAGGAAGAATTTTTTAAATTATTTTTTTAACAAGATGTAAATACAAACCTGCTTTAATTATTTAGATAAGTCCAGTGTTGGCCCCTAGGCAGAATTTTCTCATCCTAGGTTTTGGAAAAATCTTCGTTTCCAATTCCAGTTATATGCATCCTTATTCATACCTAGTTTAGATTTGTACAGATGAAAACCATCTACTTTCTTGTCTGAGTAGTCTCTTTCAAACCATATTGGGCTTACATGGCAAGGATTCGGTAGCAGCAGAGACTTCAGTGGTGGCTTCTGTGAGAAGATGCCAGAAGCTTCTCCTAAGTCCAATAAAGCCAAAGCCAGCTGGGTCCAAGACGGATTTATCACTGGTCAAAGATGAGCCTCTGTGACAACATATTTAAAATGGGGAAAAATCTGCTGCTTAACAACAGCTGGAGATCAAAGTGAGAAGGTGGGAGAGAAGCAACTCTGCAGACACCAAGGTCAGTGAAGACAGAGGAGGAGGAGATGCTCAGGCTTCCACAGCAGAGATTCACCTGAAGCCCATGGTGAAGACCATGGTGAGGGAGCTGTTCCCCTGTGCCCACAGGGGTCCACGTTGGAGCAGAGATCCCTCTGCAGCACATGGAGGGTCCCACACATGAGAAAGTGGAGAGTTTGACTCTCCCAAAGGACAGTATGACTCTGTGGAGACCCCATAACGGAGCAGGCTCCTGGCAGGACCTGTCAACCATGGAAAGAGGAGCCATGCTGAAGCAGGTTTTCTGGCAGGATTTATGACCTCATGGAAAGCAGCCAGAGCAGAGCAGCCTGTTTCTGAAGAACTGTAGCCTGTTTCACCCAGTGAAACAGACCCAAGTTTATGAAAGACTGCAGCATTTGGGAAGACCTCATGTTGGAGAAGTTCATGGAGACCTGTCTCCCAAGCAAGGGACACCACACTGAAACACGTGAAGAATGTGGGGAGGAAGGAGGGACAGAAGCAATGTGCGGTGAACTGACCACAACTCCCTTTCCCAGTCCCTCTGCACTGCTTGGTAGAAGGAGGTAGAGAAACTGTCAGTGAAGTTGAGTCTGGGAAAAAGGGAGAGATAGGTAGAAGGTGTTATCAGATTTGGGCTTATTTCTTGATATCCTACTTTGATTTGATTGGTAGTAAATTAATACAATTTCCCTGAGTTGATTCTGTTTTGCCTGTGATGGAAATTTGTGAGTCTGTCCCTGTTCTTTTCTCAAGCCAAGAACCTTTTGTTGCATTTTCTCTCCCTATCTAGCCAAGGAAGGGAGTGATGGAACAGCTTGGGTGGGCACCTGGTGGCCAGCCAGAGGCAACCCACTGTAGCCACAAAAAAATGTAGTTAGTATATGTTACGATTATCAACCTATAACTGAACTCAAAACACACAAAAAGTGACAACAGTAGCTTTCATCGTGAGATTTATTATTTTCAAATGAAATAGAAGAAAATATAGAAGGGCTATAACCATTAGAAGGGGAGAAAGTGTTAAAGGCATAATAGGTATTACCTACTTCAAAGAAGAACTGTTAAAAAATAAAAAGAAAAAAAAGAAGGGGGATCAAAACAAAGAGCTTGGAAAAGCTGAATTTCCTTCTGTACCCTATTTCCCTAGATCCTGACCAACAGCTTGTTATTACACCCTGGAGACTTAAAGTATGGCCTAAACCACGGTTCCGTTGCTCTGGACAGACACGTGGGAGAAGTACCAACCAGATATTCTCAAGAGGTAAAAATCACACAAAAGTTTACTGGCAAACTATGGAAAATCAAGGAACTTTGGCAAAAGATTTAGTACAACACAAAACACTTATGACAGTATTGACTTAGCCCATGAAACTTAGCAACCTTTAAACCCATTCAATGTTATTTTCCATTAAAAGAGACTTAGAAGGAGAAGAAAGGGAGAAAACCAGGAAGACAGGAAAGACACAGAAAAATTGACATATAGCTACCAACTCCTGGGTTCCAGCAATGTAATGGATAGAAAACCTCAAGATGAAGGCAGGGTTAAAGAACAACGTGCTTGCCTTGTGGCCAGCCTTCTTAAACTCTTGTCCCATCATGGGCCTCCCTCCCAGGTGGGACTTCCACTCACTCGGCCACTCAGGGGCTGGGTTAGGCAACACTGGGGGACTGCTTCCAATGTTCTCTGACTGACAGACACTGCTTGGTTGGGTGGCATGGGGGCAGGGCACCACCTCACTAGAGAAAGGCCTGACCCACCCCCTATCACACACATTCCAAGCTGTCTCAAGACAGATTACTCTTTCCAGTCTCTGACACTTGCCAACTTCTTTTTTTGAGAGGGTCTACATATGCTGCTTAATTTTCCGTAGCTGTACACCTACCCAAAGAAGTGTGTTCACTGGAGGATGCAAAAAGACACTGCATGTACTGGCAAGAAGAATAACAATATTGAACAATATTTTAGTCTTTCCCACAATATAAAATCATCAAGTATTCACCTCCTTCTCTTCTTACTTCTGCAGTTACCTTTTTATTTCTGTGTCGTAAACACAAATCACCATCTGAATCCCTTTATTTATGGGCAAGATATAGCTATCATTGTGTGGTTTTAGTGACATGTTGTATATTCTCTTTCAATGTTTGTTTTTCAGCAAACTGTAGAACATCTGTGTAACAACTCTATGTTACAAATTTTTTAAAGGAAAAAAAGTACTTTTAATGGTGGTGGCTTTTATTTTCAAGAAAGTTTTCCATCGAAACAGTTAAGCCATTTCTACTTCCCTTTTATGCACTGTTATCATCATTCTTTTGTACAGTTACCCCATGGGACCATTTAATGCTAATTTTGCATCAAACCAAATTAACTCAATTTATTAAAACAACTGAGTGATTTCAGGCATTGTGACAATGAGAAGCATTTTTGGTTTTTTGTTTGGGATTTGTTGGAAACTGCAGCTCCAATCTCCATTCTTAGGGGGTTGATTTTCTTTGCAAGAACTATATATTCAGGAGGTGAAGTTTTGGCTTACTCTATGAAGACATATTTTGATCTTATCCTGGTATCACAGGAAAGGCATTTGGCACCTTGTACAGGAGATCTTATCCTAAGAGAAGGTGTGGGAACTAAAAATACCATGAGGTAGTATAATAACTAAAGGAGATACAATTTGATATCAATCAAATTTGGAAATATCCTAATTTGGAAAATAATTTGAGATAGTTTCAGAACAAAAAAAAAATGGAAAAAAAATTGCTTAGGTAATCAGACAGGCATACATAAAAGATGTTTCATCCTATAAACAGACTTAAGGCACTGAGGTGAGTAATTCATGGTCATAAAAATTGATAGTGGAAAGAAAATGAGTACTTTTGATTCACACACCAGATCAAGTTATTTTGAAAATTTGTGGTGATATATTCTATTTTCTCTTAATTACTCATTGGCGTATTTATATATTTTTCCCATCAAGAATGTGATGTGAGTACCTCTATGTAAAGCTAGTGTATTCAAAATATAAGTAAAGTGCTTTTACACATCTAATAGTTAATAAAGGATTTTGGGTGTTGGTTCTTGACCTGCCAAAGTCATATTCAGTCCCTCCCAAATATTTCTTTAGATAAACTAAATTATAATATTCTCTTGACCAAACAAGAAAGACCATTTTAATCTTGTTTTCTTATTTCCAAAAGAAAAAAAACCAACCTATATCTGTTCTATTACATTTTTGAGGGTGAAGACAGAAAGTTAATAACTTTGTCTTGCCCATTTGCTCTGACAGCTGGCGGTCAATTAGTATTCCCTCATCCCATAATTGGAATCGCTGATTATAAACCACTGTTGCTAAGGCTCAAATATTGTGGCTCATTTTCAACTTCACTGCCAGGTGAGATTAAGGGAAATGTCCCCCTGGTTAAACCACCAGGAGCTGTGCCAAACTATAATCAGTCTTTTGCATACATCAGAGACCTACAAACGCAGCAGATTGATTGTATAAGCAGCAGCTGCAAGTTAAAGCTGAATCAAATTCTTCAAACATATGCAGTTTGCCAGATATCCAACCACTCTTGCAAATGCCAGTATTTCATTACTTGGCAAGTTCTCTAAGACATAGAGCTAACACAAAGTAGAGGAATACCAAATTGTCCACACAATATGTAAAAGATTTTTTTAACCACATACAGATAATTCTGATTCTTCTATTGATGAGATTATAATTGTTGTTCCCTATGCATTCAGTCTGCATAATACCTAATGCTGAATCCTGATAAACACTGAATTTGTACAAAATCCAATTTCTGAAATAGTTTCTCCATGAAGAACTACTTAGCATAATGCTATCATGTTATCTTTTTACCAAAAGAACTTCAGTTCACACTGAACATTAGCTGTGAAGTAAAATTCTTTGGGGGTAAGGGAAGAACTGAGGGTAGGGAGTTTATTTAAACTCTTGTAAACAGTGAGGTCTAAGATGAGGAATACGGTCACTTAGTAGATAAAAAAAGTTTTAATGCTTCCATCACCTTTTTTTTTTCCTCTCAATAAATCTCAAATTTAATATCTCGCTCCCATCTAGGAACCCTGTTTGACAATCAATCTTTCCAGATATCGCTCTTTCAATTCTTTTTTTTTTTTTGCAAGGGGGATTATTGAGCTAGAAATATTATTGTATTATAGGAACTAACCAGGGAACCACAAGACTGTAGTTCTGTGATTCATAAATATGAATTCATGATCTGATGAAGATTCCTTTTCTCTAACATTTTTTTCCCTTTGTGTCACTTTGTTTATATTACAACCTCTTTAGGACTAAGATTTTATCATATTTTTGCTACCATATCTCAGCACATTGAAGATCAATGAATGGGAGCTACCATCTGCTAACACAGTTCACACAATAATTGGAAGAAGTCGTTTAGCATTCAGTTCATTCCTTCAGAGGACAGAACCTAAAAACGTGCTTAAATGTTTTTACGCTTTCAGTGTTTTCTTCAATTTCCAGAGGAGCATGTTGAAATCCTCATCTTTATGAGCTGTTAGTTTGAAGTGAGCTTGCTTGTTGAAAGTAATCAATGTGTTTAATGTTCTGTTATGTTCAGTAGGAATAAGATTACTGTTCAGTTCAGAGCAGTCCCTGTTTCATTCTGAAATGTGCCAATAAGAGAACAAAAATCTTAACAGAGTGTGTTACAATGTATACTCCTGAACTCATGCTTAATATCCTTGCCAATCTCTTATCCTCTTACATTTACGTGTAGGGCTCATGAGTTGAAATGTCCATTTCTTAAGGTCCAGTTTGTGATTTCAAGTGACACAAATTGGCTTTAACTGGATTATGTTTTCCAGTGATCTCTCATGGGCTCTGGCTGCTTCTGTGTCAAATGCTGCAGCTTCTCTGATCAAACTATAAGGGCCTCAGTGGAGGAAGTGAGTGTCTGTCAGAGTTTCTTACTTCCCTTCTCCAGCTTGTATTTGGAATTTTAAATTGAGGGTAACATTGCATCTGCCAAGGAGATTAGCTTGCTTCATTAGCAAGAAGGATGTGAACAGTCATGGATGGGGCTGTGATGAGAAGATTAAACTCTCAACTAGCCCAGAGTGTACATAAAGAGGTGCTTGGAAGTCAGCATCTGGAACAATGAGTGGAGAAATAAAATGCAATATGTGTAAAGTTTTGAAGATCAGACCCACTAGAAGGAGAATGCCTGAGACAGATAGAAAATTATAGGTGAGATGAGTCCATTGAACACTTAAAAAATGTTTAGTAAAATGATGTTACTGTTTCTCAGGAATAAAGGTGGGTCTTGTCTGTAATGAAGAGACTTAATGGATATGCAAATTAACAAAAATTCCTATCTATACCATGGGATTGTTACTGTTTCTATTTATGAGTCAAAAATGAGGGATATACAATAAGCATGTCTTCAACTAAAATATTTTATACTATACTTACAATGACATTTTCACTGTGATTGTATCCAATTTATTGCTTTCTCAGAGAGTCTTAAAATAATAACAAAAAAAAAATTTTTGTGGGCAGTACATAATGGAAAGATCTTCCTTTTGGGTAGATTTAGAGACCTCATTTTCAAAGAGAGAAAATTAATCTAAAGTATTGGATGTCTCTGTGGGTTTTGAAAATTTAAATCCAGGTATTTGTATTACTTTTAATATGTTAATTTGTGGTTTTATATATATTGCAATATCTTCTATAGAAACAACAATAGATGGATGAAAACAGGTTAGTCTGTTTTATCCAGTCCCTGAAGTGTATCCTTGTAGATAAAAGGATGGCCACTCTGCAGAAAAACACAGCTCATAATACAGAAATCCAAAACAGCGTAAACAAATCACATCCCAAGAACATTTATTTGTACACACTAGTTATCAAAACGACCTTATGAAGTAATTTAGACACAGATATGAGCACTGTATATGTCTGGCATTGGTTTAAATGAATCATCTCAAACTGCTTTAGCTTTTGCATATTCTTTGACAGCACCACAGTATGCTGGAAGAATATCAGTGACTGGAAACCTGCTACAGTTCTATTTTTTTCTCTCCTTGGCTATAATCTTTTCTTTCTGGCAATGTTACAGACCTAATTGGACTTGCATTTTTATTCCATTGTTAGTAATATACAATGAGTTGTTTTATGTGGTGTTTTGTTGTTTGAGTTTGTTGGGGTTTTTGAATAACTTTGTGTTTGAATTGTATCATATTCTTCAATTGTATCATATTCTTATTAAAATTAAAAACTGTTTAAAAGAGTTGCAAGTTTTATAAATTTAGAATTTGCAATTCAGAGATAACAATAAATAACATTTCAAGATACTAATGCTTGTTTAGCAACATGGAACTTAAAAATTCCTGCTGGTAATTCATTCAGGTTTCTTGCTTCTTATGCCAATGGTTTTATCCTTGACCTGGAAGGACCACACCCTCCAGGGATTAGCGGTAATTACATTTCAGACTAAAATCATCTCCATAGAGCAAAGACTGCCAACTGAATCATATTGTGCTGAACTGCATAAAAATTATGCCAAATTATATGCAGATACTTTAAAAGCAACTTGCTTATAAAAAGGTAAGTGGCAGAGTATATTGTACTGTAAAATAAAGTTAGTGATAAAAGAGGTAGTAGTATCAAACTACCCAGTTTCACAGGACATTGTATGTAATAGTTATCTCCCACATTGAGGTGTATTTTAAAATATTTATGGAAGGAAAAACCAGAAGTAAGAATATGTTTATAACTCTACGTGAGCATTTTACCATTGGCGTATACACCCATTGCTGGAAAGGACTTCATAGATGCTGTTTTCTCACAAGCCTTCTCCTCTAACTGACGCCAAGCTCTAGGTCTGGTGCAACTCACCTCATCACCTCACAAAGTGTCCTGCTGTTAGTTTTGTTTTTACTTTAATTTATTCTTTCTAGTTGGGACAAACCCTAGATGAAAACACGGTTGGCATTTAATGGGCCATAGACTACCTGGAGGCTGGTAAAGTGGGGATCTGTCCTGCTTGAGATAATTTATTTGTATCTGGAGGAGGTGACAAGAATATGTCCTTGTCAAGTTTGCAGATAGCATCAGTTCATTGCTATTCAGCAATGTTCTAACCAGCAAATAATTCCACCTGCAAATAGAAAAGCCACAGTTTTTGACTTCTTCAATAAAAATACTAAGTTCTTTCATAAGTAATTGATGAACAATATCTCTCTGAACATAATGGATAAAATTGTTCATAACTTAATGATGTGTTTTCAAGCAACTTACACTCATTAGTTTGTCTCTCATAATTTTTGGCTCTCAGTAAGAACACGTTCAATAAACACATTAATTCTAGTTTATCCTGCTTCTTCTACCTTTTAAATTTCAGAAACAAAATTAGAAAGTCTTTGTGCTGAAAACTTCTAAATTGAAATACAGTTCAAACTTTGTGTCTTTAATTTCCAAACAAAGGTTGCTAAAATAACTTACAGGTTTTTTCTGTTTGCCTACTAAACCTATTTGCCTAGAGCTCTAGTCTGAACATCACGGCTGTTGTTATTGAAATGTAATAACCTCTTAACTTTCTGAAAAAGTCAAAGACTTTCATGTGCACGGAAGACATTAGGTTTCATAAAACAAGTTATCTATTATTTGAGCTGTGATCTCAGAAAAGGTGAGTATGTATTTTCTGCATTCATTGGATGCTAAAACCATGGTCTTTCATTTAACTCAACTGAAAAATCAGTGAGTTTAATTGATTCTTTGATCTGCAGGGCAAGGACAGCAGAGCTAAGTGTCTTTGGGCTTATCCAGGCTCTTGTAGACTCTCTCTTTCACAAATCTGTAGCCATTTGTCCTAGGTTTGCTTGCAGGGGAGCAAAGCCTAGAGCAGAATGGGCAGGGCTAAAATGCTATTCTATGTGTCATCTTCCCAAGAGCTCAGCTTCCATTAGGCTGTGGATTATATTGAACATCAAAGGTATGATGAGTGCTCCAATTAAAAAAAAAAAAATCTATAGAATGTATAGGTGTGAAGCAGAATGCTTTTTTCTGACCTCATGGTAGTGGATGGGATTTACTGAATTTCTTTTTTTCATTTTTTTTTTCTTGTAGACTTATTCTTTAAAAAGTGCACTAGAAGTGTTTTGAGGAAAGTCTTTAGATCACACTGAAAGACACTGTAGCCTAAGAATTAGAAGTCTGTTTAACACTGAGGTAAGTGTTGAGCTTATTGATCCCCCTAAAAACATGAATGTAGGCAGTGATGGCAAGATAATTTAAGCAAGCAGGGAATGCACTGGCAAAGTATTAGATATAGAAGGAGCTAGGAGGGGATGTTCAGACTCACACTTTTGATTAACCTAATTTAATTAGCAAAATTAACTTTTTGTCCTAGTTGAAGAACCCATGCCTTCCTGACGAATTAAACACACACTTCTCTAACCAGAGGACTAAAAAGCATGGTGAAGAATATGAGAAAAGACTGAAAAATACTGAGAGGTTCCTATAGGACAAGGGTATCACACTTAAGATTATATTTTGTGAAAACAAATATCAAAAAAACTCTAAGAAGGAAGCCAGAGGAATGTAGCAAAACAGAGGAAGAAAGGCTTCAGAAAGGAAAGGTAATTTTTCTGGGATTTTTTTTGGTCTCATTTTTAATTCCAGCATGTGTTCAATGCATTATTCTCTTTTAGAAAAAGAGAAAGTTATCTATTTCAAGTTCCCTGTTTCATTTTGTTCTGGACTCAAAAAGATGCCGTCTTACATTTTCCCTCAGATTTCTCTCCCTTGGTCAGGAGTCACTTGGGAGCTGTGAGAATGGTACTCTAAAGTTCAGTAGTTACCTGCTGAGCAGAGCAACTCTACTGTAGCATTCAGAGTTACTGGGTTTTTTTATTCCTCGTACTCAGACACTTCCATCAGTCTCTGATGTTACTAGGTATTCTTTCTGAAATATTCATTTCTCAGACCAGAGTTGTTTGAGCTGTACTTGGAAAAATAGAAGCACAATCCTTTCAGCCTCTCGTGCTCTATTTTTTCCTTTATACTGAAAGGACAAATGCAAGCATTTTGTTGCAGTAACTGTTCAATTTTAGGGTACAGGCTTTACTTCAGTGTTGTGAAAGTGTACAGTTCAGATGTAAGAATAATTCCAGTTTTTCACTCTATTGTATGTGGGCCTGGTAGAGAGAGGATGAGAAACACCAATCTGTTGATTCTCAGTCATTTTGCCAGCCTGCCTGATTTTTACTTTTTCTTGCTATTGAGAGGGATGGAAGAGGTGTTGCCAAAGTAGCTCACCTCCTGTTGTTAAGTCAGTGTTACTTTCATAACTCTCTCTTGATATCATCTTTTGAAAGCAAATTATGAAAAAGACCTCTATGCATTAAGAAATACTCATCTCAGTGAATGTTTCAGAATTTATAACCTTAAATACACTGGCTGAATTATGAAAGGAGCAGATGTACACACATCTGTTCCCCGAAAGACACAAAATAAAACCCAAGAGTATAAGGTAATTTTAATGCAGACATTTTCTGGAACTTCAGTGTGAATTTCAAAGGTGGTTTCTCCCATGCTTCATGTTTTGCTATGCTTAGAATACACCCATAGGAGATTTCAGACCTGGTAATCTGTAGGCAGTCTGCAGGGGAGCAGCTTGTGTGACCTTGTTCTCCTTACAGTCTCCTTAGCGCTTCCCAATACAGAGTCCTCTGCCACTACTTTTCTGCTGAGATCTCAGCTTATTTTATGTGGAGCACAACTATGTATTTCTGATTTTTTGATCCAACGTGCCAAACAGAACTACCAAGCCTGGCATGTGGTCTGCTGTACAGTTTCCCCTGGGCTGGATTGCACGGATATTGGAAAGCATGCGTCGAGAGAGCACATGCCGAGAGAGCATGTGCTCTCTCTCTTCACAGAGCTGGTGAAGTCCCACCAGAAGGGCCTGAGCTCTGCGCTTCAGGAGCACCCCTCTATCATGTCACCCAGTAAACTGGGAGCAGATCACACACAGGGGCCAGCAAGACCTGCAGCATTGTTTAACAGGTTTTAGGGAACCAGTGAAGTCTGAGAGAGTGCCAAGGGAAAAGTGTCGACAAAGGAGCCAAGTATATCCTGTTTGTCATACACTGTTAGGGCATGGAGAACACTGGAAATGTGGCCAGGAGGAAGGTCTGTGGTGTGCAGAGTGACATAGAGAGATTAGGAAATACACTGTGCCATTCAGAGCAACCTAAGAAGCAGGACTTTTCTGAGTGTTTTTCTACTTTTCTTGATGTGAAAAAATCTGCAGAAATAATCTTCACTTTTAATTCAGTTGAATTGAGCACTTATAAATAAACATGAAAGAAATCTATTATTAAAAACAAACAAACACAAGTTTTTTATTATTTTTTTTAAATTTCATTGCAATTTGGGAAAATGTTTGTTCAGATCCAGTAATAATAAAGGCAGATTCTAACTAGTTACACAGTTATTTATGTGGTGGCATTTTGAACTAGATACCACGTCTGGTGAAATTTCACTATTCAAGGAGAAAATTAATGTATTATTGACAACAAATCTTCACTTTGTGGACTCAGCCTCTTTCTTTGTTATTTCCACGCCTGATATTAAGCTGTAAGGCAAGTACCGACCCCATTAAAAGCTGCTTTCCAATTATTTGGTAAATATACTTACAAGGAGCTATCAACAACTTCAAAGATTAATTACTAGGCAAAGTGAAACTTGCATTTTTCAAGAAAAGACAGAAATGCTGAAGGAATTATATTATTACAGTACATGGCATAGTAGTTATGTGCTGATGGCTGAAAAAAACATGGGAGATGAAGAAAAGTAAAATGAACAAATGGAGCCTATACTTCATTTAATTGTGCCCTTTTTTATAGGTATAGAGCATGTGTATCATGCATCATACTTACCTGCTCTAATTTTATTAAGCTAAAAAATAATGTGGAGAAAAAAGTCTTTCTTTTTTTTTTTTCTTTTCTTTTCTTTTCTTTTCTTTTCTTTTCTTTTCTTTTCTTTTCTTTTCTTTTCTTTTCTTTTCTTTTTTCTTTTTTTTTCTTTTTCTTTTCTTTTCTTCCTGCTCTCTAGTTTTATATTGATATTATGGTTTGGCTTTTGCATTACAAAATTCTCTGAGCTGGGATTATCACCTCCTCTATATTTTCACAGAGACATCAGCCTGGTTGAGACTTTCTATGTTGTGAATAAAGACTGTTAGACTCACTGGGTTGTTTCAGCTCTGTTAAACCACTTTGACAGCACAAAACAAATGCAAATGTAAATGTAGTTGTGGTAGCTAGCTAAATCAGATTTATTAAAATTCTCATCCACTAGAGAAATCAAGGTGAATAAAGCATCCAGTAAATTGTACCCAAATTCATAATGGTAGGCCATTTACTGCAGAAAAAATGACTGAAAATTTATAAATTGGAGAGAGGAGGGGGAATATAAGTTAAAATCAAATTTTAAAACGTTTATCAAAAAAACCCAGCACAACCCTATATACATAATGTTTCACTGGATCTGATCCTAGTATAATGGTGGAAGTGCAAATATTGCTTTACACAGTAACCCCAGAAGTCTTCCAGATACATTTTTTCATCATAATTTTGTACTTTTTTTTTCAGTATTTCCTCTTTGACTGAGTTATACAGTGAAACTGACTGATGTAATATTTAGCTGAAGTGTAAGCCTAAATCACAGAAATTCCACCCCTTTAGTTTGTATCTTAAGCTAAAATGATACATGCAAATATTTGATATAAAGTCTTGATTTAAATGTATCATGCTATATGGAAACTGAGGGAACAATAAGGCCAGGTTGCCAGAAATGCACAAAACAGCTGACATCACAGCTCGCTGAATAAGAAAATTATTTTCAGTTTTATATCTATGTTCTCAAACCCCTGTCCTATTTTACATCATTATTTCACTACTATCAAACCAATTATATTAAGAAACTGCTTAATAGGGGTTCAGTATTGTAATCTTTTTTGTGTAGAGACTCAAATAATGTTTTTAATATTGTCCTAGTTGCTCCCATTTTGTCTTCAAAAGACTTTTCTGCCTTAAAATAATGTTACCCTTATTTCTTTCATTTTATCCCCTGTTATGTGCTTTGCACTTGACTGAATTTCTTCTGCTATGTATACTTCCTTTTTTTCTTCATTTCTTTCTTAAGGGTAGTAATCAAAAATTTTCAGCCTTCATCTGTCCTTAGCAAATTAGAATTTTCATTTGCATATTATATTTCTGAAGAATGCATGACAGTATAGATGCAATGGTTTTAAGGCATAAGCCTGGGATGGCCACAAGGAAAGAAATCATTAGTGAATTTTGCCTATCATCTTAAATTACTGCTAAAAATCTTTATGTGTAATTTTAAAATTATATTTCAGAAAAGCTTTAAAATATATTTTTCTACATTGTAGAAACAAAATAATATGAATTCCCTTAGTGATTTAGGAAATACACATGGCAGAAAAAATAGCCAACCAACCAACCAGAGAATAAATCTTGTTTTAAAGAACCTTGTAGGTAAACTAAATAATTTTAATTTGTATGGTATTGCAGTGTATTTGCTCTGTTATCTCTTGAGCTTGCTCTGCTGTCTTTTGAGCTAGCTTACCAGAATTGTTTATTTCTTCTGTGAAAAATTCCTTTTCCTAGTTTTCCTGTGATTTTCTATATCAGACCTCCTGAGGCCAGCACAAATCAAGAATGACATGTGTCATTTATAGCAAAAAAAACCAAAAAAAACAACTCTTCATGGATTTAATAATCTAAATAATATTTTTTTAAAGCTTGTGGAAAAAACATATTTCACATCTAAACCACTGTTGCATTGTAATGCTCCTTCTTCGTCCCCTCTTTGATTTTAACATTTATTAATCACATATTTTGTTTAATCCTCTCCTAAAAGTTTTGGGAATGGAACTATGGCTCTCAAAGGAGATCAATGATAAGAATATAACGTAAGTAATGCTTTCCTGGAGAGATGAGTGTAGACCAACCTGTCCCCTAGGGATGGTCAGAGACATATTTAGGGAGAGCACAAAAGCTTGATCCCTGTCTGTGCTGTACTCCCATCATTTGTTCTCTGAATTCATGATTACTGTATTAGGGGTTTAACATGTCTCTCTTTGCCCATTCCTTTCAGTATACATTTGTTCTTTATTTGTTCATTCACCCATGAATTTGAACCTGCTGACACTGGCTGCCTCTGTTATTTCCTATGACAGCAATTTCCAAAAGTTCGTTACCTGCTGTGTAAAGCGATACTTTCTTTTATTTGTTTTAAACTGCTTTCATTGAGGTTATTCTAGGTTTAATATTATGGTATTTGATGAATAAAAACTCCTGTTAACTTTATCTAACACCCTAATAATTTTGTAGACCTGAGTCTGTCAACTGTTCTGTCTCCAAACCAAAGCCCTAGACTTAGTCCCAAAAGTCCAAAACAAAATGATCAAATTATGGATCAGCTGTGTGAAGAGGACAGACCATATACTATCTCATATCACTAATCTTTGATATGCCTTTTGAGTGTGTTCAGAATTACAGAATGGCTGAAGTTGGAAGGGACTCTGGACATCACCTGGCCCATCCACCCTGCTCTAGCTGTGAATTACCAGGAAGAATATCTAGTCCATCCCAAAAAAGTCCAGCGTGAAGATAATACTTAATCTCTCAGCCCACGTGGAATGGTAGTGCCATTGGGCATATGCAGTGCAGGTCTGGAGATGCCAAAAGAAGATTTCTGGGATGACATCAAGGCAAAAATACTGAGTTTTTTTAAATGTTTGTCTGACTTCACCATTCCGTTCATTTAGGCACCAGTCCCTTTTCCATCTGCCATTAAATAATCTTCTAATAGAAAACCTGACAGTAGGTTCTGCATGCTACGGTGGTGTCTTTTGCATCTAAAGATGAACAGTGTGTTCACCTATGTATGTGGTGCGTACACAGACATAACACTGATGTGTGTTTGTGAATGTATGTGCTTACAACTAAGTGCCCATTTCCTTTTTCTTGTTTCAGAGTCAGCGCCCGAACTCTGATTTGCTTTGAGATGTCCAGTGGCCTTTGTCTTAATCAAGGTTTTCCAGCAATTGCATTATTTTTCTTAAAAGATGCCAGAAGTCCATGATTACATGACAGTGCAGAAGAAATGCCTCTAAAGAACAAACTGCAAGTAAGAGCTGCAGGACCCTGCAATATGCTTACTGTGACTCCATTGTAATCAGTTTATAAATCTGAATTCCAGAGGACAGTTTCTAGTTAAAGATACAAAAGAGCTAAATGCTTGTTCTACAGCAGCTCTGGCACCTGTCACCATTGGTGAACACTGGATATGACAGGCAGATAGTATCAGATTCATCATTTACAGTTGATATGACTCATGGAATTTGTATCACAGCTGAGGACTGAGGGACATTATACAATAGCATATTTGGCACAATGACCTCAAAGGTAGATATCAAAGGTGTGCAAAAGTGGGACAAAATCCAGTAGTTCAAAATATCAACCTACAGACAAGAAAAGGGCTCGCTCTAGTGGTACAAGCCAGCAAAACAACAAAGATGCTCTACCTGGATGTCAACATCTCACAGCCTTAAAGGGCTGGGAAGAAAGGGAGGTATAAGACTAAAGAAAAATAGAGTGAATAAATTGAAACAAAACCCAGTAAAATGTGCAAATTACATGACGGGTAATGTTTCAGGGGACCTGTTTGACAGCTCTGCACTTGATCATCACAGGCTAAATTAGGAAAGCTTGTTCTTCCAACCATTCCACACAAACATATGGCTTGCTTTGCCAGCCAGGAGGACCAGAAATGGAGTAGTTCTGGGTCCCTTCTCCGGCTACATGAGAACACCTGGACAGACAGCCCAAACATGCTGGTATCACCATGTCAGTTCCTTTTTGAGATCTGAGAGCAACGGCATCTTCCCAACCACTTCCTAGCACATCATAACAGCCTATACGCAAACATATTCCCTGTCCACAGCAGGATGATGCAGTACGTAGCTCTCTTGCTTGAAAGACAGACCAACAGCTGAAATGGATACTCCACTATTTGGTACCACAGTGCAGCTTCTTCTAAGAGCTTTTAGTCTCTATTTCTATTTTATTGCTTCCTCATTGCCACTGGTGCAGTGACATTCATTATTATTTAAAACAATTTGATTTTGGTAAAACATTTTCAGAATACCTCCTTTTATTTCAGGTATTAGTGTTGGTTTTGTCACACTGGTTTCACTGACACCTTCAAAACAAACAAACAAAACCCAAACCTCCCAAACGGAGGTTCCCATAGCAACAAAGAATGATTGTAATTTCTTACAAAAATATTACATTAGCCTTGCTTTGACAGTCCCACACAGTTAAGAGCCACCATATTAAAGGAAATACCCTTTCTTTCACTGCATTTTCTGCTTTATATTGTACAAACAACATAACATCAGTGGTGTTCCCCAGGGCTCAGTATTTGGGACAATCCTGTTTAATTTCTTTATCAGTGATCTGAAGGAGGGAATCAAGTGCACCCTCACACTGTTTGAAGATGACATCAAGTTGGGCAGGAGTGTTAGTCTGCTGGAGGGTAGGAAGGCTCTGCAGAGAGATCTGGATAGGCTGGATCGATGGACCAGGGCCAGTGGTATGAGATTTAACAAGGCCAAGTGCCGAGTCCTGCACTTTGGCCACAACAACTGCAGGCAGTGCCTCAGGCTGGGGGCAGAGTGGCTTGAAAGTGGTCCAGCAGAAAAGGACCTGAGGGTGTTGGTTCACAACCACTGATCTTGAGCCAGCAGTGAGTCCAGGTGGCCAAGAAGGCAAATGGCATCCTGGCCTGCATCAGGAACAGTGTGTCCAGCAGGCCTGGGGAAGTGATTCTTCCCCTGTGTACTTGGCACTGGTGAGGCCACACCTCAAGTGCTGTGCCCAGTTCTGAGCCCCTCATCACAACAAAGACATTGAATGTTGTGATGTGTCACATGGAATGTGAACAGAGGAGGGCAACAGAGCTGGTGAAGGATCTAGAGAGTAAGTCCTATGAGGAGTGGCTAAGGAAGCTGAGGTTGTTTAGCCTGCAGAAAAGGAAGGCTCAGGGGGACCTTATCACTTTCTACAACCACCTGAAAGGACGTTATAGCAAGGTGGGCATCATTCTCTTCTCCCAAGTAACATGTGACTGTATTAAAGAAAATTATCTCACCTTGCACCAAGGGAGGTTTTGATTGGATATTAGGAAGAATTTCTTCATGGAAAGGGTTATCAAACACTGGAACTGTCTGCCCAAGGGAAGTGGTTGAGTCACCATCCCCGGAGGTCTTTAAAAGACATGTAGATGTAGTGCTTAGAGACATGGTTTAGTGGCAGATAAGGAAGTGTTAGGTTAATTCTGGGACTCAATGATTCCAAAGTGTTTTCCAAGCTAAATGATTTGAATATTTATATTAAAAAAAAAAACCAAAACAACAACAACAACAAAAGGAATACAGGGGTCTAAAAAACTTGGTGCAGTACTCTCCCTTCACTAATTTTTTTTTACCTGAATCTAGGTACAGTTTTGCAGTTAATTTGATTATTTAAAGCCTAGTTAAAGATTAAATGGAAAAATAATAAAAAAAAAGCATTAACAGAAATCAGAAGGTCTTTCAATGATAAGTGCAGATAAGGAGCAGAAAAAAACCCCAGTCATTAACTGTTCCATAAACAAAAATTTTAGTCTTGAAATCTGCTGTTTTAATGGTATGAATGCTATAGTGAAAATATGGGATTTTATTTTCAGGAAATTTCACCTGATTGGTGAAAAAGAGAGCCAGACTTCTTAATGGCACCCAGAGAAAGGATAAAAGGCCATGCATTGAAACTAAAGCACAGGAAATTACACGAAATATAAGGTTATTTTATTTTTTTATTTATGTGTACAGTGGTAGTGATCCATGTTGTCCACATTGTTGTTTCCATCCCTGGAGATATACAAAACCTGATTGGACAGGGCACTACACTGCCAGCTTTGATCAGGGAAGGTAGATTAGATGATATCAATATCCCTCCTAACCTCAGCCCTGCTGTGTTCCTGTTGTTTTGAATTAAAAGCTAGATAAATTATTGTGGCTATATTAAAGTTACCTCAGATATGTATGTGTGGCGTAGGCATATCAACACTGTTAGCTTTGATAGGAGAACTCAGCACTGGAGTTCAATATTTACAAATACGATGCGTATAACTCTGGATGTAGAAAATCATTAAAATTACCAATAGAATTCACAAAGGAAAATAATAAAATGGAGAAAAAAATGAGGAAAAAAGATTAATCCCTGCAAGCATACCAGCCCAAAGGTGTCTTATACTTGAGTGTCCTTGTGAATTGTCTTCTCATTATACCTGTATGCCTGGACATGGACTAAAGGTAGAAACAAAAGAGTACACACTCCCAAGGTAAACCTCTGGGCTCATGAGAAGAGAGATACAGTGTTTTGATTTTATAATGGTGGAAAGCAGTGAAAGAAACATTTGATCAGAAAAGATCCAAATGATCTGACCTTCATGAAGGGTTCAGAATTAAAAAAAAAATCAATTAAACATTTATTTTATTAGTTATTTATCCTTAACCAAAGATCCAAGTTCAAAAGAAAAAAGGAGAGAAATATAAACTTTCATCATAGAGATGCCCTGCTACTGCAATGAGACTTACTTACACTGACTATTCAACAGAAGTATCAGTCAGATTATTTTTAGATTTTTCATGTGAACAAACAAACCAGAAAAAATGAAATAAACACTACTGTAAAAATGTTTTTTTTCTTGGGTTTAGGTTGTTTGCTTGTTGGGGTGGGTTTTTTTTGTCATCTTCAGGTTTTGGATAAGGAAGAAAACAGTTTAAAAGAGATGATTGTTTTTGAGCTTGTTTTTATTTTTTTCATAGAACGACTAGTTTTATATTTCATGTTTTTTCTTTAGCATTGTGTAGAAAATAGAAAAGCTTTTTTGGCTGAAAAATTATTAAAGATCAAAGCCTGTTTTGCAACAGGCAGCAAAGCTTTTGAACTCAGGTGTCAATTACTTTATTAATGTGTTCAAGTGCCTGCTGTTAAAAGTTCAAAGGCACCGTTGCCCTCACCAATTAAAGTTTAGTGTTCTTGAAAAGAGGTGCAGTGGTATTTAATCTCTACTACTGGGAGATGATGTCTGTTTAATTCATATTTTTACCTCTTTTGCTACAGTACTTGAAGGTATTATTTCGTATAACACTTACTCATACAATCACAGAAAGGCTTGAGTTGGAAGGGACCTTAGAGATCACCTAGTTGCAACCCCCCTGTCAAGGGCAGGGATGTCACCCACTACATCAGGTTGCTGAGGGGGCCATCCAGCCTTGCCTTGAATGGCACATCAGAATGGGACATCCACAGCTTCTCTGGTTGTTCCAGTACCCTACAACCCTCCAAGTAAAGAATTTCTTCCTAACATCTAATCTAAATCTCTCTTTTTTTAGTTTAGCCTTGTCCTATCACTCTCTGCCTATGCAAAAAGTCCCTCTCCAGCTTTCCTGTTGGCCCCCTTTAGGAACTGGAAGGTTCCCATGAACCTTCTCTTCACACTGAACAACCCCAGCTCTTTCAACCAGCATTTGTAAGAGAGGTGCTCCAGTTTTCTGATGATCTTCATGGTGCTCCTCTGGAGCCCACTAGCAGGCCCACATCTCTCTTGTGCTGATGACTCCAGGCCTGGATGCAGTACTCCAGGTGAGGTTTCATGAGTAGAAGGGTAGAATCACCTCCCTTAACCTGCTGGTCACTTCTCTTTTGATGCAGCCCCTGATGCTTTGAAGTTTCAGGCTGTGAGCCCACACTGTTGGCTCGTGTCCAGCTTTTCATCTGTGAGAACCCCCAAGTCCTTCTCTGCAGGGCTGCTCTCAATGAGTTCTTCTCCCAGTCTGTACTCATGTCTGAGATTCCACTGGACCAGATGCAGCACCTTGTGTTTATACATTTAATTTCTTTACATGATGACTGTAACCATTATAATTTGGAAATCAGTCATTTTTCTATTTCTTCTCATCATAAGAAAGATTACAAGGTAAGCCAAAACAGACATAGGATATCAGTTATTCTGCTTTAGTTGCCTGCATACCTAGATTTAACCTATAGTTAAAGAGGTAGGGTTTTATTTTAGCTGTAAATATACTTGTAATTATTAATTATGGTTTATCAATATACAGTATTTTTTAAGCCCCTTCCACCAAACAAGTCCTTATTCTATTACTTTCCAAATAGGTAAATGTAGCTAAACCAAATCTTTGGTGGAAATTTAGTGAATAGTATGATAACCCTTCAATTTTCCTTTTCTCTGCCTAACACAATTAAACATCTTTCATAAAAAGATATTAATCAATTTTGACTCTTGACACCTCTATTAGAGGTTTCTGATAGTTGTTCAGGGCTTTACAGTACATAATAGTCTTTAGTTACAACCTATGATGTGTGAAATAATTTTCTGGACAAAATTATTGTATTATAATTAAACAACAGTATGAATGTGATGGACCAATATTTACTATATGTATTGCATATGCTAATATAATCTAGTAATACAAAGATTGAGTTAGAAACCTTTGGAAAAGTAGTTAAAATTAACATCTAAACAATAATTGAACACTTGAGAGTCTGTGAAGGGATAAATTTTCCTTTTCACTGAGATTCATTGATGTTGGAATTGTAGCCTAAAGCTCATAGAAAAGAAACTGAGTCAAGAAATCAAAAAATCATCTGGAATTCATATTTGACTAATATATTACTCCTGAAATCTTTTTCAGTATTTCTTTTGTAAACAGTGACCTGCTTGTTTCTGTAGGTAGCTAAGCTGGGGAAATGTAGGGAGATGAGGGTGGGTTTCTAAGGTTACAGTTAATCAACATTTTGCTGCTTTAGTAGCAATGAGTTATCGTATTAATAACATTATGACTGGCTATGGGCTTTTGCAGCTACAGCCAACTTATTTGTCTATGTCCAGCATTTTCTGTAAGTTTAAGATTCAGTTTTGATCAGTCTTGTGTGTGTGTTTTGGTGGGTGTTTTACTTCTTTTCTTAAGCAAGAGAAAAACCCAGGCATTGAAATAAAATCTAAGGTATTTTAAATAGTTTTGTTGCCATAACTATAAGACTTCAGTAAATGTCCATATGAATATAAATGTACACTGAACAGAGTAAAGAGAGCATCTGAAAAAGGAAACAAGCAGGTGAGACAAACAATTTTATTTTCTAGAAATTTAGGGTTCAGAATGATATGTGATAAAGTCATATTTAATTCTTTCCATTGAGGTTCACATAATTTCATTATAGAATTAATATACTTTTCTTTTATCTCTTACAAAAAAAATCCCAAACCCACAAAACCAACACTTTGATATGATTTCCCAAATAACCATTGATGTATGACTCAAACTCAAACCTGTAGGCAAGGCAGAGTTTATTCTTTTATTTTTGCAATTCTGATTAATATTATTCAGATTACAGAAGAGAGTTTGAGATCAATTGTAAGTATATAGACACTGTGAGCAATAGTTGTCTATTATGCTCCAGCTTTTCAGACTTTTGTTTATTTCTCATATGAAATTGTTCAGTGGAATGACAATCTGCAGCATCTGCTTTTGCTTATTCATAAAATGCCAGCAAGGCAAGCAGACAAATATAAATATTTAATGAAGTTTTAAGGCAATTTTCTTCATAGAAGCTAAAACGTTGTCTGTAGTTGTTTCCTAGTCACTAAAGAGCAGTAAGTACAAACATTTTTCAAAAGATTTTAAAGGTTCTTTTGCTGAGAAATATGCTGAACTATTTAAACAGTTTTTCCTAATACTGAGTAGCTTTAAATGTAAGAAATATACCTGTTGAAGTTTGCTATTCCTATGCCAATCAATGAAAAATGCTCATAAAAAAAATAGAGACCTATTAAAGTAGGCAGTGTATTGAAATTTGCTTTATTTTTGAACAGCAATGATAATCTTGTGATGAAATTCATGTTAGCCTCAAAATTAGAGTTCAAATAATAATTTAGAAATGTATTTGAAAGGATGCATATTCAATAAATTACTTCACAGAACATTTTTATATAAATATCTCAAAATTGCTATCATGGTAAATAGTATAATTCAAGTTAAAATAGAATGTTCTGGCCATTAAAACTCCCAGTCAATCAATACTGAACTTGTGTGCAGTCTGCTGTTTCATCTGGATCCCTGTAAGTCCATTGGCTCTGATGAGATTCATCAAGAATACTCAAAAGAGTATTCAAAAATCATTGAGGGCTCTCTCAATGATTTTTTGGAACAGTCTTAGGAATCTGTAGAGGTCCCAGTCGATTTAAGTTTTCCCAATTTTCAAGAAAAGCAAGAAGTACGACCCTGGAAACTACAGGCCTGTCAGTCACATTTCAATGACTGATAAAATAACAGAGAAAATTATTCTGGGAGGTACTGAAAAACACCTGAAGGACAACGTAGTCATCAGTCACAGCCAGCATGGTTTCATGAGGGAGAAGTCCTGCTTGTTGTACTTAATTTCCTTTCACAACAAGGGAACCCACCTAACTCATCAAGGGAAGCCAGTTGATGTAATTTTTTTTTGTTTGTTTCAGTAAAGCTTTTGATACTGTCTCTCTCAGTATCTGTCTGGATAAAAGGTCCAGCAAACAGCTGGATAAACACAACATGTAATGTGTGAGCATCTGGCTGAATAGGGAATGGGGTGATGTCAGACTGCTGACATGTCACTAGAGGGGTGTTGCAAGGCTCCATCTTAGGCCCTGTGCTCTTCAACATCTTCATAAATGACTTGGACATGGGAATCAAAGGTACACCAAGTAAATTTGATGATGATACTAAATTGGAAGAAGCTGCTGACTCCCTTGAAAGCAGAGAGAACCTGCAGAGAGACCTCGAAAAATTAGAGGGCTGGGCAATCACTAACCATATGAAGTTTAACAAAGACAAGTCAGTTCCCAGCCTTTACTGCTGTGTATGGTTATTTCAGTCCAGGTGTAGAGCTTTGCATTTGTTTTGATTGAATAGCATGAAGTTTTTGTCACTCCTTTTTTAAAACCTGGTGGTGATCCTTTGAATAGCAGCTTATCTTTCCAGAGGAATCCAACTCGTATAACCTTGGTAATTTGCTGAGGATATAGTCTGTCCCATTTTCTAGTCATACAATAAACTAATATTGGCCTCAACAGATGCCACCAGTAATCAGCTACCAGCTAGACATTTGCAATGCCAACCTTCGAGCTCAGTGTCACTGCTACTTTTCTTCTCACCTTACAGTCTATGTATGCAGGCTACATCTCACCAGTTTTGCTAGAAACTTATTAGGTGTCAGTAAACTTGCTAAAGTCAAAGTAAACAACAACCATTGCTTTCACAACATGCATAAAGCCAGTACTTCACTACAATCACATATGATCCACATATCAATATGTTCTGTATTTGCATAAGTGTATGACATTGCCTTGGAATGCATTTAGGAGAACATATAGGCCAAGCTGTAGAAGAGCCAGCAAGACTTTAATAATATCAAATCATGTTTGAATAACTTCAGTTGTTTTCTATGATGAAATTGCTATGTGGATTGTGGAACAGTGGTAGATGTAACAATATTTTGACTTTTGGAAAGCGTTTGATGTAATAACCTTCTGAACTTAAATAATAGAAATCAATAGCTTCATGTCTGTTTATTACTGGGAAGGAGTGGAGTCCTTGGTGTTTGATAGTGAGGCACGTGTTGTTCAGTATCTTTATCAACAGCCATGGTGATGAGACAAAATATGATCTTTGACCTAGAAATACGATGATGAACTTAAGGACTGGACCAATGGAAAACTCCCACAGTTCCTCAAGGAAAAAAAGCCATTTTGTGCACCTTGAGCAGAAGAACACCAAACAATAATGCATGCTAAGCAAGTAGCTGAATACTAGCTCTGTCAAAAAGGACTTGGGAGCAAAAATAAATTAATAAAAACTGACTTCCCAAGGCTTGCTGTGATTCACTGGGAGAACTGCACCTGACCAACAAAGGGAAATTTTTTTTTCCACTCAGTGCTAGCAAAGCCACAACTGGGATATTATATCACTCTTGCTTGTCTTGTCCAGTTGCAGAGGGATGGGGAGAAAATTAAGGGAGTCTGAAAAATGGCACATATCCAAGAACATGTGTGTGGAGGAGCTGGACGTGTTTAGTATGACAAAGGGAAGGTTAAGAGGTAATTTAAAACTGCCTGCAAGTACTTGAAGGACAGTTACCAAGACAGTATAGTTCATCTCTTCTTGTTATGTTAGGGGATACAAGGGACACTGGCCATGAGTCTGATCAAGTTCAAACCACTAGGAAAAGTTTCTTTCATCAACAGGTTGCCAAGGCACTAGAACATGTTGCTTAAATTGGTTTTAGGATCCTCGTATTTTCATATTTTCTCTTCTGAAGAGCAGCTGAAGGAACTGGAGTTGTTTATTCTAGGGAAAAGAAGGCTTTTGGAGGGCCTTATAATCCTCTATAACCAGCAGAAACTAGGTTGTACAAGGTGAAGGTGGTTCTCTTTTCTCAAGTAACAGACAACAGGATGAAAAGAAATGATCTCAAGTTGTGGCAGATACTAGGTAAAAATTCTTGATGAAAACAGTTATCATACTTTGGTACAGGCTGCACGGGGAAGTAGATTAGTCACTCTCCCTATTTAATATTTTTAAGATATTTAAAAAAACAGGTAGATCTGCTGCTTATGAACATGGTTTAGTGGGACTTGGTAGTGTTAGATTTAGGGTTGGACTTGAATGTCTTTTCCAACCCAAATGATTCTATGATTTTATGGATCTTTTCTTAAATTAGGGAGGGGACAGTTTCCTGCCAATAGGAATACCCAGGTGTGGCTTTTGAATCCTTGACCACTGTATGAAGTTTAAAAATAATACACAGATGTGAGACCAGGGCCTACATTCTTCCTCCATGCTAAATAATCTAATTACACAGTACTAGTCATACCTCTTTTCTTTTTGTTCATTTTTGCAAATGTATCCTGAAGTCTATTAATTAATCAGTGAAAAAACTTACTGTTAAGACTGATTTCAACTCACTAGTATTATGGCTAATTATGAATCTGGTAATCAGAGCACTGTCCCAGGATATTTGAGTTTGAATTCTCTCAGGCTGATGTGGGAACTGAGGAATTCCTGAAAATGTTTTCAGTTGCAAAAAAATATAAAAGGATTCTGTAAAAAGATGCATCTGAATAAATTGCCTATTATTCCAAATACATCAGAAAGTTCTAGTAATAATATTACAGGAAGACTGAGACTTTCAGCATCATCAGACATCTTCTGAAAATAGCCGGCCCTTTGGTGATTTACACAAAAGTACTCATAATTTGCTTAGGTGTATCTAACGCTGATGTTCTTGGCATTGTCATAAGAGTGGCAAATGTGCAGCAATAAATGTTTCATCCTGAAAAATATTGCGGTGCTCATTTGGCTGAGATGTCCCTCAGATTAGCAGCTGCTGAGGTGTTCCCAGGCTCGCAGCCTGGAATTTGGATGCCTAAATTCAATTTCAGTCCCATAGTAGGCAAATTAAACCTACATAGGTTTAGCTACATTTCCTTCAGGGAATATAGGCCATTAATGGTTCCACTAAAAATTAAGGGAAAGCAGCAAAATTGAAAGTGATAAATATATTCACACCATATGTTTTAGCAATCTAATTTTACATGCCTGTGTCAGCAGCCTAAACTCTGTTCAGTTGCTTGAAAACACTTTCTGGAGGAGTCTTTATGTAGGCTGTTTCTTATGATTATATATGCTCTAACTTCAGTACTTACATGCAGAATCCTTTTTTGCTATATCCAGGAGATAAATGGCACAGACAGGAATAGATCAAGGTTTTCAGGCTGACTCTTTCTAGTTCCCTACTCACTGGGCTCTATTGTCACTTGAGGGTTTTTTTCATCTACCTTAAGATCATGCTTTTTCCTTGCATTTCTGTAAGAACAAGAGGACCTTTGTTGTACAAAACAGTTCTGTAAATGATGACAGATATTTACGGAAAAGGAAACACATAATATCTGTGTTTCCTGCATTTCATGCCCTCCTTCTCACCCATCCTGGCCCACTGAAGTCTTCAGCAGCAAACACGGTCTTGCAGGGACAGGGACAGGAACAGAAGCAGGGGCAGAGCAGATCTCTCCCAGCATTTGGAGACTGGAGCAGCTTCCTCCCCACTCCCCAACCCACTCTCAAAGGACTGTCCTCCTGGCAGGAGCTGTTGCTTGCTTAGGGAAAACAGCCTGGAAAACCCCATGGGTGGAAGGACACAACAGCCCTTTGTTGGGGCCACAAGGCCAAGGAGAGGTCCCCCACACTGTGGGTACCCTGCTCCTCCCAGCAGCCTTGGGAGTCAGAGCGACACAGGTTAAGTGCAAAACCAAGGAGAGGAGATAGGTATGAGGAAGTTTTCTTTCATAAGAAGTCAATTTTAAGTTTTCCTGCCCTAAATAGGCAATTCTGACTTGCAGAAATTCTCAAATCTAAATAGGCAATACGGCCCTTTTAGTAAAAGAAAAAAGGATTTTGACTGCCACACTTGCTCCTGTTGTGGATAGGATTCCAGTATCCACCATCTGAGCCATGGATTCAGGTCAAGGCAGGTAAATTTATGTGCTTGTCTGCAGGCTGGCTATCTAAGCTCCCATTATGAGCAGTTAAGGGAAAGAATTAAATTCCCTAAACAAGGTGGATCCAAGGATTTTGAGACATCCGTATGCACCTGGCAGATACAACAGAGGACTACCCATGTCTTTCTGAAATGGCAATTAAATTCATGTGAGATGTCACAGGGATGTTAAACGGCATAAGATGCCAATGGAAAACTCCACCCTGCCTAAGGAAACCGTCTCACTGTAATCCACAGACTCAGTGGAATTTGGAGAGCCATCTGCTCACATTAAATGATACACCTATATGGTTGAATCCCACTCCCTATGTACAGCAACACAGATTAACTAAACATGTAGATTTCCTAAGATTTTGCTTGGGTTGAATTAGATTTTTAGATGAAAGTGTGGGTTTTTTCTTTTTCATTTATACTGCATGACAGTTGGCAACGGAGAAAATATTGTCTAACATTTGCAAGCAAATGTGGTAAACTTTAAAAGTAAAAAAAAAAAAGTACTTTCACTGATGTTGGAAATAATGGATGTTAAAAGCCAACACATAACAGCATATGAGGAAACCTAAACCAGACACAAAAAAGAGAAATATTTAAGTAGTATATACAAAATTATCTGGGACCTAACAACTACATATTATAAAGCAGAGTGAAATATCCATGTATACATACCACAAGTCTGTCTGCCCAAAGGCCGTAAAATCCACAGCAGAGCTAATAAACATCTTGCATCTTTACAGATTCAAATTCTTAAATTATGTTTGTCTTCATCCAACATATTTTCCCCAAACAGAATTAGAAACCTATAACAGCTTACTGAAAATTATCTAACGGTTAGGATACTTTATGAATCCTTTCCTTCATGGAATTTTCGTGGCTGTTAAGGACAGTTTTGTATTGCAGCATCTTGTAGCTGTGGTAGCTAAATCAACTGACTTCTACTGAATTGGATATTTCCATGAAGCTGTAAGTATATGATTCAAGACTTGCACCAGTGAATCTGATTTGACTGAAATCAGTTGAAGAATTAATAAATATATTTTGCACAGAGAACAGAAAAAAGATTAGACCTTTTATTAGTTTGATTTCATCAATTTTCCACTTTTTGCTGTCAAATGTGCATACAGGTTTTAAAAATTTTGGGAAGGAAGTCTAAGTAAAAATTGTTTCAACAAAAAAATCAGTGCTGTCTTCTATGTGATCAAGGACTTGAAGAGATGAAAAGGCTAAAAGAAATATGTCTTAATAATTTTGGGTTTGTTTTTTGTTTCAAAATTCTTTCTTGCTTAGAACTAAAATTAGACATAAAATTGCTTTCAACCTTATCCTTAAAAATTATAAATAATTACTAATTTCAAAACCAAATCCACCATTAATATTCCCCAAATGTTGTAATATGCATTGGAGAGCATGTTTTAAAGACAGTGTGTGTCTCAGGAATGTGAGATGTTTAATTTAAAAAAAACCAAAAAACGCAAATTTCTAAACTGATTTTAATATCTTATTTCTTTCAGAATTTCTTTTCTCTAGAACAGGCAAGATTTAATCATTGTGAAAGTAGCTATGTCTGCACCCAACTGCACTGCAAAAGTCTTGCATGCTCACATTGATAATAGTATCCGTTCAATTCTTATGATAACATGCCAGTGACCAGAAATATGGGGATAAAATTAATTCTATATAAAAAGAAAAAAAAGAGAGACTGTGTTTGTACCATTTGAGGGTTTTTTCATCAGGTTCTTTCACACTAATTATAATTGCACTTTTTAGTTCAAGAACATTTTTCTATGGAAGTGCTGATTGTTATTTCTAAAGATAAATGGACAAGCAGAAATAGAACTACTACAGATAGAGATGAAAATAGCTTTTTTTTATTGCCTTACATGAAATGATCAGTATATTGATGAAGCTGCGTATTAGCAAATTTTGAAAAATGAAATATTCTACTGAGTTTTGGCACTGGATACATAGCTGTGTTTAGAAATTAGAAATAGAGTCAGTTGTCTAAATCCAATCTAATTGATTTAGCTTTGTTAATTCAGTTGTGTTTATTCATTACACCAGAGTAACTTCTCAAACTGTACTGACCTTCACGGCTGCTCAACAGTCTTGGACTACAGGGGAGTCTTTCAGGATGGAGACAAAACAATGAAAGAGAGAATGAAAGCAGGGTGGTTACTCTACCTTCCGTTTTCTGTTTGAGTGATGCATTGAGGACAATATCTGGTTGTCATGCAAAAGAGATGTGTTAAATTTAATATCAGGAAATGCTCCCTTGCCTACAAGCGCCTACATGCCTCAGCCTGTCCAGCATGTCTTCCACCTTCCTCCTGTGATATGATGGGTTTCCTGTGGATCCTGTGAGTCTGCTAGTCCCATATAAATGCTCCAGCTATCATAAGGGTCAGAAATAGCTGTAGGTGATTCAGTCAATTTATGATGTCAAGAAGGCTTAAGCAAAATTAAATTATTAAGTTTACACTTTTGATTCTGTCTGCTCTTAAAACCACAATGAGATTCAGTTGCCTGAGCAGCAGTGCCTAGGGTTCTCCTGGGCTATCCCACCTGTCTTCCAACAGTCTCTCCAAAACAACACAAGTTTGCTGTCATTCCGAACCATATCTGCCAGACTGTCCAGATGTTTGGATATCCTAAGACATAGCAGATGGCACTAAATGTCTGCATGTAGGCAAACAAATTGAATCTCTGTTCAATTAAACCAGTGGTTGGGTCCTCAGTGTCATCTGAGACATCTCCATTACCTTCAAGCAACTGGGAAATCACACACAGGACTTGGAAGAGACCCACATCTTTTTCAGATCAACATCTGAATATCAGCCAGGAATATCCTAAGGGCTCATGGAAGGCATTAAACACCTGTGCAGGTCACTGAATCAGTCACTGAATGTAGGGAGCTATTCAGCTAAATGAGATACGTACATTTTGTCTTCTGCAAGTTCTGTTCACTTCATTGACTGTTGGGTAGAAACTCAGTATAGTTGTCCATACATAACATATTGGCAAGGGTTAGGTAGGGATGGCTCCAAGGATGGTCTGTATAAAACCAGAGGCTGCCTGAATCCAGCTAATGTCAGCTGGCTGCAGCAGAGCAACACACCTGAGCCCAGCAGGCAAACTGATGGTGCCTTGAGGAAAATTTATCATATGAAAAGGCAAAACACTGTACAGGGATTGAGGAGAGAAATTTGAAAAAAAGTGTGACAAGCAACCCTATGAACACCAAAGTCAGAGAAGGAGAAGAAGGAGGTGCTCCAGATTCCAGAGCAGATATTTGTCTTCAGCTGATGGAGAGGCCCAGAGCAGATATCCACACTGTAGCTTGTGGAGGAGCAGGTGGATATTTTCTGAAGGAGCTGCCATTTTTTGAGAGCCCATGCTTGAGCAGAATGTCCTGACAGGGACAGGAGCCTGTCGAGATGAGCAAATATATTCATAGCAGCCAGTGGAGACTACCACATCAGAGTAGACAACAAATTTATTCTGAAGGAATTTATGACATGTAGGGGACCCACAACTGAGTCAGAAAAATGTGGGGAGAAGGAAGGAGCAGCAGAGAAGAACATTTAAGTGCTGAGCATAACCACCTGTTTCCCACCCTCCCAGTCCCACTTGTGGCAAGGTTGTAGGGAGTAAAAGACTGAAGCTGAGTCAGGGAAAAATGAATGACTTGTGGGGGAAGGTGTTTTAATTTGTGTCTTTGTTTCTCAACTTTTAAATGTATTTTAATTGACAATACATTAAATTAATTTTCCTCTATTTGAGTCTGTTTTGTTGGTGACAATAATTTGTAATTGATCTCCCTATCTTTGTCTCAAACAGTGAGTTTTTCTCTTTTATTTTCTCCTCTTGTCCTGTTGAGAATAGGGAATGAGAGAGAGCAGATGAGTGGGTGTAGTGGCTTAATCCCAACTGGCAGCTAAATACCATTCAACTACTCACTCAAACCCCTACAATCTCCTACTGCTCCTCCACCTCCCTGGGTAGGGAGGAGAATTGGTGAATCTCATGGGTTCAGATAAGATCATCACCACCACCATCATCATCATCACTCATATATTAAGTTATGAAAATAGTATTTGTTATTAACAATTACAATAAATAACAAAAACAAATACAATTATTATAACTATAAATATTTATCTATATAGAAATATTAATTATTATTAAACAATAAGTATTAAATTATGTATTATGATTCCATACGGTTATATATTATATATCAAATATCCATCCCATTAATATTATTATATAATATTATACGTATAGTATTTATTACAACAAAAAATAAAAAGAATATGAGATGATGACAAAAAGGAGAGAAAGTAACAAAACCCTAGAGAAACAAGTGATGCACAGCCCAATTCTCACCACCTCCTGACCAACGCCCAGCCTGTCCCTGAGCAGTGATCAACCCCTCCTAGCCAACTCCCTCCAGTTTGTATACTGGGCATGATGTTCTATAGTATTGCATACCCCTTTGGCCAGTTGGGGCCAGCTGTCCTGGCTGTGCTCCCTCACAGGCATTTGTGCACCTCAATACTGGCAGAGCACGAGACACTGAAAAGTCCTCGACTGAGGGTACGCACAGCTTAGCAACAGCCAAAACATCAGGGTGTTACCAACATTGTTCTCATACTAAATCCAAAAAGCACAGCACTGTACCAGCTACTAAGAAGAGAATTAACTCTGACACAGATGTAACTAGGAAAGTAGGGGTCTGACAGCCAGCTGAGATCAACCTATCAATCTCGAAAATTTTTTATCCCACTATCTTGTGTATTAGAGTATCTCAGATTCCAAGAGAATGGATATTACACTTTGAAAATGTCAAATAATGTCTTTAGAAACTAAATACCTGTTTTGCTACACATCAAGAAGTGTTTAGAATCTCAAAATAAGTCTTGCTGTATAAAATGCTGCTAAAGAATTCCAGTTAGATCAAAAGATAAAATGCAAATGTGGATACCATGATTACATGATCAGAGGAAATTCATTTTAAACTGTGCAAGAAAACAAAGAGGATAAGTTTTTGTTCTCATTCCACTTAGAAGAGAAAGAAAGTAGTGGCAATCTTAAACCTCTTTTTTTCCTGGGATATAGTGCAGGGATAACCGTGCTGTAATATGCTGAAGCCCTGGTCTGCCATGAAAAGGAAGTGTTCTTTTAGGACATTGTCTCTGCTGCTGACTTGTAGAGCAGGTTCAAAGAGCAAAACGTCTGTCTGCTTATAAAGTCTCAGGAGGACTGTGATTAACTTCCCTCTTATAGTTAAATTTTGACATATCATTACATAAATCCGGAATATTAATTGGCAGTTTTCTCAGTTTGTCTCCCACCTCTCACCAGTACCAGCTGTATAAAAATCCCAGATTAGACAATTACTGAGTAATTTACTCATAGGGACATTTTCTTTGTAAGCCCACAAACCAGAAAGAGATTTATGCCTTTTATAGATATCTATCTATTTCAGTTACACGTGTGAAAAGCAGATGTGATTTCTGTTGCATAAGCTTATTTTTTTAAGTTACTTGGAGATGTGAATAGATGAAAAGTATAATTTATGTCTCACATTGTCTGAAAAAAATCTATATGCATTTGTGAAGAGTGGATAGACATCCTGGAAAATAAATAATCCAGTCAGACTTTGTCTGACTAGGATGTTGAATTGTTGTTTTTCACCAGATTAATATCAGCCTAAAGTGAGCCTCCTGTAGCAAAATTATCAGATATGTCATTTTCCTATTAAAAAGAGAAATACTAAGCAGTGAAATGGTATACAGCATTGACTAAGTCATTATTTGAGTACTGTATGTCCATATTTTAAGAAAGATGTAAAAAATTAAGCAGGGTTGAGAGGGCCTAAAAATAGGAGCATTATCTACTTATCAAAATTAAGATTGAAAAAATATATAATGTGCACTATATATAGAATAGATAGAGGACCTTATTATGGTAGATAGGATAGACCTTTGTACTAGGACGTTCCTGTTGAAGGTGGAAGGATCTTTTTTAATTAGCAGAGAAAGCATTATAAAATTTAATGGCCTCCAGATGAAATAAGCAGAGCTTTTATTAGAAATAAAATTGAAACCTTTAATAGTGAAAGCAATTATTACATGGGCATTGTCCCACAATTTACAGTCTTTAAAATAATAATGGATATCTTTCTGATGTGCTTTAGTTTAACAACAAATTACTAGCTGGGTTTAAGAAGGTATCGATTAGTATAACTTCTTGCTTTAAAATCCTCCACTTCCCCCCTCCTGAATAAGTTTAATCTAATACTCACTGAAATCACTGCCACTGAGTTCAGACGCACCTGTCTTGTCTCCAGTACAAGTGTTCTATTTACATTTTACAATGCAATGAAAAAACTTTTGTGCAAGAACAATCCTATGGAGAAAGATTCAAAACCTTTTGTTTTCAGGATCCAAAAATTCTCAGAAATGACTACTTGTTAAGCCTATTTGTTCTTTATCATCTGGATTTCCTCTAATGAGATTCCAAACAGCTGTATATTATCTGAGAATTCTTTCTGGTTTATTCCACTGATTTTTTTTTCTTTTTTTTTTTTTTTTTCTGAAAAAGATTGTCACTTTGTACTTCAGAAGTTAGATTAAACCTCTTTCTCAACACAGTGTTTTCTGGCTTAACTATGCTGACTTTGAAGGTCCTTTGGATGTGAAGCAGTGAAGTAGAGATTGATGTGGCACAATACAGCATAGATCTGTAGCTGAGAATCTGCTTCAGGTCCAGACCTGCTTCAGGTTGTAGAAACAGGAAAAACAGCTACTGTGAGAGTAATTGAGAGTCTTATGCTCAGTAGTGACAGTAGAAGCCTTAAGCCTTGGATTCCCAAACTGGCAACAGTAGTCCCACATGTAACACTACAATTCCTATAAATTAATCTTGCCGTGAGAGATAATTGCAGTAGAGGAACTCAAAAAAAAAATTATCTGCATTTATTGAAACTGACAGGCACATTTTTAGATCAATGACCATTCTGTTTATTCCATTACTTTTCTAAAATAATACAACTAAAATATGTCTGAAGTGGTAGACCAAGAACAAGTTTCAGGCTCCCTCATGATAGGATGTATCCCAAATCCATGCTTGAGCAAGAGCAATGCACACTAGCTTCTAGTTATGCTAACACACAACATGGTACTCACCGAAGGGAAATGCTGACAGCACAAAAAGGACTGCTGTAATGTAAACCAGGAACACATCGCAAAAAATTTTGTTCCATTTGGATACAGCTTTGTCCTGGGTTACAGTGTATTCTATTACCATCTTCATCAGCTGTTGA
>VZRQ01007125.1:260225-295859 GCA_013397975.1 Machaerirhynchus nigripectus
TTAATAATAATTCAGAGAGAAGGGGGTTGCATTTCCCATTCCAAGGGAGGTTCCTGCCTTCCTTAGTTGACACCTGTCTTTCAAACCAAGACAAGCTTTTAACAGCCATATCATGCAAACTCTTGACAGTGCTGATGTAGTATCAACGGAATTTTTAATACTGAATTTACTAGAACCTAGTTTGAATTCAGAAGCTGTGACTAAATCTCTCAGTGGAAGAAAAGGCTTCAAGGTCAAGCAGAACTGTTGGCATCCATACTGTGTAAGATTTATGTTGGAATGGTTAAGCTGGAGAGACCCAATCAAGCTGAGTGGGCAGTCAAGTTCCAGAGCTTTGTGTTATTTTTTTGTGTAGTAATATGGATGTAGCAATAGTACCTGTTGATCATTTAAGTTCTTGCTGAAAATTCAAAATACAGATAAGATGGACCTATGTTCAAGGAGAGTCTTTCTATCAGGAAAGAAAGATGGCAGAGTAGTATAGCTGTACAGTAAAAACTGAATCAGTGTTACTTCTAGTACTGAGTGTATATCCTGAGGCAAAGTAATTAGCTTCTCTAAGTATTAGTGTATCATTCATAATGAGGGTTGGAAGTTACTTTACAGAGACTTCTAGGAATGTTTTTTTTTAGATTAACACAAGGATGACACTGTATGAATGAGAAGTCTTGATAGCTGCTACTACAATGTAAGTCATAAATTTTCACTATTCTGTTAGAATGAGTAAATAAATTCTTTGTCTCTTTACAGCTTAACAGCATCAGAAACTCTGTCTCAAATAAATTTTACCCCAAAAATAAATTAAACAGAAACATGAGCCTGATACAAGATCATTCATGAAGGAGTAGGCTTTTAGGATGGCTTTAACTTGTCTTCTGTGAATATCTGCATTCAGCCATAAAATGTCCAGGTTAACTGTGTATTTTTGTTACAGTAAAGTGTAGAGTAGTTGTACTCCTAATCAGTGCAGATAATTTTCTTTTGAGACTACGGCTTACTATGTTGAATCAAATTCTCCTATTTGGAAAGAATATTCAAAAATTTTGTAAGTTTGTAATAATTTAACAGGAAAAATCAAGGAAATTTTTAAAAATCTTTAATAGAATTAATCCTGCTTTCACTACAACACATAGGGGCAAAGGATGGGATCCAATGTATTGAACTGAGGCGCTAAATTTATTTTTAAATTTTTCTCCTGGTTGCATAGAAGGGGACGAAGTTTAGTGTTGTGTGGGTGTGACTGGGTTGTCATTCTATACTGCTCAAATCATCACTCTGGGTGTGGTTTTGTGCTCTTAGTAAATTACTGTCTCAACCCATAGTCCCTGCTTTTGGACCCTCCCTTACCATAAGGGGTGGAGGAAGAGGTGTGGCTTATTTGGAGTTTAAGTTCTTGCTGCTGTTCAAACCAGTAGGATTTTAGGATCCCTTTTTCCCCAACTGAAGAAGTTTCAGATATGATCAAAGGTTAGAGGGCAGTTTTCTTTGAAAATTCTCTAGAGAAGATTCAGTTCAGCTAATTCTAAGCAAATATCTGTAGTCCTACTGTTTTGGTTTTTAGGGTTTTTTTTAAGGCATTTCTTTCCAATGAAATAGTGCTACATTGGGATACCAATGAAGACGACAACAGTGGCTTGCTGCTATCCTATCACTTACTCAGCAACCTATGACATCAGAAAAAGCTGAAGAAGACCGTTCCCAGCTCCTGCCCTAATAACCACTCAGTGTACATCACAAACACCTGCAAATGCCAGGCATTCATTCATATCCAATCAGCTATTTTTTCACCAGTGACATCGCAAACAGCTATTGAAGACACACAATTAATAAGTAAAGTAGATCCAAAAAAAACCCAAATTATGTGTTGATACTAAAAATGGAATGAAAATAGAGAAGTTCTCAGAAAAGTAGGAAAAATTCATGAAAACACAGGAATTTTGAATTCAACACGGTATCTGCAAAGGAAATGAAATGATGTGATTTTACTAGCAACTAAAATCTAGAGTGAGTGGAAGTGAATATATTTAGAAAAAATAAACATGTCTTTCAGGAAAATAAGAAGTTGAAAACAAAATATTAGACTATTAACTGCACTAGAGAAAACTTGCAAAAATGCATTAAGAAAATTTCCTTTAACTCTGTTATGTTATGGGAATCAGAGAGGAGTATCTCCAAAGCACATTCACTCTGGATAGTAGTTAAAAAGGAGCAGAAGCTCTGGAATGGAGTCCAGATAAACAGAAAACAATGCTTCTCATTACCAGTTACAGGAATCATTTTGGTAAGGTGACTTGTCAAGTATATTTCTGCAATTTATAAGAATCTAGAGACTTGCCAGATCAGTAAAGCAGACTCTACATTTCTTCACTTTTTTAACTATTCTTTTGTGGAAAGAGTTGTTTCCACCTTGTTGCATTGCGTACAACATTAATTCAGGTTCACACTGTTATCGATACATGTCACTTATGCTGCTGTACTCTAAATAAACAATATTTTGCTGAGGAGTAGAAAGCATTTAGAGAACTAAAACTGTTACAGTAAATACAAGTAAACAAGAATGTAATTTATTTGACATTTATTTTACACAGAAGAAAGATAAATTGGGAAAACTTCTAACACAATGGAACAAATAGGTAGGAAAACTCAAGTAGCTGGGACATCGGGCTGCCTGTGCCCAGAACTAAAGGGTTTCTTTCTGCTACGTCAAAAGGAAAAGCTTCCTCAGCTGCATCTTCTGAATTTCTGTGGGAATTTGGTGAGATGGTCAGGATGTGAATACACGAAAATGATACATTTTTTTCTCAGCTCTGGTACCTACACATCATTGAGCTAAAGGCAATTTGCTATGTTGTGCATCAGCTCATGTTATGTTAAGTTAGTACTCAAGTACATGAAAAAAGATTTGTCAGTCTCTTTCCCTGAGTGATCACCATTCTGTGCTGGCCAGTCATCACTTTTTTGAGGACAGTCTTTGTCCACTGAAAGGGGTCTGATATCATTTAAATCAGTGAAAGGGTCTGTTTTCAGACATTTTTCTTAATTTTATGTTAATATTTCTATTTCCTAAAACATAAGTCCAGCACAATGTATTATAGTCAGAAATCTCAACTATCTACAGATTTTGTCTGAAGACAGAAGCCCTGTCTTCATCTGCTCTATATAAAATTTTTATATGGCTAAAGGTCTTTTGAATGTCAGCTTCTTAATATGGCACCGCTGTTTTAAATCAGCACATGTCTTTTTCTGATTAAATGTATTCCCAATGTTATGGTGGAAGCACAGTTTCCAAATCCTGCTAGGCCCATTTTTAATCTTTTTCAGATCACTGATGTTTACAGGTGTGATCATACAAAGTTAAACCCTGCATTATTAGTTCTTTGCATATAAAATGAAATGCATTATAAGCCAACACTCAATAAAGAATTTTTCTGTTTCTTTTGAGAATGTTAGAATGCTTTTAAATAATGCTTTAGTCTAATGTTCTCTATTACAGACAGGTGTTTAAGTTGCATATATATAGCCTACTCACACTGCTTCTATTATTAAAACAGGCTCAGACTTGGTAAAACTTACTTTAATCTGACTCCTTTACAATCTGATTTTAGTATTGTTTTTTAACAATGCTTAGCCAATCTAGCAGAATAGTTTATCTCTTTTTTTTTTTTAGAATTTCATAGTTCTATTTTCCCAGCATAATTCAAAAGTTCTTTCCTATGTTGTGTGTGGAATTAAGGGATTGCAATTTTTTCTTCCAGATGTCATTGAGAATCATTCAAATATAAACGTATTAGAGTCAGTTTGTGGAAGCCATTTTACAACACGTGAATGAGAGTAAGGTGTTTTGGAATAGCCAGCATGGTTTACTATCATGCACAACATGCCTGATTGCCTTCTGTGATGAAGCGACTAGATCTTTGCATAAGGGAAGAGCAGCAGAATTTTTCTACCTTAAATTTCTGAAGGCTTTTGTCATGGGCTCCCACGGGTTTCCCCAAGGATCCTTGCATCCAGTTTGTATCATCCAGATGGATGGACTACCATCTGAGGAAAAAACTACCTGTATCATTGTTCAAAGGATAGAGGTTACTGGCGGGCTGGTTACAAGTGGAGTTCCTTGGTAATCTATATTGGCACATATCCTCTTTAGTTCCTGTTTATGAAGAGGCTGGAGGACAAGACAGGGAACACCATCATCAGATTTGTGATTGATGACAGCCTGGAAGTGCAGCTGATACAAGACTGCCATCCAGAAAACCAGACAAAGAAAAGAGCCCTGGGAATAATGTGAAAATCGACAAGAATAAAGGCAAATGGACAAAAGATCTACAATTTTCAGACTGGGAACTTGATGCCTGCGACTCGGCTTTGATTAAAGTACTTGGGAGCTCCTGGGGACAACAGGCTCAAAGAAGGTCAGCGGTATGTCCTGGAAGCAATGAAAGCTAGCAGCATCTGGTGTTAATGTATTAACAGTAGCACAGGCAATTGATCAGTGATCATCCCCTTCTACTCAGCACTCATTAGACTACATCTGTATCTAGTTCTAGGGTTTACGGTACGTGAAAGAGACTGATAAACTGGGCAGCTCCAGAGGAGGCCACTAGGATGGTCAGGGTTGGAGCACTTTGTGAGGAGAGTTTGAGATGGGTTTGTTCTGCCTGTGGCTTTGCCAAAAAGATGGGCAGCCAAAATCCACATTGCACATACTGCTATAATTTGCACTAATGGACCTTCATCTTGATGGGCCAGAAAGTGGAATGGGATAAGGCTGTTGGAGCTGTTTCTGTTTGTGTGTCGGCCTGTGGGCAGTGAAGACAGTAAAGACATTTCAGTCTGCATATGAGCTGTACTATGCTGATAAGATGATGGGAGTCCAGTCAAGGAAATTGTTTTTGCCCATTCTTGGAGTTAAACATTAGACACATTTCGGAAAAGCCACTTCTGTAAAACGGCTTTCAGAGTAAGTACACCTGGCAGAGAGTAAAGCTGCATCAGGTCAAACTGTCCTTGTACTACCCTTTTCTTAACAACTTTTTGTAATATCTGTTAGTTTGCAAGCACCAATGACAGACAAATGCCACCAAGGCCTCTCCGTCACTCCACTCTGCAGCTGGACAGTGAGACTCCAGGTGGGGTCTCACCAGAGTAGAGGGGAGGAATCCCCTCCCTCGCCCTTCTGGCCATGCTGCTCTTGATGCAGCCCAGGACATGATGGTTTGCTGGGTCAGGTCCAGCCTCTCCTCCACCAGCATCCCCATTCCCTCTTGTCGGGGCTGTTCTCGATCTGTTCATTCCCCAGCCTGTGTTGAACTCAGGGATTGCCCTGACCCAGGTGCAGCACCTTGCACTTGGTCTTGTTAAACCTCATAACATTCCCATGTGCCCCCTTCTTGAGCTTGTCCATCAGGTGTTCTTATGCGTTGAAATGAAATTCAGATCATCTAGAATCAAAAAAAAATTAGTTTAAAGGACTTATGTGATGTTTCTCACACTTATCCAGCACTCGGTGACTAAGTAAACATATGTGAGTAATTCTGATGACATAACTGATTCAATCAAAACTTGTATAATAGTGGAAATATTTTGGAGGACACTGGCAAAGACCCAAATAAAATCTAGAACACAGTTCTACTAAACTTTAATTCAAGCTGATTCTGGTGTTTGGTTAGACATATTCTCTTTGAGAACTTACTGGTAAAATATATATATTTTTATCCTTATTTTTGTTTAGACTTTTCTAGCATAGTAGTACTTGATAATACCAAGATATGATGGCATGTACATTTAAAATGTCAAAAATAAGGTGAAATATAGAAATGTCTAATCCTGAATTCTTTTAAAAGATTATATGATATTAGAAATGCTATACACAGCAGCTTTGCAGAGCAAAGAATATGATTCTAAGATGCCAGAACTACTTTTCTTCTTCAGTTTTGATTTTTCTTACAAATTTCTGTACTCTCCTTAGGTAACACAAATAATAATAATCCCTTATCTGTGCAGATATCACAGCAATACATGCCCCTCACATGTATTTTTCTGCTTAAATTTAACTTAATAGTTATAGGACTCAAAGCATGAAAAGAGGTACAATTTTAATTCTGTCTTTCTGGTAAAACAAGAATTTTCTCTAGCATATGTTTTTAGAACTTTTTAAATACTTAGCATTACAGTAAATTTATTTTTTTCAAATGTAGACATTTTTTAGCTTCTTTGAAAGACTAATCACTATTTAATTTGTCACCCTCACCCAGACTTTTAATCTGAGTTCTTGTGAAACTGATTTAATCTTTGATTATGCCTTGTGTAGAGTAGCCCTACAGCTAATACCGAAGTCAAACACAGCTCCTGTGGTGAAGCTGTGTCATGTTCCTGCCAGAGGGATTGTAACGACTCGTGCCCTTGCAGTTTCAGAAAGAAAGCACTTAAGCAACCTAAATTGCCAAATGAATTGCACCTTTTATTTGCCCTTAGCTGAGTACAAAATAATTTAAATGACTATCCAGATTGTTAATATTTAAATTCCCAGAATCAACAGTACAAGAAAAACACACGCACACACCCCCCCATCATCACCACCACTACTTCCAAAAAAACACAAACAAAAAAAGGGGGCAGTTGAGCCTTATGTCTTTTATAGCTCTGAAGTCCCCTTACACAACCATTCCATGATGGATGAGTAGCAGCTTTAGGGATTTGGTTTTATGTTTGTTTTTATGGAATGTTCTCAGGAGGTGTTAATCTCTTGATGATTTAAGGAATGTGACATTTGCCTTCTGACTTTTTGTCACATAAAAATGTAGCATGCAAGGCATTTATGATGTTTTGTGTTCTGCTATGATGTCATCCCTTTATTTAACTCACTCTTCATTTTTGTCTTTGAAACTGTTTTCAAAGGCTAAATTAACTTGCTTAAACTCAGATGCTTAGTGCCATTTAAGATGCCTTTGAACATATTGTTTGTTTTGCAGTGGATAGTTCACAGGCACAGAAATCCTGTGGTTTATCCAGCTTGAGTGGCCAGTCTCAGGTACCCAAGATCATCTCAAATACTTTTAAAAACATATGTCTATGAAATTTAATCTAGTCACTCTAGATATCTTAACCAGAATGAATCAGTTCAACATCTCTTTCTTCTTTTAATTTAGTTGGTAGAAAGAAGAGGCTGTTTTGGAGTGTGATTGGTCTCATCCTACTGTAGGTAACTGAAACCAAATCAGTTGTGCCCTTTAAAAGTCACTTTCTGTCCACTGCTCATAAAGGAGCTTGAATAACTATCGTATTGACATTGTGCATTTCTTAAATTTGTAGAGATTCTCACACCAAATGTTTTATTAAATCTGGCTTTTAAGGTTTGCTTATTTCCATCATCTTCTAAAAGCACTCCCAGTACTAGTTCATGACCAGCAATATGCATCCCTGTTTGAAAATCTAGGTGAAAATTTAGCTTTAAATTGTTAAATACCTATTTAGAATAATAGCATTGTAGTTGATCTGATCCCTGATTTTCTGTGCAGAAGCAGATTCTGCAGCTTCTGGAAGCCAAATATGTATGTCCTTTTGTGTTCTGTTGGCACTCTGCTACAGTATTCTAACACACACTGGTGGTCAAACTAGACCATCTGACAAATCTAAAGCAGATGCATGAACTAGAAAGCCTGTATTTCGTTAAGTATTTCTGAGTTAAACTCATTAACAAGGTAATTAAAATTAGGTGACAGGAATCCACAGACAATTTGTTTCAAAATTCTATTAAGAACATTGATTTCAGCAGTTAACAGGAAATAAGACCCTGAAAATATGTGCTTTATTAGGGCCTGGGATTTTCTTTGCTTTTTGTGCCAATCCTTAGTTTTATCCCATCCAAGAAATCAGTTACTGAACTCATATAGGGCCCTTTTCAGATACAGAGTTTTCTTTTTCTGTATATCAGCAATATATTCAGAAAGATTATTTTACCATATTAATTTAACATCAAAGTTGCAGAATCTTTAAGACAATGAGTAAGACATGAAAGTTACTGCTCAGAGTATTTTGCTAAAATGTCATGCATGTCCGTAGATCTCAAGCTTTAGAATCATCTTCCCCAATGTTTTTAGCTTAAAATTCCAAATCATTTTACTTTTAGAATACTTTATCTTCAAATATCACTTGCTTAATAGTTTATATAAAGAAATGGCAGAGGTCCAAATATGAATCCCTCTAGCACGCTGCCAAAAACTCTCATGGCTCAGAAGGATGGAATTAGATTTAGCCTTTTCAATCTATTTGGATTGTCTCATAGATATGCTTAAGTTTTTGTAAAGGGAAGTCATCCTCCTTTCTGGTGTAATTAATTCTGCTGAGAACTTATATGATTTTATAATATTGGTTGTTGTTCTTATAAATACAAAGATTGTTCGCCTTTACAACTTTCATATTCTTTCCTTCCTGATCAGATAAAATCAAGTGTATATTTCAAAATAAACAAAATTACTCGGCATCACTATTTGCATTTTTATAACAAACTGATAAATAGTTTCAGTATCTTGGATGATACATGTCAAGTGTATCCATGGATGATGTTTCAAGTGCCTCTTCCATCTCTTTTTCCAAGTGAGTCAATTAATAAGTTAGGTTAAACTATACTACATTTTTAAAATTTTATTTTAAGAATTTACCTAGAAATGCTCTCTGACTTTGATCAATGTGAGTTCTTTGCTGAAAGCCTCTATTACAAAAGTAATGTACAAGTGATATTTTACTGGTTATGTGGACATTACAGTCCTTAAAAGAGTCTTTTGTACTTTGCAGGACTATTGAATAATGGATATTTGTATAGCCATATAACAGAGAACTTAGCTAGCTAATTTTCTCCCATGAAAAATACTTTCCTTTTTTGTAATTAACATAGAAAAACCAGTATTTTGGACCTTTAAAAAAATCTTTTTTAATGCATCTCTTTTTAAAACACAGAAATTACTAACTGTATTATTCATTTCTCCAGCCTGGAATGAACGCTTGGGAGGAACAAAAAATTACCTCGTTTGTGTAATTGGTGGAAAGTGGTTTAGAGTTGTAGTTGAGGTCCTTTAGCTTCCAATCAAATAGTTAGTTACCAGATTGAATAATGCACATTTAAAATCTTTGTAAAATCTCTTACTGGGATATTTAATGTACAGGAAAACACAAGAGTAATTATTCAGAGAGATAAGGTGCTTTTGTATGTTAAATTAAGAAATATATTTGCTTCAATATTTGAATAATATTAAATTAAAACATTAAAAGAAAATGCTTTCCAAAGAGAATTTGAATAACTCATGAAGTAAAACAGTTGAAAACAAGCAAACGCAAAAATGGTCTAAATGCAGAGTGTACCCTGACCACTGTGAGCTGCTTTGCTGATGAAATATAGCTGTAGTTGGCAGTAAGCTGTAGCCAGCTCTCTCTGAGTTTTGTAGTGCTGCTATGAAGTGATGAAAAATAATGACTTGAAGTGAAACTTTGAAGTAAGGTTAAAACCTGATGATACCCTTTTAACCCTTTGATATAAACTATGTAACATTTTAGTCAGGTTCATGTTTTGGTGTTTGCAAGTGGAATTTTTTTTAATGAAAATGAAGCAAAATAATTGCATCTTCATCCAAATAAAAATCTAGCAGTACTGTAAATATCTGGTTGTTGTTTTAACATATTAAAGGATATGGCAATTTTCCCAATGCTAAGCAAAAGAATTCAGGGTGCTGCAGATGTGGCTTCTGTGAGATGACACCAGTAGTTGTTCCCCCAGAGACAGAGGCACTCTCAGATGACTTCAAGACGGATGCACCACTGAACAAAGCTGAGCTCATCGGTGACATTTTGTGGTACTTCTGTGATAACATATTTAAGAAATGGTAAAACCTGCTGTGCAACAGAAGAGAGAAGAGTGAGGAAATGTGAAAGAAATAGCCCTGCAGGCACCCAGGCCACAGAAAAAACTGGAGGAGGTGTCCCAGGGGAAGAGCCAAGATTGTGCTGCCATCCTTGGAAATTGCCACGGTGAGACAGATTTCCACACTGCAGCTCATGGGGACCCCATGCCAGAGTAGGTTGATGTGCCCTGAAAGAAGCTGTAGCCCATAGAGACCCCAAACAGGAGAATATTGTTATTAATTTGCAATAAAAATAGTTTCCCTAAGCCAGGTTGGTTTTGCATAAAATGATAATTGGTGAATAATTGCCCTGTCATTATCTTCACCCGTGAGAGTTCCATCATATTTTCTCATATTCAGCTGAGGAGGTGAGTGATAGGGTAGCTTTGTTGGCACCTTGCATCCAGACAGGCTCAATCCAGGTCAAAATTCTTTTTAAAGGACCCATTCAATGTCTGCCTGTCACTACTGACTACCAATAAACCAAAAATTACTAACTTTGGATGACTTTCTGATGATTGAAATTAGGTAAGTTAAAGAACATCTCTAATGGTTCTCTGAAAATTGCATTGACACTACAATGGTGATCTCTTATTTAGAAATACTTCTGTTTAATATTCTAAAACCTGAAAAAACCCAAAACCACACAGAAGCTCATGTTCATAGACAAAATATGTCCCCTGACATTTCAGAGAAGTCACTACAGACAAACTGCTTGTGTCATAGGCATGCTTAAAGAAGATGGTGGAAATGTGCAAATGTTCCACAGTAATACTGACAAACTGTTGCTAAGGGACGCTTGTTAGCATTGTTTGAAACTTCTGTGCAAGGCAGTTAATTGTGCTTTATATAAGCTTTTGCTTAGAATACTAATTTATTTGTATTCTATGTTTTTGTTTAGAATTTAAACCATCATGTCCTCTAGATGAATAGTAAATGCCCTATATTGTCCAGAAAAAAATCAGTATGAGAGGTAAAGATTTGTAAAAAAATGTTTTATGGGAAAAGACTGATCAAAATGAGATACAGAATTAGATCATAATTCTATTGACTGTAGAGTTCAAAGGGATGCTTTTACATCAGTTTGCGAAATGAAAGTTTGCACATGTAAACAATATGTCAGTCTGTTTCTTTGCTATTCAGATTTATTACAGTTCATAAGCCTAAAATGAAATTAAACCAAATGTAGTCCTCTGCAAACTCAGGACAGCCTAATGTGCTTTACTTTTTTTTCTGGGAAAGGCCATAAGTTTTCATTTTCTTTAGCTCTCACTTCTTGTGTGATGGAAAATAATGCAGTATTCAGTTGTAGGGTAATTCTTGACTTCAATCTTTCAACATTGTTTTTGAACTGTCAATGTAATACATTCCCCAGATTCTGTGGTTGATAAAAGTTTAAGACTTGTTTCTGCAATCAGAAATAAAAAAACTGAGATAAAGCAATACAAAACTATCGTACAATGTTAGCACTGGAAGTATGAGATGTTTTTTAATCACTTTTGGGGTCTTATCATATATCATAATGACAACAACAAAACAACATTATGCTTTTTTTTTCACTTTGTGGAAGACACAGGATGAAAAAAGAGCTAATTTTGTTTCACAGTGGTCATAAAATAGAAAAAATGTCTCTTGTCTGGTTTTGTGTTACATATTGCATCCTCTGATTCCGAAGGGTCTGCCTTGGAGCAAGTAAATGGCAAATAAATAGAGAACAGCTGAGGCAGCGAGAACATACTTATTACAAAAATGACTGAGGGCGCCTCAAGTTGTGCAGCAGTGTGTTCCCAACATATTACAAGGCCAGTGTGTGATTCAGCAAGACACATCATAGACACATTTGTAAGCACGGCTTTGATTGTTTAACCGAGTCAAGGTCATATACTTAAGGGCTAAGATCTTTGATGAATGTATGTCTAATTGAGATGCACTGAACTACACAGTCTTTCTTGCTTAAAGCAGACTGGTAGATTGACAAAACAAGATCAATAGAGAGCAACATTTTAGTATTATTATAATTATGTATTGTTATAGTACATGGTTTGGCAAAAACAGAAGGCTCCAGCTGAATCTCTACTGAGCTTTCTCCTGGAAGGATGGAGATTTTACTGTGCACTGAATATGAAGGTAACAAAGGTACATGTCTGTGAGGGTGGCTTCTACTCCAGGACAACTGAAGCTTCCAGGAGCTTTCTTATCTCTAGTGACATTGGACCATCCAAAAAGTGGATTTATGTGTAAGGAATACTAGTATAAGATGACTCCGAAATAGATTTTTTTAAGGATTTATCATTAGAAGATGATTAACAGAAAATGGGGTTAATATTCCCTCAAATTTCTCAAACTGCCTTTTTTTGTAGGGTATCATTAGTGTTGTACTTTACCCGAACTCCAGTCTGAAGTTTTGCATCCATGTACATACCTCCCTTACAGCAGCATGGAAGAAAGCTCTAAATAAATCATCAGACAGGCTGAGCAAGAATTTAAAATCAGTTCCCATAGCCCTTGGGAATCCATGGGAGAGTGGAAAACATTAATTTTTAACTCTTCGACTGTATACCAACAGCAGAATTTTTACTGAATTCTTTCCTGTTTCTTTTGTGTTCCAGTCATACAAAGAGATGAAACGTATGCTTTTTCTCAGCAGTTATTGCATTTGGAATTCATTACGTTTACCTTCATAGACCTAAGGCATGCCCATTTTGTCCTTATCATTCTCTTAGCTCCCTCTGTCTGTAACGGGGATGAAAGATAGCCGGGTCATCCCATGCTTCCTTACTCCCCACACACACCCTCTCCCTTGGGATTGTCTCTGATTGTCTCTGATGTGGAAAATAAGAACACGAGGTGGAAATTCCAGGAGGAAGTGTCTGGATGCTCACATCAGGAATGCATTCCAGAGATGGGTGAGCTGCGATGATTTCAATTGACTTTGGTACACATTGGCCTGCAAAAAGGTATAAAATGCTGCTGGAGACTGGGCCAACCAGGAAAATTGGTCTCCAGAGGCTGCAGGCAGCTTCCATCTAAGCAGGTTGCCCTCTGCCCTGGCAGACATGCTTGCAGGGTACATCCAACCCAAAGATGGGGAACAGTCACTTTTGGATATGTGAGTAATAGCACTAAGATTTGGTCCCACACAAAGACAAAATCCTAAAGCAGCCGGGTAGGTGATTTGTTCCTTCGTAATTGTAAACTCTGTAAAGCCAAAGACTGCAAAGCTGTGTTTTTCTAGTGAAACCTGCTTATATTATATATGCATTAACAGTATTTAGATATTTGTTTGCAAAAGATGTAATCATAATCATCCACATAAACAGAGACATATTTCTTGTGCCTGAATGAGAGTTTTATCTCCATTACTCTGCTACACTGTAGTGGATAGGAAAAGGACATTTGGTGGAAGTATTTTCTTTCTACACTCTCTGTGAAAGACTGGCCTAAGGTAAGAACCTTCACTTTTAGATGGTTAATGTCAAGCTAAAAAGTGTGTTCCTGTAAACCCATAGGTTCTGCACACTTTAACTCTGGTGATTTATTATGGCATTATCCTCTCTTAGAACATCAGTATTAGCTCAGTGTGTTAAACTGTACATGAAAGTCTTAATTCCATACCTGGATATACGACAGTTTTCTTTCCTGTGATACTATGCCACTTGGCTATATTAATGGAATCATATAAAACTCAAATTGTAAGGGCTGAAGATTTTGAAAATCCAAATGACTAATTTACAATCCTCAACAATCTACTTGGGACATTACTTCAATGTCTAATATATATTTTAAGAAGATAAATTGATATATGTACCTCAGATACATAATCTTTGAAAATTTAAAAAAAATACACAAAAATATTTTCTAGACAAAATATTTTCCTTTTGTATTTGCAAGTTTCTATTTTCATCACCTTTTATAAAAGGTTAGAAATATTTAATAAAAATGAGTGAAGATATTAAGTGCCATTAAATCATGATCTTGTGTTGGTGTGGCTAAGGTAACAAGGTGCTAATAAAATGATCTAAATAAAAGGGTACATATGCAACTAACAAATTTATTGAGCCGTAACATCTTGAGAGAAAATATCTGCATCTTCTTTGGAGGGTGGTCTGTTGATAAATTTTACCCTGATCAAAACTGCAGATTTAAATAGAAAACACTGCGATTAAATTTGCCAAGCTGACTTACAAAGAAATATTTCATGGGAGAATTATTATTTAATTAATTAATTTTATTTGTTTATTTATTTGTTTAAGTCTTTCTGCTCAATTACAGTAGTTCTTTCCTAAACTTTTACTTCTGTGTCTGTTAACTAAAGTGTTAATATGTATTCTTCACATAAATACGGGCAAAAGAAAGTATCAGGTAGCTTTTCCAACCTGTCTATCAATGGTCTAATATAATCTTTATTTAAAACTTACAGAAGGTATGTCTGCAGCAATTATGCAAAGTATTACTTCTCAAAACCCTTTTTCATTGGGTGAAATTATTCTACATATAGTACCAAGGTCTTACTTAAATCCTCAAACAAGACCCAAATTGGACAATTGTGTAAATTAGGATTGGATTTGATTAACTAAAGATTACTGAGTTATCTCATTTTTAGCTTTAAGATATGCTTTCTTTCCCCTTTGTGCTTGCATTTTTTAGTGTAAAAACATAAGTAATGGATATAGGGATTTAGTTTGTTTATTTGTTTTACAGAAAGAAGCCCAAGAAATATCATTAGTATTAGAATTATACCATCACTTAAATTACATTTAGGTTTCTAAGACTTGTGATTGTTGGTGGTGCTAATACTGTGTACTCATTTAAATTCCCATATAAATCAAAATTTTTGTAAATTTTAAAATAGAAATTACTGATTCTCTATGGGTTTGTTATTGTCTTATCTCTCCTCCATCTCTTGATTTATTCTTGAAGCTATCTAGGGCAGGAATTGCTTTATACAGCTCCTAACACAATGGTGGTGTGCTCTATGCTTTGAGGTGCAAGTGAGATAAAGATGTAGTTCTGTTGTGCTGATAGTTGGGAGACAGTGAGGAAAGAATTTCCTTCATTTTTGCTCATGTTTCTGAATTTATGATAATCTCTAGGTGTGATTGAACTATAAAGAGACACATTGCCACTCTGCATATCTTATGAATACAAGGCATCATAGGACCCCTTTTTCCCAGAAGCAGAGGATGAAATGGATCTTTAAATCAATTTCCTCATATGTATCTCTCTGTTTTATATTTTTCCCCCAAGAAAGGTTGATACAGATTACTCTTTTTCTCTCCAGTGGAATTATTCAAACACCTTCCCAGATGTGTTACATGTTATCTTCTAGAGCTATAAATTAAATATTTCTACATCCTATTCACTCTCATTTCAATTGCCTTTGTCTTACTTGCCTAAAACATATAAGCTAGGCAAATTTACATGTCGTTATTTTTGTTTTACTGGTATATATTCTATAGGTGATTTCTGGATAAAATATTTGCATCTACAAACATGATTTAGAAGTATGTTCAATTTTGAGTTTGCAAACGTTGTTTACTTTTCCACATATAGCCAGTGAAAAATCCAGTCATAAGGACAAAATAGGTTGCTGCTGAAACAGAAAACCACATTTTTCTTTCAGTCTCTTTGTTTTTTCTATATCACAAATTCAAATTTCTTGTTTAAGGCATCTATCCTCTAGTTTATGTTTGAAAGATAATTATTATTATCTAATAAGGAAAACCACATGGATTAAAAAAAAACATCAGGAAAATAATAACTATTTTACTATACTAACGTATTCGCATTTGAGTATAATATACTGAAGACCTTCAAATGCCTTTGAACACGTCATTTTTCTTTCTCAGAGTGGATATGTCATAGATTTTCTGTGAGTATCTGGTTTTTCTTCCATAAGAGTTTCATTTTTTGTTGGAACTTTGGCTTGGTTTTCCCTGGTTTGGCTTACTTCACAGTTTTTAGCTGGTTTAGCAATCTCATATGTCACCTGTCTCCTATAAGGAAAGCCTAAAAGAATTGGGGTTTTTCAGACCAGAGAAGTCTTATTGTTACATCTCATCATTAACTATAGCACGTAAGCCTAATGTAGATTTTACTAAAGCCTGTTGTAGCCAGCTAGCCCTTTTAGGATGTAAATACATTTTAGTTCATGTTAATGATTCATGTTAATGGTACTGACCTACCAAATGTAGGTAGGTCAGTAGACCTCTACATTGTGTTCCCTATTTTTGTTTTGGTTTGATACATAAGTTCTGCTCAGGGAGAGGTAAAAACAAATCTTTGTACTCTACCAAATGTATTCCTTCTTATTCATAGACATTCTTGTTTTCTACCCAATTCAGTACTATCATGGCTATCAAATTCCAGGGTTTAGTTCTTAATTTTTCACTTTTAGCCAAATGATAGTAACAATAAAAAAAAAACCAAAAAACAAAAACCTCCACCTTTATCTTAGGCATTAGATGTTTACCCATTTCTTCATCTTCCTATGGGAAAATAAAATCACGATTACAGGAATTTTACACTAAGTTAATTTAAAAACAGTGAAGACTTAAAACATTGGGAGGGGGAAAATAAAGAGCTTGCTTGTCAGCATGCTGATTTAAGATTTGAGTAAACTCAAACAGGATGTTAGGAAATGAAAATCAGTTAAGCATATTATAGCATAATATCTGTAATGTGTGCTTGAAACACATAGCAATGACAGGACTTCATGAAACAGAAAAGATTTCTTTGAATTTAAGTTACATTTAATGAAATTTTGGAAATTAAGAAAATAATTAAAAGAATGAAAAAAACAAATTATTTTAAGAGCTATATGGAATTAGAGCTGCTTCTTGACATTAGACTCTGGACATTAGGAAGAATTTCATGAAACATTGGCACAGGCTTCCTAGAAAGGTGGTTGATGCCCCAAGCCTGTCAGTGTTTAAAAGGCATTTGGACAATGTCGTTAATAACATGATTTAAATTGATCAGCTTTGAATTGGTCAGGCAGTTGGACTTGAGAATCAGTTTTGTTTCTTTTCACCAAAATAGTTCTATTCTATTCTATTCTGAATTGGGGGGGGGACAAAGTTTTTAAAAACCCGTAAGACTTCCTTTCAGAAAACATAAACTGACTATCTTAAAAACATTTCAATGTAAATCAGCAACTTTCTGATATATCTCACCACTACAAGTATTTGTTTCTGGGTTAGGGATGTTGTGGTACTCTTACGGGAAAATATTTAATGCTGAACTGAGCTGAGGGGGTTTTTTAGATTATTGAAGCACTAGGTTTTATCAGAACATAGGTGTTTTGGGGAACAATATGAGAAACATGGGGTTAAGAAATGTTATAGTAATTGAAGTTACTAGAAGTAAGTATTAGAAATCTATTCGAATAATAGAAGTGATTCTAATAATAGAAATTGCAGTTGGCCCATCATTTCACTGTGCCATGATGAACCAAGAGATACAGTCTAATTCTTCGCTCCTAGAGAACTGGCTCAGTGCTTCACGGCAGCTATTCCTGATTTATACAGATATCAATAAATTATGAATCAAGTCATGACAGAAAGTAATGCATGAAATAGTTGGGAAAAGATCATTGGAAAGAGAAACACTCCATTCTTACGAATAAAAGGCAGCATTCCATAGAGAAACTAAATACATGTGGTAATTGTGAAAGTTTGGCCAGAAAAGAAGGATGCTATCCATTTAAATTCTTTTCTCCAGCTTTAGCAGCCTTATGGCAGCAGGGCTGTTGTTTCTGATGATTGATATCACACACATGCCAGACAGAAGTAGCATGATAGTTACGGAGCTATTCTCTTGTTCACATGATGATATTAGACACTGCAGGAAAGAAAAAAAAAAGTTGTGTTATTCTCCTCCTTGACCAGATTTAAAAGCTTGTGAAAAAGCCCAAGTGCTGACATAGGGTGTTAAGAAACTTTTTCTTTCTATAAGTATTTAATTACTATCCAGATACCATTTCCAAAACTTTCACAGTGCCGTAGCTTCTAATTTCCATGGGAAGCATCAGTCAAACACTTTCTAATATTATATCAAGGAAGAATATCAAATTCTTAATGGAAACTGATGACATTTGATATACACCTGCATTAAACATAGGTGAAACTTCAATTATTTTAATAAAATTTGAAAAATATTCACATGCTTTTCTAGTATCTATCCCTCTTGTGTGAAAAAGCACTTTTCTTGCAAAGTGTAATTTCAGAAAGACATTTTTGCAATATCCATGCTTCTCAAGAAAGAGGTTCTTTCTTGACATAAGTATTTCTTGCATTAAAAAGCCCATTTCCTGGTAACTACCCTTGTAAGTAAAGAGAAGGCTAAAAAATTCAGTGAAACAGTAGTACCAACAGACAACCTGACAAAAATTAAATTCAGCTCCCACTTTTAGATGGATAATTCCATATTTTTAAAATTTTACGCGTTACTGAGGCAAACATTAATTGATTCACCCGGCATCTCTACTGTGCATTCATCCTCAAAGAGGTAGATTGGAAAATGATTGAGATTAATTCCCTGGAAGATTACAGAATCTAGCAATGCTCTATTTTCTAGCTACCAAAGAATAAATCTTGCATTTAGACTGTTACACAAGTTGCTTGTAGTCAGTCTGTGTGATTAAAGTAGAATAAAAATGTTTAAAAAACAAACAGGCCCCCTCCCAAAGAAAAACGAACCAAAAATAAAAGACAAACTAAAAAAAGCTCAAACCAAGAAAAAAAGGACCCTCCCCAACTTTTGACTACTTTTCAGATGGAAATAATATCTAAGAATGATATGGATGAGAGGATTCTGAGATAACTGGAGGAAACAAAATTTGGCCTAAAATGCAATGCTTTAATACCAGTAAATATTATAAATGAATTATTGATTTGAGTCTAAAATAATGAATCCTACAGTCTTCAGCAGGCATATTTCTATTTCACTGAAAAAGATTACATAAGAACTGATCATAAAATCATAAGAATTAGAGGTTAATAAGATATAACTAAATTAATCTTTCCCAGTCACTGCAAAACAATTCTATATTCTTCTCTAGAAAAAATCTTTCAAATGTTTCCTACTCTGTTTAGAAAATAATGACGTTTCTGATTCTGATAATCCCACTTCCACTGCCAAATACCAAATTATTAGAATATATGAGATATTCACATCAGATTGTTAGAACAAAGAACATTTCTTTGTGGACCACACACTAATAAAAATGTGCCCTATTACCACTGACTGTATTGGTATTTCAGAGTGGTTTTAATTGGAATATTTTTTTCTTAATGATAAAGTTCTGTTTCCTCTTTTCTGCTAAAAATCAGTGCAGTAACTTCAGAGGTATTTCTACTCCCATAGTAGTTTAACATTTCAAGACTTCCTGACATATTGTCTTGCTACTTCCACTTCTTTGAGTCTGTTATATTTACCTTTTTTTCCTTTTGTAAATCAAGACTACCAGGGCAGCCAGTCATTTTTGCTATTCAATTTACCAATGCTTTTATCATAATTAAATTCTTAAATTACTATTTGATTTATGTGTGCTTTGAACGTTAGACAATTAAGTGCTCTGGAAAGTAAACTGATGCCACTGATTAAAGGGTGGGGGTTTTTTAGGTAAAACCATCAACAGTGCTGGAAATGGCTCATCAACTTACACAGGGGAACATGTTAAATGTCAGCATTCTGAAATTAGATCTAAGAAACTCTCTGAAATAGTCATGCCATATCAAAGTTAAATGTTTCACAGTGTTCCCTTATTGCCCAGAAGTTTCCCAAGCAAGACCATAAATATTTTAAGACATCATTTCGGGCGAGGTAGCTCAAATGTACGTCAGTTGATGGTATTGTGATAGCAGCATCAAGGCACATTGTTACAGAGAGTTTATCAACAGAACGACCAACAGAAAAATCAAAAGTTCGTTCAAAATGGTTCTGATTATTATACACACATCAAAATAGCACCTTATATAGTTGAGATAGTCATGCTACCATTGATGAAAGATGTAATTCAAATATAGTTTAAAATATTCAGACTTTTTTCCTCTAATAATTTCATAGTTTTAGCAGTCTTTCCACATGACAGTGTCCAGAGTTGTAGAAATAAGTAATCTTTTTTAAAAAGCTGGATTGTAGTATTTTTGGGCAGCTGGTGTGGTTCTTTTGGGGGTATTTTTTTTTTTTTGGTTATTTTAAAAACAGTACTAGATCGTATGAAATAGCACACCATTTTTCTGGTTTGTTTTGGGAATGTGGGTATGTTTGTGCAGGCATGTGTGTGCAAGTGTGGGAGAAAGGTGGGAGAAAGATGTGACAAGCTGTATCACCAGGGGGCTTTTTCTTCTCCAATCTCCATAGTGACTGACAGCTAGTTATTTCAACAGACTCAAAGGAGCACTGGTCTTCACAAGTTTAATATATCTCACACATCAGGGAAGGCATTTTACTGTGCGTATGGCAGTTCTGACAACTCCTCGAGATACTATTCTGTTGAGAACAGACCACTTTTAATGCATGCAATGCCAGACAAGAATAGCTCTGTAGCCCAGTTTTTAATATACTTGATTCTTAGACAGCAAAAATAATCCCCAATATACTGGCTACTATGTGAAAAACAGATTGTGTTTTCCACAAGTGTTTTCTTGGTTTAAAATTTGAAAAGTTAGAAAGAAAAATAGCTTCCTATTTATTGACTGAAGTTGCCTTGTTACTGAAAAAACCCATCTTGAACTTTATGTGTGGTACTTAGAGTTATTCAGAGCTGTTACAGACCTGAACTCTCCAAAAATGGTGTCTTTATTAATATTCACATCTATGTGCTATTCTGTGATTTGAATAAAAGCAATACAATTAAAAAAGGAAACTAACCATTCTTCTTCTGAAAGAAATTTAAGACTCCTTCATGCCTTAATTTAAAGTTAAATGTTCAGGTTCAATTAAAAAAATGATTTTATTTGCAGAATGAATCTACTGAGAACAGCCTATTCTACTTAATATGATTTTATGTTCTGAACTACTCTAGTTTTAAAGTAAGAAGAAAGTGAACTCATTCATTAAGTTTAAACCAACTCTACATGAAGTGAATTACCTCATAGAGGCTCAAATAAATTTGTTCTGCATCTATGACTGAGCAGATCACACTGATCTGAACAAAATTTACACTGCAATTAGTATAAAGTGAACTTCTCATTTACAGTGAAATATAGTGAATAAAAATCTGTAATCACAACACCCCATACAGCTCATAGTACACCAAGTTTGAGAATATAACAAGAATTCACAAACCACTTTTACTTTGGAGCAGTTTCATTTCTAACTATACATTGCCTACAGTACCACTGCTTAGAACACTTGGAAAACCTGACTCACTATAGGTTGCAACTGCAGGTCTGCAATTTTAATAAGATCAGATTTTCTTTTCATTTTGCAATGGCTACTTGCAAAGGGACTGTGAAAAAAAAATGTTGTAGGACAGCCAGGCAAAAAGCAAACTGCTATATTCATCTAAGAGAGAAAGAATATCTTTTCTGGTACTCTTTTAGAACCTCTGTTCAAAACAATTCAGCATTCATTAATCCATGCAATGCAACAGGCCCAACTGACACAGAAGAACAGAAGTTCAAACTATATATGATACGTCAATCAACTGTAAAGTGTGGAGTTGAGAAGAAAATTACTTTCTTAATTAGACTTAATTAGGTAGTACAATCTATAAATAAAGCAGCTTTTATGAAGGAAATAACTTGATAACTGTACAGAAAAAATTTCCAGTGTACTGATAATGAAAATTTTGTAGGGGTGGTACAATTTGAAATACTTTGTAACATATATGCAATTCCTGTTACAGATGGAAAGATTTATAATCATCAAAAGTGTCATTGAAAGATGTAATATGCAGTGAAGACTTGATGTTCTACTAATGTCAGAAAATATGTAGAGAAGTATTTTTCAGCATACTGCTAAGACTTTCTAATAATGATCAGAATTGTAATACCACATTTTCCAATGAACATTTTGCCCTGAACTTTTCCTGCTGGTTGGGTCCGTTTCCCCACATAAGCTGCTGTATATGTAATATTAAAAGGTGGATACAAAACTCTGTGTGTGTAATTCTGCATATACAACTTTTGTTCGTTGTTGTAAACTTTGACATCTGAAATTGTACATAATGTGTATGTACAGAAGTTGGCATATAGGTTGTGTAACCAAAAATATGAGCATAAAATTGTCAACACCTCTTTTTTTTCCATCCAAATTATCATCCATATGCCTAATACATTTTCCTTTTATCTTCCTCCAGGCTTCAGGCTAAATTTGGTTCTGCTTGGCAGATACCAACAAATGTGTGAAAGCAATAGAAACATTGTGTAATAAAGACAAGAGAACAAAGCTATTGAAATAGTTATCTAGAGCATTCTTCCAGAGAATAAAAGATCCATAATTAGCAACTAACAGGATATTGCTTTGCTAGAGATCATATATTTTGTCTTTAAATGCAGGTCATCATAGAATAATTTTGACATTCATTGCTGAAATATCTTAATAGCTGCATTTACATGAAAAAAAACCCAAACAAAAACAAAAAGCTCTTCTTAAAAGACAGACCTGACCCTTGTAGAACAAAGAGCTCAGAAACCCCTTCACATCTGACTACAACTAAAAAAGTAAAAATACTTGCATTCCCTCAGTATGATAATGCAGATACTGTTTTCTAAAAAATCTGTAGTAGTGAAAACACTGTGATGAAGCATCTCTGGTGTTTCCTCACTAACATCTGCTTCAATGAGGTAAATCTATGAGAAAATATTACTCCTGATAGTATTTCCATTATATGGCTGTTGGGGTTTTGGGGTGATTCCACATTATATGTAGCTATACTGAAAAAGAGCCCTTCAGAATCTGAACTGCATTATGCTTTAAAATTTTATGTCTGTTGTATGTGACCTCTGTGTCAGTTGCTTTTGAATCTTGTTGTATGCTAAATAAGTGACAATAGCCCCAATTAGGTTTCCCAGATGTAAAATATAAATTTAATTTAAAGGTATTTTTCACTATCCTGAAGTTCTTAACCTCAAGTAGCAAGCTAATGCACTCTGGACACATCCTTTGCACACCCTTTCACTTAGTCTGATCTAAATCAGGAGCAGACACAAACATCAGCGTAGGTCACCAGTGTAAGATGTGGAGAAATCAAGGCCACAGCTTGCATACAAATCTTCATAGGAAGCCATTATGCAAATCATTTGTAGATTACATAACCTAAACCTTACAGCCATCAAGGGTTTTTTAGCATAAAAAGTTTAGGCTACTATTTTATTACAATCTTGTAAGAAAAAGCAGTGTGGAAACCTATACATGGGGGTTTTTTGGGGGGTATATATATATATATATCTCCATATATATATACAGAAGTCAAAACATACTCACGGCTAATCACATTTTGATTTAAGTAAAACAAGTTACTAAAGTTACAAGGAGTTAATAACTAAGGACTAACACTTGGTCTAATGAGGACAGTCAATGTTACTGCTAATTCAGTTTTCTCGTGGTTATGTCCATCCCCTAATCCATCTTTGAAAACCAGTGGTCACTGTGTCTAAACTTAAAAATCATTTATATGATCGTTTATAATTGTACTAAGTTGAGGATATTTCTAAAGTCACTAGGCATACAATTATTAATGCATTTGCCTCCAAACAATACCAACTTTCAGCCATTTCATTAGGTGTTCAGCATGTCTGCTTGTCATCTCTCTTTAATCCTACCTGAAGTGATTTTTTAAGCATGAGAGCTTTTCTTTGGTGCAATGATGCCCAGTCCCAGCTAATCTTTAACTGAGAGCAAAAGAGAGGGCAACAAGCGGCAGAACCCTCATGATTCAGTGCATGCCATGATGAAAGGTACCTGACGTAGCAGACCTTCTTTGAGAGGGAGGAGGACAGACAGCAGGGAGAAGAAGATAGAAGGAAATGCCATCCTAGTCTTCTGAAACCTTGAAAGAAATGAACACCCTGCTGATGTCTTTAATAGTTCATAACAACAGCTGTCTTCCACTTGTGAATGTTTCCTATGATGTGGTGCTTCCTCGTATGACACCCTTCAGTTCCATCTACCTCTTGTATTGCTTCACACCTCACTGCACCACAGGAGGCAGGCATCATATTGCAAAAAATTCTTCTCTTGTGAAGTGCCTAAGCACCACAGGAGTAGTTTTTTCTCTGTCAGAACGAAAAGAGTCTTCATTGCATATTCCAGGTTTGGAAGTTTTTTTGGTTGGTTTTTTGCTTTGTTTTGTTTGTTTGTTTGTTTTTCCCCCAAAATATACCAGTAACCATGAAAACTATCTGACACCATTTAATAAGCGAACATTGTAACAGAACTCAGTTAAATTGCCACAGACATTATGGTGGCACTTTGCTGCATAATTTAGGTCTACTGTGCTGTTAAGTACATGAGACTTTTATATACATATATGAGCACACATAGATATCATGTACACCTATGATGCTGTTTAAATGAAAATGAAAAGTAGACATGGAAATATATGTGTCTACAGTTATAAAGTTATGTATATATGATGCTATCTAATATTTCTAATGCTCAGTGTTTAATACGGCAAATATAAATATTACCAATCTAAAAACAGTCTTTGGATTATTCTGTTAAGCAGCTCACTGCATTTCTGAGGTATTTTTTGATATTTGCTTTCTTTACTGTTCATTGAAGGATAACGTACAAAGTGTCAGACAGAAATACATGAACCATTTTTATGATCTCAAAAGCTCCAGTGACTACTGAGTAGATGTTTTTCCCATTTGATCAAACAATCATAAATTGAAGGCTCAGTCCTGCAAATGCTTAGACATATAAAGAATTTTACTCCCATAAGTAGCTCCAGGTGATCTTATTAAATTTATGGAAGTTAAATTTTTCAGAGCATGCCAATATAAATATGAGCAATATATTAACTATTAAAAGCATTATTTTTGCTATAGATCTGCTCTTTAATTATACATTCTATTTGAAAATAACCCATTTAAAAGCATTCTATTAAAAACATTGCTCGGCTTTTTTTTTTTTTTGAGTATGGCATTTTAAAGATCTATTAAAACAAATCTTAAAGGATTATTTAATTATTAATTATAAAAATTAATTTGAAGCCTAAACAACATAATGCATTGGTAAAAAATCCATTCCTATAGCTTGCAATTATGAGATGACTGTGCATGAAAATGTGTATTTTATAATCTTAATTACTCTGGTATGTTAATTAAACTTTAGAGTATAAAACAGGGAATTCTGTAAGATAGCATTCAGCTATTTCTAACAGTCTAGACCAACTGTTTGTTTACTGACAGATTTTGTTAGGGTTGGGTTTTTTTCAAAATTGGTGATATACATTCAAATTTTGAGGCATTTGACAAAGGCTTTAATTCAATATAAATCTAGATCAGTTGAATGGCTTTCTTTTTATTTTAGTCAAAGTCATGTTTTGTTTGTCAGGAAGATTTTTATTTAACAAAGTCTAAAACATATTTGAAAAATAGTACTTTCCCAGGAAAACTATGTGGGTTTATTTTTATATTGAGCAAGTCCACAAAAAAATGAAAAAAATGAAGAGGTATGTTCACCTCACTTTCTAATACAAAGTTGGTCTTTCCTATAATGATTACAGATATGCCAAGAAAAAACATGTTTAATGGAAATTAATGAAAAGTATTGTAGCACCCAGTAAAGTCTTACAAAATATTTATTAGTGAAGAAATACAATACAAAAGATTTTAAAGGTCGGATCCTACAATGCTTTGCTGAACAAGATGGAAATCAGAAAAGAATGCAGAATTTGACACTAACTAATTTTTTTCATTATGAGATGGATGTGTGATCTTTATATTGCATTAGTCACTTAGGCCCAGATACTTAAAGGCATAAAACTTCATCGTAAATTTTCTTTTTAGTAACTGTCATTTAGCCCTTTATTTATTATATATATGTATTAAATAGTTTGAAGTTTACAGAAGACATTGAAAACTTCTTTGCTAAGCAAAAGTGCACAGATTTCTTTGGGTGTTTTGCCTTTCTAAGGACTGCAAAAACAGGCCTTAGGGAAGATCCAACAGGGAACCTATTAAGTGACCATGAGATCACACACTAATCCTACCCACAGGATAAAATCTAATCCTATCTTTTGACTGAAATGCTAAATTCTTCCTGGCCTGTCATCAGCACTTGCATAATTACTTCTCTCTTGGTTGTGTGTGTGTGTGTGTCTATAAATGAGACTGTGCAATATCAAGGTTTATATATCAATAGCTCCAAGTCCAGGCACCAGATTTCACATCCTTAACTATTTTGTAGGTTTTTTTCTTACACACATCAATGACTAATTCTTTGTGAAGATGGTTTAACCCCTAATTTACCTCAAATATTATAATGTAAGCTATGTTTATGACATAATAATGACTTAATTAGAAACACTAAAAATGTAATACTTTTTTGAAAACACATACAAAAGAAAACAAAACTAATTGGCTGTCAGCTTCAGTGGTTGTTTTCCATATCTGTCTGTAGCTTTCTGAAACTGTTCTGCCAAATTATTTTTACTTACGTCAAAATCTCACTGGAGACGATATGAGTTTTCTAGCCAGAAACGTAAGTATGAAAACATGGCACTTGTTCATTCCTCATAGATGTAGTAATTTGCATATTCAAAGGTTCTAATTGTTAGAAAAGTTTGTAAAATACTGTGTTTCTAGTAGAGGATGACATTTAGATCTACTGATGAATCAGGTTCTAAAAGAGTGCCTTCTTCCACATATTCAGAACTACTTGAAAGCCACACCTATGTAACAATATGCTGTTGTTTCTTTGGAACCCCTTTTATGAACTACCTTATAAATTTTTGTTTAGGGATGACCCAGTGTATTCAATTACACTCTAAATATTTTATACAGGTACAGTATGAAAAGGGGAACATTATTTAAAAAGTGGTATTACATATGTTTTGGGTTTTGTTTTGTGGGGGGTTTTTTTTGCAGGGTTTTTTTGGTGGGTTTTTGGATTTTTTGTTTGGTTTTTAAAATTTATTTTTGGTTGTCATTGTTTTAATAAGGTAAATATATTATTCAGATGAACTATACAGAGAATTTCTGTCTGGTCAATAATTCAAAGCTTCATCTTCTGTGATTTTGCTGGCAAAAAAAATATGTATTGAGTAATACTAGAAGGATTCAATAAGACTAGAATTGAATTTATTTAGCCCTGTAGCTCAAACCTTTTTTTGAATATACAGCATGTGTATTCATCTGATTCAAAGACTTCAGTTGCTACATATTCTACTAGATAATTTCTGATTGCTAGATATTCTTTGAGCTGTTTATTTTTCTGTCCCATCTGAAAGTATCTAATTAGAGACAAACAAAACAGTCCAAGACCTAATTTTTCCTCATCGTTAAATAGAAATAATTTTTAAAATGCTAAATAATTTAATTATTTTCTCATTCACCAATAAAAATGACTGAGAAAAAAGTGCTGAGTGAAAAATGATTCAGGCCTTTTCAAAGCATTGCAAATACCTGCATTAGTTCTCACTTTAATTTTTTTTTTATCTATGCATGCTGTTTAATGTTTTTGCAGCTGACAAATTTGATATGAAAAGTCCCTATATTAAAAATAAAGAAAAATATCAGAACATGTGGTATAATGCTTGATTTCAACTGGAATTTCCGGTATACAAACATCAAATCCAGTCCTCCACATATCACAGCAAACAGATCAATATGTAAATTGAATAAATATGGAAACATACAGAAAATACTGATAGTAATATCAGGCTTTCTCAGGTAGAAATTAAAAACTAATCACCAAAAGTATACAATAACTATAGAAGATTATTTGTATGTCCATGTTATATTTTTCTGAAATTCTTTTCATTATCGCACCAAAACCATGCAAATCTGAGCTCCAAAATATTGCAATATGCAACATATGAATAATGAAAGCAGTATCAGTCATTAGACCTACTGGAACTAATGTTCAGATCTTCAGGAAAAAAAAAAAAAGAAAAAATCTGTTTGGATGAAAACTCAAACAGAAACCTTAACCAAAATCAGTGCTATTAACACTTTATTAATTTGGACCATGTACCCATTTAAAATCATGCTTTATTTTTAAAATTTGCAATCTGTATATGATAATATTCACTTCCTGCCTTAAACTACTGGGAGTATTGCTGTGTAAGTTGAACAGTTACACATTTCAGTGGCAAAGTGATGTTTGAATGCAGCTTTTATTAGCTTCCTAAGTGCCCAGTGCTGTTCCCATTGGCAGTGCTCCCATTGACTTCAATCAGGGCAAGAACAGGCCCTAATTTTGTAAGGCACTTTAGGATCCTTTGGGAAGAAAGGTGTTAGAAGAATACAAGCCATAATTATCAATTAGTTGTCAACAAAGCACTCTCACAAATATGTCCCATGGTCACAGAACATCATATCTTAATTTCAAATTTCTGTTTGCTGTAGCAATTTTAATATTGCTACTGGATTATTATTTGTCCAAGCTCTGGGACACTTCGTGACACCATAGTTATCAAATCTGACGTGGAGAATTTTGATGCCTGTGTAACAGGAAAAAAAAAAATTAAGCCAACCAAAGCAGTTCTTCTAAGATTAGATAAAATAAGATAGACCAAAATACCTGTCTCTCTTCTGACTGTGCTGCCCTAACTCCAGCTATAACATCCTTTCTATATAATAATCTGACATCAAGGATTGAAAGGCTGTACATATCTAAAGAGATGCTTACAAGTTTAACTTTTAGCAATATTCTAAGTATTAAATATTCTACGTTGGTATGTTTTTACTTTTGCATCTCTTCATTTAGATAGTTAAATTGAAATCTTTGATTTAACTTCTGGTAACAAAAACACGCTTTCAGAGTCTCTGCCCTGAGAATAACTGCTTCCTTCTCAGTATTAATAAACAATTTTGACAATGTTAACCTTTTCAATATTTAGAATGCAGAGATAAATATAAGTTGACCATATTCCCAAACCATGAACTCACTAAAATGAGCTCCTATTTAACCACTGTGGTCATTTAATTTGTTTTAACACGGAGAGGTCGAAGGCCTCTTAGGAATTGCTCACTCACCTCCTAAAAACCCTGTGAGTCCCCAAAATAGATGTGACCTGATTTTTTCTGAGCCTAATGAAAGCAACAACAGCAAAAATAAAAACAACTATTCTTATTGAAGCATTTGAATAGCAGCTATTTAACATGTTTATAATTCATTTAAATTCTGCAATCCCTATTCAAATAAAAAAACCCCGCCCTGTTTTAGAAGACAAGACAAAATGAAGACATTCAGAACCTATAGCTACTTATATGATATATATAGCTTTACAGTTCAAATATCTGAATAAATAAAAATATTCATTAACCCTCGTGGTACCTTTCTGCCATTAGGCTTAAACATTGTTATCAGTAACCTTTTCAAGCCACCAAAATTCAACTGAAAACAAAAAGCAAGCATTTCAGAAACTGAACTAGTTTTAGATTTGAAGGTCCTTAGGCCTTTTTGAACATACCAAAATGCTCTCTGATACACACACCTAATTGTATATTGTGTACATGAGTAAATCCAGAAAATACCTTTTCATTGTAAGAAAATACTTTTGTAACAGTAATCATAATCCCAGTAAGTTCAGAAACACTTCCTTCTCCATCAGGCAAACCAGAACTCCGACTAAGTATTGACATAAGCCTGTATGTGTCAGGCATATATTTAAATTCCAAATTCCAAACAAAAAAAGTATGGTACACAAAAAATTCTCACTGAACCCGATGGGACAACTCACATAAATCAAATTTTTACATGTGGAAGGAGTCAGAGAATCGAAATTTACTTTGGAAATTTTGTCTTCATTACTGTGTTAAATGATTTTCTGTATGGGTTCTGAAGTAATACTGAGTTTTAATGATTAAGTGAACATTTGTGAGGCCTTAAATCAAAACACAGAGATGGAGATAAGGGTACCTAGGTCTAAGACAAACATAAAAGAAAACAGTTTCACTATGTAAATGCAAATTGAAATTACATAGTATTGATCAGACCAAAGATGGGAATTTTTTGGTATTTTGCCATAGATGATTATAGAGAGCAGTAAGTAATTCTCGAACTTTTAAACAGTAAATGAGGCAAAAATAATACATATTTTAACATTAAAGAAAAAGATATCTGAGTCATTTGGACAATTGCTCATAAGACAAATAGTATGAAGATAGATTAATGAGATGGAGATTTTCTTCCTCCATAATTAAATATCTGATCCTAACCAAATCAAACAAAATCTTAGTAATCCAAGAAGTCTTAGGAAATATTTAAGTACAGTTAACACTCGGTATATAAAATATACTGGAAATTATAGAACACATTCATTGTATAAAATTATGTGTGGATGAAAAAATATTACCCGTCATAAATACATTCCATTATACCTTTAAAAACTGGTGAATTTAGAATCATTATTTTAACTACTTCTCATATTTTAGAAACAACTTTTCACAAGAGAGTAGCAACTTCTTATTCTTTAGGAAGAATTAATGTACGTTTTAGTATAATATGCATTAGTGGACTTTTACCATTAGAAAATTATGAAGCAAGATATTGCACAATAAAATTAATAGATTCTACTGTTCAACATGATATTATGGCACATTGCCACTTACTTGTTGGAAGCTATCATCAGGCCAAAAAGTTAAAAATAAACATTTCAGACCAAATCAGAAACTGTCAATAAGGACATCACTCTACCACTTGAATTTCTCTGAAATGAAAAACTTCATTATATAAGTACTGTCTAATTATATGACAAATCCTCTCTTTGAGACTAGGTGCATTTAAAAAAATTAACTGAAAAAAAAAAAAAAGGAAAAAAATAAAGAGAAAAAATTCTGGACTGTGTAGTGCCCCAGACACACGTACATATAAATGCATGTTTATGCAAGTATGTATTTGTGTTACAACTTTACACTAATGATTCCATAGGTAGAATTTTTTAAAAATTCCCACCTAAAACAAAATTTCCTTTGACCATGATGAGGATTTTGCTTAAGGTGTTACACCTGCTACAAAAAAGCTACAAAACCACACACGCCTCTTCACTGCCTCACAGTGTAAGAACGGAGAGAGAAGGAGAGGAAAAATGTAGACCATGTGATTCCCCTTAGAAAATCTATAGCTATTTAGAAGAGTACAATATTTTTCTTTAAAAGAAATAAACACACTGAAGAACACTACCTTAGATCCCTTTGCACACAACTGTGCTCTGTACTTAAATTACAAGCAGCCTTAAAAGCACAGGCAAGCAATTTGACTCAGTAATGTGTAGGGAAACAAGAATGACAAGGAAACATAAAATTAAAAAATGTGTAACTGTTAACTCTGTTTCAAAGAGTTAAAATGTTTTTAAATGTTGATGTTATAAACTTGAAGAGCTCATCAATATACAGTTTTAAATAATTTCCACCACCAGTATTGACTACATTGCATCATATGTTTGGATGGAAGTAAACAATAAAATCCATCCTTAAAAGACCAAGCACAATTTAATCACTGAAAAAATAAAGCAACCTTAAGAAACAGCCAAAGCTGTAACTGATAGAGATGTTATAACCAGCTGAGATTTGAAATACCTTTGTAGCAGGGATTTTTCTTATGCATGGTAGGCTAATAAACAGTCTCTAACAGGAAGAGAAAAAAAACCATACAGCGTAAAGACATTACATGCTTCCAAAAAAGTAAAATCAATGGGAGAATTTTCATTCACTTCAAAACCATCAAATATACTGATTAGGCAATTTTTCCTTTGATGCAGTTTTCATCACCACTAAAAGAAGATATTTTTACTTGGGAATAAATGATTCAGCAGAATATTCATTCTTTGAAAGTGGTTCAAGTTCTTTGATGTCAGTGTAGGCATTTCCTATAAATCTGAAAACAGAAAAATGTACATATTCTTGAATTTTGAGCTTAATGTGAAGGATATTGTAACCTCAGTATTCTGGTTTGTTCTAAGTTACCAGATACCATCTAACTGGATGTGCAGCACTGTATGTAACTACACATAAACTTGTGTAACCACATCATTACATCATTTATAAAGAGTTGTATGAATGGCTCCAAAAAATATCACGAGAAAACTATTTAAAATTGGATAATTAATAAATATTAGATAAACTTAATGACATCTTCAATTCAACTTAGCAAACTGCCAGCCTGAAAATGTTTTCAAAACGTTTAATTTTCCATATTTTAAAAAAGAATTTACAATGATAAAATTGCATCATGGCTGAAGAGTACCAATGCTGAAAACAACCCTGCTTTAATTTTTACCAGAAAGCAACTGCCATTGGGACTAACAGTTTTATTATAGCTGTAACTAAAAAACTGATTAGCTCACCTAAATTCAGCCTTTAGAAAGGGAACAAATCCTTGTCATTACTTGTAATAATTACTGCATAATTAAACAGCATTATGAATTCAGTATTTTAAAACTAAATTTAGATATCTAAAAGAAAGACCTTTGTAAGAACTCTTGTCTTTCTCATAAATACATTTGTTATGTGTCTATTTATCCATTTGACTGGTCAAATTAATTGTTATAGTAGTAAAGTTACAGAAAGTCAATTTCAGGCCAGTTTTTCCGTGTGATATCATGTCAAATGTAAAAGGTAGAGGCTTAAAATACAGGAATATTAATGCCCCTCAATCCATATTCAGCCAGTCGAAAACTGGATTTGAGCCTGAACTTTTGTTCCTAGCAACCCCAACCCAAAATTTATATTACTATATTAGAAAAGTTGAAGCATTGTATGACTGGACTGACTTTTTGGTGGCTATGTGCAGATAGCATTTATCTCCTACATGTGCTATATGAAGAACTTTTGTTTCATTCCAAGCCTAAGAGCTCTCACAACTCACATGGAAATATTCTTACATCACAGTAAAGACAATTTTAATTAAAGAAATATAGGTAGATATAAGTGTAGGTGTACATATATATTTTTACATATATATGCGTATTTATATATATGTACGCATACACTTTCATATATACACAAATACATATATATTTAATTTTTAAAGTACATACGGTAAAGAAATACAAATGGTTAAAATAATAATCTAATTGGTAATTAAACACTGTTTTCAGAAATCCAAAAATTGTACTAGATTGTTACCTTTCAAATTTTAAGAATTTAACTCAGTGCTTTTGCTCTAAGCATCTTTGAATAAAGTTGATATGATGTCTCTGACAAAAGCAATCTCATATTTTGTCCCCTTTCTCAACTATAAATATAAACAAAATTACCAAATGTGTTTAATAATCTAATGTTCACAAAATCAGATATACTGTTGAAATCATAAGAAAAAAGTATTTTATTACATGAAATATTGAACTACACAATTATTATGTCAACCTTTTATCTTATCCCAGTCTGGACATTTTTGGAAGATCACACAGAACCATGTCATGATATACAAATAGTAATCATGTGTCCAACCAGAAAAAAAAAATCCTTTATATTTGACATGGTCTATAGTCTTCTGTAAAATTTAAAAATACTGTAAATATAAGCCTGCAAAATTGCAGCAAAAGTAGTTGCAACTTCCATGGCAAAAACACCACAAAGGGAACAATTTTTATCAGTCGGTATTTAATCTAATTCAAGGTTGCAGGACCAAGTCCACAGAATTAAATAGAGGTATGTTGTCTGTTCATATGGTCAATCATTCTAAAGAGCTACATGTATATCTGTGGATGTAAACGGAACTTCCCATATAATCAGGACAATATGGGTCCAAGATAAACTTCCCAGTGCCATATTACATCAGTGTTCAGTTAATTTGTCAGCAGATTAAAAATAGATGTGATTCATTTTGGAGGTACATAGCAGAACTACTAATGTTTATCGTTACAGTACTCAAAATTTTCACTTTACAAAACAGATGTACTAAGAGAATGGGTGCTTATTTCAATGACAAAAAGCTAGACTCATAAGAGCAAGGTAAATGTTTTGCAAGTCACTCAAGTCAGTGGAATACAGTTGTGTACTTACACAACTAGAAACAAAATGTGGGCCATTAGCTGTAAGTTAAATAGTTAATTTGATAACCATTTAATTACAAACTTCATTACACTTTATTTCTTTGTATATTCAATTAACTAAATGCCTCTTGTTCCTAGGACCTAAATGTGCCTTTTTTTGTGTCCTATCTCTGCTCTGTTCAGTGCTTTAAGCATAAATTATTCTAAAGCATAACTGTGCTATATTTCTGGAGTATCATCATCCTGCTAGATATTCTGAAAAGTAGCTGAATAATGATCAAGAAAAAAAATAAATTGTAAGGACTTGTAATATTAGGATACTATTTATACATAGATGGAAAACCACAAATCTGTAAGACAGTATTGCCGGACTGTAAAGAGATCTGCATGCTCTCACTTCAGCAAAACACATTGCAAAGCTTCTTAGAAGGGTTGGGAAAAACAAAGTGTGGCTGCCCCATTCAGAGTGCTGCTATCCCACCCACTTGTCTCACAGAAACCCCTCACTCGTCTACTCCTCCATCCTCTTGTCACTCCTTAGCTTGAGGTCCTAAATTTTCCAGAGTAAGTGGATGCTGCAGAATAGACGTACAAGTTCCCTACAATCAAATAATCAATAGAAATGTGAAGAGTGTTTGAAGGCTGACAGCTATGGTATTGTGTCTGCCATTCACTCTCTCTTCTCTCCCCATTTTTCTTGTTTAATGCCAGTAGTGCCAATAGCATTCGGAGTTCTGCATAAGACAGCAAAAGATTTCAGCCTCCTCTGGTTTGGAGACGCTGTATTTCAGTATGCCAGTCTTTAACCTAATGAAAGGCTATTCAGGTTCCCTGGAGACACTGAACAATATAAAGAACCTGCCCTCTAAAAATGAAGGAGTTCTTGTTTATCCTGTCCTTCAGGATGTAGTGCCTTAATGGACTCTGCCCCCTGAGAGGGAACCATATGCATTAAACAGACACTTAAGTTTCTGTAAGAAACAACATGCTGGTCAGACATTTTAGCTCCAGCTAAACAGAGATCTAAACAACCTACAAAACCGGGATCTTGCCTTCATGTTTTCTAAAAACCACAATTAGCTATTCCTGCCTTTCCAGTAAATCTTCTACATTGTGTGTACTGCAAGTCATAAGCTCATTTTTATGCTCTTTTACCATTTTTTAGAATACTTTAAAAATTAAATTACTATGTGATATGAGAAAAGGTACCACTATATATGTTTTCTTAAAAGGAATACCCCTAAGAAATAATTATGAGCTTTATAAAAAATCAAAACATAGGAAAACATTCAGAAATTAAATACTGAAATATGCAGAATCCACTGAACATGTTTTCACAACCTGAAGTGACCATTAAAATACTGGATGGTAAAGATATATATATAAAAAAAAAGGTGTGAGAATGTGGGCTCTAGAACTACAGAAGTGGAAGCTGCATTTTTGTCAGACTTTCAACTGATGAGAGGACTGACATAACACCTGGTGTTTGAAAATGTGTGTAGGAATGTCTAGAAATTACAGGCTATAACTTCTGGGATTCACCACTTGAAATTCTGCTCATTTTGTTAAAGATGAGAGTAAAGTATGAAATATAGAAAAGAAGGGGAGGTGAGGGGAGGTGAG
>VZRQ01007125.1:305805-323841 GCA_013397975.1 Machaerirhynchus nigripectus
GACGACGCCGCGCCGAGCGCGTTCGCTTTGTTCCCGGTGGGATAACCGCCGTTATTAGGTGTGCATGTGGACCACAGAGGGGTTTTCGGTGCCAAGGCTGGCTGTAGCTCTGGGGATGTTTTATTCCGATTAAATTTCGGGTTTTATTTTCGGAGAAATTGCGTGTTCGGCTGATCTGGAAAAAAATAATTTAGAAAGAAGGCGATTTAATTGCATACGTGCAAAGATGTGCACGTGTTTGCATTTGTGTATTCATTGCTGCTATGTGCTGTCTAGATTGTAGTACATAAATCTAATAGGTGTTATGCACACAGGAACACATGGAGTACACCCCATGTGCACAGCACAGAGGTTGGAACCCAGCTTTAACCCAAAGGTAATGCTAGATGTATTTGTGCCTCTGTTTCTCCTGTATGAGTTTAAGCACTGAACAATACTCTGTCTGTGGTATGTGATTTCAGCACATCTGTATCTTCAGCAGACCTCTGTTAACTCATGTCTTAACATCCCAACATGATAAACCCAAAAATTATTGTAAAACATAATCTTTTTTGTAATGCTCAGCCTTCCCTAATAGGCATATTTATCTTCTCTGAAACATAAAAGTAGTGTGACTCAAATCTTATTTCCCTAGGCCTGAAATAAGCAAGATCTGGTATTTGGATGGAAGACAAATTTTTTGTATGGACCACATAATTTTCCTGACCTTGTAGAAGCTCTTTGAAATCTTCTCAGTGGGACAAATTACTTGCTTATATTCTTAAAGGATCCCTGACTTTCCTGTTTTGATGCAAACCCTGTTAATTCAGAGAAAGATTTTGAATGGCTTTAGATTGAGTTCCAAGGTGCTACTTTTAGTCAGGAAAAAATACCAAACCACACCATACACTTCTCCCCACCCTACATACACTCCTTTAATCTTTTCTAATATGCAACATGGAATTTATGATAGTGGAACAACAACAAAAAAAAATCACAGATAGTAAACAGAGATGTCCTACAGGAGTTTCTTATGGCCTTGCTATTTTTCCGAAACATCTTTCTTTTGAATTAATAGTTCTGCATTTTGAATATATGGGATTCTATGCATATATACTTGCATTTTTTAGGCCTGTCATATTTATAGCATCTGCCTGTGTTTCTATGCTATTTTTCTTTCTGACACACAAAATTAGACACAAATACTTTTTTATTCATAACAGAGAAAGATATTTTAAATAATCTTGTCATCTAGGCTGAGCTTAACTCTTTCATGAAACTGTTTTGGAGAAGTTGGCATTTCATAAGTCTGAAATCATGTTAAAAGCTCTCATGTTAAAGTCAACATTGTAGTTATATTTCAGTTTATTTTTTCTGATAATAAATTAATAAATTTTCTGATAATAAATTAATAAATTTTCTGATAATAAATATCTAGTGGTGAGATATTAAAAAGCATAATAAGTAGAAAGTCTGATTTATTAAAATCTTACTTCCAAGTTGTTAGACTGCTAGATGGTTTTAATAGCATGCGGGAGATTTAAATAGTTATTAGTGTAGAATTATCATGCTGTTGTTCCATTCCTTCTTATTCTTAGTCCAAAAGTATTTCTGACAGTGAAAAGTTATATCTGAATATTTGAACTAGAACTGTCATTTTAATCCAAAACACAAAAACATCAAACAGTAAATGCTGTTATGTTTGTGAGAAAGATTTTTTTTTATTACAGTGTTGCCTCTTGCTAATTTATCTTTCATCTACCCTCCATTAAACTGGGAAATCCTAAAAGCCTTTAAACTGAAATACTCAGGAGGAAAGATGGAAATAAGTAATATAATCCTCATATAGAATACAAGTGGAGGGACCTGAGTGAGGATGGAGCAAGAGTAAAGATAGTTCAACAAAAGCATATGAGGCATACATGCATGACATGTACAACAGCTTGTGAGTGTACAGATCTACCCTCTTTATATAGCACTTCAATTTATAACAATGGCAGGAACAGGCGATCTAGCCTGTGGAATCAGACACGGGAAAACAGGAATTTGGAGGTCCAAAGTTATTGAATGAAATATATTGGAACAGAAGCACAGGCGCTCCTTATGGAAGAGTTGAAAAACCAGTGCTGAAATAACTTCATGTTAATGCAGTAAAAGGCGTTAAGGAGTGAAGACTGTTAAAAATAATGCAATAAAAATGTTAAATTTGAGGGTGACGATGAGATAGTGTCCACTTAAATGAAAAGCATTGATCAAAGGGTAGGAAAAATATTTCATAGGGATGCAATCTATTGTGAATCTGCTGGTACAGATTTGAGCTGGAAAATAATGCCTACCAGTACGGGGGGAAAAAAAGCTAAAGCTGAGGTTGTGTGATCATGCAGATATGTGTGATTTCTTATGGGCAAGCATCACCTAGATGTTCAGCCAGTGTTGCTGGGGATGATATGAATTTGAACATGATAGAGGATAGCTTCTTTTATGGAACAGATACTGAGTAAGCAAGAGACAAGGATAATTTAGATGAATTTTAGTAAATGATAAGATCTGCAGGAAAAACTAAGGATAGAAAATAATCTTAAATATTATGGTTTCAGGCTTTTCTACTTCATGTGAAGTTTCAAGACAGAAGAATGTGAAGGATCTGTAACTGCTTCAGAAAGACAAACTTAGGAATAAAATATTTTAGTGAGGAGTACTTGAAGAAAAAATCAGATAAGACAGATGCTACTCTATGGGGAAAAAAAGCACAAATATTATTGAATTTTTACAGTGGGGGAGAAGGGAAGAAATAAAATAGCCCACCTAAACCAGAATGAATAAGAATTCCCAGAAGGTAAAAGTCTTAAGCAAGTTATAAGGAGTAAGCAAAAAACATAAAGAGAATGGAAAAAAGATATTGATCAGCAAGAAGAAATCTGCATCAATAATTAGAAGGTGTAAAACCAAACTGTGAATGGTCAGAAACCTGTTAAACCAAAACTTGCACAGAAACCCGAAATAGAGTAAAAACTTCTAAAGCAATGTAATTACCATGAGAACTTAAGAAGTGGGATGATTGTTAAAGTATGGGGTGGACATTAAGATTAAAGTAGGCCCAGACTAAATAGGTACCAGAAAAGTTGCTACTGTTTCTGGTAAGAATATTTGAAAATTATGATATATAGCGAAAGTAGGAATAGGATAAGAGAAATCACATCTTCAGTGTATCGTGGCACAAGCATTTGGTCCAGCAATTTTATGTCCTAAAATACTGAAAGGATCAGCTCCTTTCTAATACACTTAGCACTGATTTAAGGGTATAAGGTAAGTGTGTCTAGACAGAATTTGTAGACAAAATTAGAGGTCTTTCTGAGAAACAGATGAGTTGAGATACATATATGTGTAAAAAAAATATATATACTATGTAAGTATTTACAATTTTAGTCTTATTGTCCATATTTTAACACCATTATTTCTAAATTTAATTTCTGTGTATCTATATATTGCTGTGTTTTGGCCTAGGCTGATAGAAATAGCGTGAAATTGAATAATGCAGTCTACAAACTCATGAATTAATACTTTTGCTATAAGCTGGGAAGATCCAAGTTTATAAAATATTCCAGAAACTTAAAGCTAGTAGTCAATCAGGAAGGGGTTATAAGTTGCTATTATAAATGAAGTACTTATATAAAGGGAAAAGAGAAATGTGATTCTATGATGTATTAGGCAGGGTGTCCTAATAGGTTGGAAGGCATTATTCATATTGGAAAGGACATGCTTTTTCATGAGTTACTGGTGTATTATGCATGGTTCTCGTCATACATTCAAAGAAGATGCTAAAATGAAGTCTAAAGATCATAAAGGAACTATGGTAATTAGGGCATGGAAAATGTGTCTACAGAAGAGAGAATTTAAAAAAAAAAAAGGCATACATAGCCATATAGATATTGAAGGGACATGTGAGTCCCTACAAATGCATTTTTAGTTATATGCAAAAAAAACCCCAACAAAACCGTAACATATTTGAACTGAAGAGTGATGTTGGCATGCCATCAAATACTTCTCTATTGATTATAAGACCTAGGAAAGGGAAGAAGTGTACTGACTGTCAGAGACTGGAAAGGTCTTCCATATAGGTAATCAGGCCAACAAAGTTTTCTAAAATAGAACTTGAAGAGAAAAAAATTGTGTAATTGAATGGGACAGTTCCTGTTAGAAAACGGACATTTGTGTCAAGTTGGAAAGAGCTTTTTTAGAGAAGTTGGAATATGTTTTTTCTACACTTATACTGTATCTCTTTGCTGCCTCAGGGCTTACTGCAGGCTCTCAGGTCAGGTACAATGTTTTCTCCCTTTATTGTATAATTTAGATTCTGAGTTATGTTAATTTCTTTCTTTCTTCTGTTCTGCTTTGTATAGTGGGACATGTTGTAACTCCTAGAACATTCTGCAAAGAATTTCTAACATATTTCCTCCTATTGAGGGGGTCTCCACAGACCATTGGCAGTGCCCTTTTTTCTCTTCTTCCTCCCTTTTTTCTTTTTCCCCAAGGAAGAGTTGAGGTTTGACTTTTGGTCTTTACTGCAAATTGAAGGTTTTGAGTCAGTGAGTAGTACCATCTAGACTAAAAGTTCTGTAGATCTCTCCTTTTTTTTTTTTTTTTTAACTAAATATTTAGTGTATCGTAACTCAATTGTCTCAATTTTAAAGATGTAGAAATGCAGATAATCCCTTTCAGGATTATGCGTCCCTTTCTACTTCTTATGAAAATCAAATTCAACTCAGTTCCGTTATCTCAAAACTCCTAGCTAAATTTTCAGCATTTTCAACAGGACATGGCATGGATTAGGTGACATACTGCAAAAAATCTCTCTGAAAATTCCTAAACTGTTCTGTCCTTATACATTAGTTCTGACTTTTCATTTCTCTTATCTCCTTGCTATATTTAGGATTATCAAATAATTAAAATTATTTAATGTCAAATATGTTTAAAGTAAGGTATCTAAATCTATACATAATAATCGAAATAAAAGGATTTTGATTTCTTCTGGATCTGAACACTTCCTCTGGGATAGCTTCTTACTTTTTCTGGTGGAAGTTGTAGAGTAGGAAAAGAGGTTTATTAATATCTTTACATACAGGGGTAACCTTAAGGTACAAATCTGTTAGGTTATTCTTTTCTTTCTGCTTTAATTTTCTTACACTAGGCAAAACAGATTTAACAGGAAAAACTCAGAGAATTACTGGGTGTTTTCTGCCTTAATGGTTAAAATATTCAATAGAAGGAGTAGGCTTAAAATTTCTATACCACATTAGTTAGCAGAAATTTGAATATGATCAGTATACTATTCCTCAAACACAGAGACTGACCTGTCTCATCCCTGTTCACTTTGGGGAAGCTAATCATCCCATGAGAATTTCTAATGAACTGTTCCTCACAAGCGACACAAGCAGGGGAAAGTCAGAAAATGAAAATCAGGGATTATGTATAAATTAGACTTCCAAGTAATTCAGTAGTAACAGCACTAATGTAGTTCCTAATGTCTTTGAAAACGATTGCTGGAAGAAATACAGCAAGGAATGTTGATCCTTGAGGCACATGAAGGTACCCAGCAAGGACTTTGGCATTCTTAATGGTTTCTGAATACTGGATCTAGGCTCTGTAAATGGAAGGTAAGAAAAAATATATATATACACACACACACACACACACACACACACACAGGTAAATGTCACCCTGCATAACTATAAGTGGATATGGTTGCTTAGCTTTATGTTTTCCCATTTAAATAATTTTTTTGGAACCTACTTGAACACACAGTAATTAATACAATAAAAAGAAAAGTCCTTACTCTGAATTTTTCAAGAAAACAAAGCTACTCCTATGCATTTCCACATCATGTTTAAACACATAATTACAAAATATAAGCACATTACATGTGTCAGTTTCACATACTTATGTACATACATTCACAGGCTGATTCTTAATGAGACTGCTTTGTCTTTATTCAAAATAAATATGAAAATTTATTTGCAAAGGGATAATCAAAACTCAATCTATTATTTTACCATTCTACTCAAGAGGCACTATAACTGTGTCATGATGTATTAAAGGAAAGTGAGGAATATTTTGTTTTGTTTTGTATTTTTAAGTAAGTAGGCTCACTCCAGTGAAAGTGCAAAAGCCTCAGGATTTACTGAACTTGCATGTTTTGGCTACTAGGCATGACCTGAATTTTATACCACTGGTGGCTCCTCCAGGTCTTCCTAGAGGGGAGTTTTCATCAGTTTCTGCCACTAGGTGTCCCTGTATGTGTGCAGGAAAATCCTGATGGAAACATTAACTGAAGGAGAAGAGGAGAAATTGAGTGGGAGGAGTAGAAAAGCTGATAGTAAACTTCCTTCATGATTTTGAGTTCTGTTTGACAACTATCTTGCATGTTACTGAAGAGAGAATATGAATGGATTCATGATTGTGTAGTTACATTTCAAAACAAACTTTTTTAAAAAGAGAAATGGATAATAATATGCTCCTAGATATTACATAGTCTTTCTGATGTTACATAATCTTTTTGATATTATGTATTTATATACATATATATAAAAAAGTCTTTTAAAAACTTGTCAGTTTTTTTTATATTTGGTAGATTTATTATAATTTAAAAATTATTCATACAATTTGGTATAAGAAATGGATTTTCACATAGTAAATACAATTAATTATATATGTCAAAGAGTGATGAAGAAACGTGTACTGTGATTAGCTTCTCTAGAACATCTTGATAAATTGGGTGTTTCAAGAATTAAGAGCCTTTGATGGATTGTACAGCCCTCTAACCCTTACAATTAATGTTTAAATAGATCGCTAGTAATGGAAAATAATGTGGTTTAGACCACAATTCTTTTCATAATCAAGTAGCTATTAAATGTTAGGCAAACATTGTTTTAGTGGGACACTTCTTTAATCAAAGTCAGCAGCCATTATGACCTGAAAGCTTTTAAAATTATTATTATTACTATTATTACCTAATAATAATAATAAAAATAAGAGTAAAAATTAAGAGTTGTTCTTTCAGTTATAATAAATAGGATACTTGAACAGACACTTCAGAGTATTAAACAATCCTTTTCTCTGACATCAAAAGGCTGCATGTACAATGAGAGCAGGATTATACTGATATTGTCCAGAAAACAGAGTTGTTGAGTAGGTGTTCTCTTTTTCAAAATACAGACCTTTACTTAAAAAACAAGCAAGCAAACAAGCAAGCTTTCATCATTCTCAATTCCATTCAAAACCTGACTAGAGAAAAGCTACTTTTCTGAACCTGTGATTCTGAGCTTACTTCTTTTGAACTTGTAGAGAACTATAACTCTCTTTTGGAGATGTCAGCACTGTTAAACATTTTACTTCTGGACTTTTGTATCACACATACAAAGAATTTGAAGTCCAAGAATTTGGAATTAGGGAAAGAGGTTTTATTTTAAAGGTATTTACTATCAGCATTTTTTTGTTGGAATGTCTCTACTGGTTTTAAGGGAGTCATGGTCTTGGTTTAAAATTTGAGCCCATACGCTTCTAACACAAGAGTGAGAGAGTTGCAAGTCCACTGCACTGAAAACTTATGCATTGGTGAATACATTAATGAATCATAGCTTATTATTCTTCATTAGCCTCATGTACTTCAACACAGATATGATAATCTGGTATTTATTTTGGATTTCCACTTGTCTATTTTAAATTAAGTTAAATTTAAAATAGTTGACAAGACTGAGTCTTGACAGACCAAGAAATCAACAAGACAAATTTATTAAAAAGATGAAAATCTGTCTTTAAAGATACTGTGGTGGGATCCCATAGTCTTTGTACCAAAGGCTGGGATAAGGCTACTTTGAGGGTCTGTTGCTTACAACTTTTTTACCGTAGGCAATGAAAGGAGAAGAACTGGTGCTTTCATTCAATATGAAGAAAGAGATCATGAGATTTGTGAGCAAGGGATATTAAATGTTATTGTAGGCATGTGGAAAACACAAATATGAATCTGTGTTTTATAATCAGTAAAATAACTGAGTAATACAAGTGTTTTATTCCTTTACCACTGAAGTTATGAGTTTAAGTGAGAAATGGTAGTGATATATGTCATAAAACTTCTATGTTGCATATACTCCCTATATAAAGCATACAGATATCTTGCAAGACACTAAAGATGAATTACAATGAATAAAAGGAAAACAAAGTCATCACAATGATATGATATACCTTAGTTAAGAATATCAAAACGCCCTGCAAGTGTTGTTTACATAATACAAACTATACAGGTTATAATACCCCAAGATCCTTCTCACACCCTCTGGTAAAGAGCAATATAGTTAGAATCTTCAGAGGAAAAAATTCTGAAGAGCAGTTTATTTCTGCATAGAGGTGGTGTGAAAGTTGTGTCTTAATGTAGTTTCAGCCCTAGATTTCTATACATACCCCTGTGGAACATAAACATCCTACAAAGCTTAACTAGAAAGCCACATGGGATTTTACTATGTTTATTGCTCTTATGGTGGTACCCAGTATTGCAAAAGGCACTCTCCACTAGACATATCTGATCAGGTAATATCAACCCATAGTGCTGTTCTGTATAACCTGTGACATCAAGAAAGGAATCTAGAGTGAGCGTATCAGTCTTAGTGACATCCAGTGGTAACCGAGGAGTGGGAAATCACTTAACTGTACTTGACTACCTGTAAATTTGAAGCCACGGTAGAAAGAGCAGATGAAAGAGAGGTGAAAGGGAATATTATCCCCAGTCTTTGTTTCAGGAATGGAAGGAAAATGAGATCAGTTAACGGAAATGTTGCATTACGGAATATTGAATACCTTATTAAATAAATTAATTTCTCAGAGCTCCCTTTCCAGTATCTCATCCAGAAAATTAATCTGGCTCCTAATATAGTAAAATGTTGGAAATATTTGATGTCCTTTTATGTCTTTCTTCAGTCTTCTTTTTTTTTTTCATGCAAATTTATTGCTGAAATTTGTGGCAACAGAGAAATTTAATAAATAAAAGTATCAGTACCTAAATCATGAAGTCTGCCTTGCCTAGAATGAACTTTAGCATTTGAAGCCTATATAGGTCCTGCAAGCTTCAAGATTAGTTAAGAAGCTGTCTACATTTACAAAATGGTACCTACTTCTGAAATGCATCTATGCAGTACTAAATTAAATTAAATTAATAACTTCCACTTGAACAATTTCCCAACTATTGTGGGAAAAGTAAGAAATATTTCACATAGCTTTATAAAATGAAAGTTACTTTTTAAAGGCAGATGAGTACCATGTTTTGACGTAGTCTTCCTAGGCAACCATGCGTGGTGTCTAAATCAGGGCCAATTCATCTTAAATACTGTCCTATAGATAGTGATGTGAGATGGTCATCTCTCAAGGATTATTCTAATTACCTGAAGTCTAAATACATTACCTAAATACATGTCCCTCTCTACTGATCGTAGGGATGTAATGCATTTAGCTTAGTGCCTATTGCCTAAAATCAAGTGGGCTTAATACATTCTTGGTGAACGGTCAGTCAGTGAATAAAACAAGACACATCTGAATATAACTGTAAAGAGATAAAAATATGTTTATACTTAATATCAACTGTAGTCTTACTGACATAGATGGGGCTTTCTGGGAAATACAGTGCTACTAATCATGAGGTGGCTATTGCGTCAAAATTCAGACTTGCATTAGCAAATTTCTTTAAAAAACTTAATATTACAGGCAAAACCCTAAGTTCTCTTTCAAAAATTATTTTGTGTTTTTGCTACCAAGTGAACATGAAAATTTCTGTACAACCAAGTTCATTTTATCTAGTTATATCTTTAATAATATGCATTTCCTTTTTGTTTTTCAGTTAGATTAACGTGGATGAATACGTGGATTATGAAACAGCTGTTAGGATGGATGTGATAGCAGATCTTTGTATCAGATAGGGTTTTTTGTCTATTTCATTTTTTGTTGTTATATATTAATAAAATCTCATGTAGATGCCCTAATAGGAGCTGTTTCCTTGCTTTGTGCTTATATTTTCTTATAATAGAAATTCCTGTTTATTCAACAGATTATATTTAATTAAAAGAGCTTTCCGTTCATTTGTAGTTTATTTTCTTTCATTACATATTCCAGTGTTCTTAATAATATTTTTAACCATCATTTTTTTGTTTGCATATACTTACTAAAGCTCATTGGTTAACCTTCACATCCCAGATGAAATGGAATAAGTGTCTTTGTTACACTGAAGGGAAAGTATAAAAAAACCACAGAAAAATGCTGTCATCCCTTGGCTATGAAATTTGCAGATGTGACAGGATATCCAGAACAATAACTGCATGTGATTCATCAGTACTGACTGCTGACTACTACAGTATAATTTGCTATGCTAACACCCAAAATGCTACTGTAAAACATAGATTTTTTTGGTTTGCATTCCTCCTTTTGACAAAAACTGATTTAATTGACTTGTGTGTCCCATGTGTTATCTTCATTCCAAACTCCTAGCTGGAAGAATGTATTAGAATCGAGAAAAACCTTTTGACCCTTCTGGATGTTACAAGTATATAATCTCTAGCTTTTCAACATATGCTGCTGCTTACAGCATACTTTCTCAAATAAAGAGTGCATTTTTAAAGATCAAATATATTACTTATGTAGAGTAAAAAGTAGTTAATCTTCTCACTTTGCAAAAATCCCCTATTATCCAAATTATTTTATCATTATTTACTATGTAATTTTATTTTTCTTTTTTGCAAGTAGGAATAAGATTTGAATGCCAAAAATATACCCATAAGAAATAGGGCTGGTAGTGCCATACAATTTTTATCCATCCTTTGCACAACTGAAGAATTTATCTATGGTCTTGAATACTATTCTAGTTTGAAAGCAAACTAGTGAGAGACTCCAAGTCAGAAATACAATTTAATAGGAAAAATAAAATAAAAGCAATAGTAAGAAAAAAACAACCCACTGACAGAGTCAGAGTACAAACCCGACCCCCTGACGGTCAGGGGGTTAGTAGCAGTCTAATTAAATGGTGGCTGCAGTCCTCCTGGAGCGATGGTTGGGTTGAAGCAGTGATCCTGTAGAAGGGTCTGGTCTTCCTCTGGAGGTCCAGCAGTGGTGTAGAAGGCTCTGATCTTCCTCTGGGAATCCAGTGGAAAAGGCTGCCTTAGGCAGTTCCAAGGCCAGGTTATATCCAGGTGGGAATGCTTCGCTCCTCCCTCCTGGGCGGAGTATCTCACAATAGGTTGAGATAAGTCCATGAGTCATGCAGTGGTTTCCTGGTGGCCCCTTGTCTGTTATCAGGGGTGGGTCATAGCAGGGGATAACAGCTAATGGCCCACAGCTGGTGGTAATAGAATACTTAAATACATCTATGTTGTAACCTAGGACAAATACTCTTCTGCTAAGAATAGAATTCTTTCAGTTATTTTAATGAATGAAACTGTTAGTTCAAGCTGCTAGTTTACAGACTGACAAAGCTTTAAAGAGTATTTGCCTAAAGATCAGATAGGTACATGAGATAAATTAGCGTCTAAGAAAAATGCATCACATGGTGTTTATTGTTCTCATTGTCATTTGTTCTTTTTTTACATAACTTCCAGTAGAAGTTTGTTGATAACAACAGATTCAAAAGTTAGAGCTTCAGTGAACTCATATATAAAATAATGTCTTGAATTAAACTTGTGGATAAGTTCAAGGACTTGCATGCTTAGAGGGGGCTGAGGTGGATTTCAGGTGTCTTGGAATATAAATGAAGACAGTTCCGCTCAGAAGAGCCTTCTGTGACACCTAATCCTGAAGAGGCAAGAAACCATTCCTGAGGGACATGAGCTGTTCTTACTGGAAAAATTCAAGCACAGCAAGAGGCACTGGAGCATAATTTAAAGAAGGCTTCTCTGCTGTGGACCTTGATGGTAAACAGGTGTTAAAAGCCTCCTTAGGAACTGAATCATCCTCTCAAGAAAGCTATTTCTTTCAGTTGGCTATGTTCCTTTGTCCCTCTGGGAAAGTAAATATCTAAAATAATTTACAGGCTCATTTAGGGTCTGAAAGCTAGATAGGAAAAACTCAGGTTCAAGAATCTATTTTTGGCTACGCCAGAACTCACTAAAAGTGAGTAAGCATCCATGCTGCTAACCTCAGTTCTGCAAATTAGGAGAAGTAGCTTACATGAAACTTCTGCACTATTACATTATGTTCTTTAAAGGTTAGTACTAAAAAATTGAGTTTGAGGTTGTGTCTGTGGGAAGTCTTTAATCATAAACCAGATAAATTAACAGCTCTGAGGGACAAAAGATTCTGAGACAGACAAAAATTATGTTTGACTGAGTCAGTCTGCTAAAATAAATTTTTTTCTTAACCCATATAAAAATCTCCCATGATGTGTTATAATTCAGAACAAGTCTGTCTAAGGGTTAATTAGCCTTACATCGCTCCTTCACATTGCCCAGAAGAAATACAATGCACATGGGAAATTCACATTTGGTTGCTGAGAAGTTGTATGTCTTAAAAGCAGCTCTTGACTTCCAATCTCTCCATTGCTCTGGTGGGGTTTTTTTCCAGTGCTGTTTTTGACCTACTAACTTTTCTGCAGTCGATTTCTTTTTGGAGTGTGGGGAATCAGAAACCGCCTTGTGTCAAATACTTAACTCTTTAGCGTGACTGACATGCCGTACTTTCATGTATTGTCTGCAGCCTAATTGATAGCACAGAAGGATCTTGTAAGAGGTCTTCTCTTGTCATGCCCTTCAACATATATGCTCCAACCAGAAAGTAATAGCCATGATGATGCTTATACCAATTTAGAGAGTGAGGAATATCTCCTGTTGACAGCCTTAACATTATGACTCAGCACACCTAACTTGCCCTGATCTCAGTCCTTTATATCTTAACCAGATAATGGCACTTATATTAATCCTGAGGATGGTGGAAACACCTAATGTAAGGTTAGCTCTATGCTTTTATCAGTTATAAAACTGATTATTGAAAAGCAATTAAGAACAACTGCTATAAAAAGGCACTGACTTTAATGCTGGCCCACAGCATATTCAGTCTAAATGCTTTAAAGTGATATCAAGGATCTTTGGCCTGGAGAATTCTAGCTTTTTTTATATACTTCTGAGTCTTTTTGATAGTTTTGATACTTTTTGATACTTTCTGAAAACTGCTGACAGGAATTTTACTTTGTTTCTTCTTGTTATTCTAGTTGTTGCTAGTCTGTTGATTGTGGCATTATTCTGGTTTCTTCATAAAACATCTAATAAGACTTGATTCTTCCATAAATCCTATATTTATTTTATTGAATAAAACATAATTTCTATGCTTAAATTAATATCTTGGGGTTTATCTTTTTTTTGTTTTGTTTTTATTTTTCTCTGACTCTGTGTTTCTGAGTTCCACTGTAATTTGGTACTACATTACTGGTTTTACAGGTCATTAAAAACAGAGTGTTTGGCTCATCTGTCGCATATATCTTATTCAAGGAATATTCCAGGAAGAGTATACCCCTCATATCATGTTAGTTTGTTGTAAAATGAGGTGACTACTCCTTTCATACATGAGTTCAGTGATAAGAAATTATGACCAAGGAACTTGATAACATGAGTTTAACATCCCTTCAAATTTACAGGTTTCAAAATCGCACTTCTTCTTATTCAGAGGAAGCACTGCATGTAGCAGGCTAGGCTTTTATATCCTATAAAACCAATTACGGATCTAAACATTTAATAGTTTTCCTCTCTTTCATTTGGCTCTTTTCATTTATAGTAGTCAGTTAACAATCTTTCAAATGCAGCCTAAACTCAGAATTCCATTCCAGGAATGTGTTTTTAGCCTGAGTGTTTGCACTATTCAATTTGGTTATATAGTAGTTCCACATGACCTTTGCAATCTCTAAACAAGAGCAGGGTTACTTTTTCAGTGATATAAATTAACCAATATAAAAAGAGCTGTATGAAGTTGTGATGCTTGGCATAGTGTTATGAATGTTGGACAGATCCTTCACAGACTGACAGCAATGACCGACGAGGTTATAGTTTCCTGTGCTGACTTTTTTGCCAAAGACGTGGAATTATTCAATAACTAGAGGTAAGTGCTTGATGTTATAACTCCAGCTTAAAAAATACATTTTTAAAGAATACAGAGTTTGCAAAGATCTTGAAAAGATAGTTTTGCAATCAAGAGGAAAATTCTCTTTGGTTCAATTAGAATAGAGCATGCAGTTATTATTTCCTTCCCTTCCACTCCACATGCCTATCTTACATTTTCAGTTGAGAATAAGCGATCATAATTATCAGACTCTTGAATATTCTCATGTAAATAGGAACCAGTTCCAGAGACTCTGAAGATTAATGTGAGATGAACTTTGAGATCCAGATGACTTCTACTGTCTGGCATTATATGTTTCCAGCTGATCACTTGTTATGCAAGCTGCTCACCATTAAAATGTCAGGATTCATAAATGCACCAGAGTATAATTGCCAAAACTTTTAACTAAATAAGACTTTAAGATTCTGTTTCTCAGCATGGAATTTGCTACTTCTCTGGAATTAACTTTGTGATGAGGATAATTTAGATTTTTAAAATTAGCCACTTAATACGTACTGGAAAAAATCTGAATATATTCTTAAACACCTACTGCATAGTGAAAAATACTTAAAAGTGGTATTTCCTTAATAAATTGTACTAAAGCAGGACAATTTTAATTCTTAAATGCATTTTTTGGGGGGGTATACCCTTCTATCATGTTTCAATTTTTTCTGTATTGCAGATATGAGATAGAACCAATACAAGGGCAAATACACACACTTGCCTTGCTTTATATAGAATATGGTCACATCATATTTCAAAGGCAGTATTGAGTCTGCTCCTCTCAAAGATTTTTAGGGTCAGCCTGACCCTTGAATAAGGTTCTTCTCCACTGAAAATTGATAGCTTTGTGATAAGAGAAGAAGATGCTTGCAGCATCAGTTCACGACAAACATCAAGAGCGTGGCTCTGCAGATGGCAGAGTGCGAATGAAGGTCCTAGGGGTGTGAATCTTCTATATGCATATATTTATATGTGCGTGCGTATGTATAGGAGAGCATATAAATATAGATCTCCTATGTTTGTCTCTCCTAGATTGTATCTACAAGTATAACTTTTGGGGGTGGCGGGGGGGAAGTGTCTGCCTTGCTACCCAGTAGTAATGCATCATTCCTCACTCATCTGCCTTCTTTAAGATGCTGCAAACCACACAGGAAAAGTGATTAAACAGTTCCCAAGGCACAATGGCTGCATTAGCTCTTTGCCTACAAGCAGGGTATGTGAATATAAGGGTAATTTCTCTCCACACCCTACTAGTAATTTGACCCCAGAACAGTAAAGAAGAACCTGCCCTTCTAGGTGAGATTTTTGCACATGCTTGAGCTGTGTCATTCCCATGATAGGGAAAAATAAATCAAGAATATGATCAATAGGCTTCCTAAACCTGAATGGTTGTGGGGTGAAAAAAGAAAAAATCCTTGATAAAGGACAGTCTTTTAAATTACATTCTTTATCAAGAATACTGTTGAAATCTCACAAATTTAATGGAAATTGAGTTAACGCTGATTGAAAAGATACTGTTGAAACAAATCCTGTTTCATCTGTGTTGGTCATGCTGTTAAAAATTAATTTTTTTTTCTAACATCTCTAAACATTTTGAGTTATTTGTCTGACAGGGTGCTTGAGTCCTTGAAACCTAGGTTACCGTTTACATTAACTCAATAGCAGCCTGTTGCCACATGTTTTGAGCCTGCATTTCTCTGGTACTCCTTCTGCCTACTGATGTTCTCTAGTTTTAAGTATACAGGAAGTGCAAAATGGACAACTTGCAGTCCTGATATGGGGAAAGAAAAATAGAGCATCAGCAGATTTTACACGCGTTTAGATGTGCCTAGTCTGCCATGCCGTCTCCTAGCATGCAATTGGAGCGTTTTTCAGCCACACAAGAGTGACTGTTTTGGAGCTTTTCCAGAAGCTCAGCTTTGAGTCAAAGAGAGAAGTCTACATTTACAAAGAACCATTCACAGCTGTCAGAAGTTAGCTGTCTGTGGGACTCAAAGTACAGCTGCAGTTTTTTCCAGAATACTGACAACGTCTGTGGCAACCAGTCTTTCACTAATACTGGGATTTCTGAAGCTTTATCAAAAAAAGTGTCAATGCCCAATGCCTGTATATTCCATTTCTATGTTTTTGTTTCCCTTTTATTGTTTTGTATTCCATGACTTAGTGAATTATTTTTCTAAAGTTAGGAAATTATAAGATATGAACTTCTGAAATTATATGCTTCTTATCTCCAGGGCTTCTGGGTTTTGTTTCTAAGCTTCCAGAATGAACAGAAAATATTAGACTCCGTGTTTTTGTTTTTCTGAAACAAGTACAATTGTATTTGTAGCCTTTATGAAGAAGAAGCAGCAGCAATATTTAAATGAAATAGGAGCGATGGGAATGTATCCTCCCAGTTTTGGTACAGACAGAAGTATATCCTCCTCTTTTTACTTCAGTAAAGATGATATCTACATCTCCATTTCTTCTGCAAGCCCCCTTAAGTGTTCCTCATTTTCAGTTCATATTGAATATTCAGACAAACAAACATATTGTGAGATAATGCAGTGTAAAGTGCAAGTGCATTTCTCAGAAATACAATAACGAGAGACAAAATGTTTGAGTTATGCAATATTTTCTGAATTCTTTTTCTAATCCCCTTCTCTCTTTGTCTCCTTAAAAAGTTTGCGTAATTATAGCAAGGAAATGAAAAGCAATTGTGAACAGAAACCATACGTTCTTATTTCTTCCATGAAGTACATGGTACATATTAGAATAACATAAAGCAGTATAGGGTAAACACTAACATTTTTTTAAATTATATCACAGAATGCCATCTTAAGGAGTGTTTCAAATATGAAAACACAGGGTAAAAAACCTACAATGAAGCCAGAGATTTGACCTGGGTCAAGAATTAAAATCAGGGCAGTTTTTATGGCATGTATTTTACACATAAAGCAGCTTCAACATTCTATTTTTGCTAAGTTTTGTTTTCCTTTTTTTCCCCTTACGGGTAAATCTCATTGTTCTCTCGTTTTCATTTTATGTCTGAAAATTTTAGATGTCAATGATGAAGGGGCTTACAAACCTAGCCAAGGAACCTTGCCCCGACTCATTTCTTTTTACTTTGTGTTAGTTGGAAATAACTGAAAACATCTGCCAGTTCATCCAGGGAATCACTGTTAAAAAGAAGAAGGGGAGTAAAAAGGGGGATGACATTTTAAGAATCATGACTTCCCTTTCTTGTGTTATTCCTGACCCTGATCCACCTTACCTGGGTGTTCTGTATAACTTCTAACTTTATTACCTTATTGAGGCTGACCATGTAGTGTAGAAATATCAAAGACTCCTGAGGAGCTGCAGTGAAAATCCCTCTGCAGTCAGGGCTGGGTGTATCAGTCTGTCAAGCTGCTGTCCTTCATGCAGCACAGAAACTGACTGTTGTTCAGTGGGAGCATTTCTAGATATCCAGTTTCTCTGAATACATTGATTCTATCTTTAAAATCACTCAAGTTTCTGTTCTTATTTCCAGGAAGAAAAAAAAAAAAAAAGAAAAAAAAAAAAAAAAAAAAAAAAAAAAAAAAAACNCTATATTCACGGAAAAGGAAACGACCTGGAAATGCATGCTGTCAGTAGTTTTGATCTTCTTAAAGAAATATTTTTTTTGAGTTCCTTTTTCTTCTGCAGTAATAAGCAGATGCCACAGGCCAGTGATTTCAGATGTCTCTGTGAGTCTGTGACTTATGATACATAAGATTTCTTCAGGAAGAGTATCTTTTGGACTTGAATATGTTGCCATATTTTGAGTAGTGCTGCTGTTACGATCCTAGAGTTTAAGCCCAGAGGAGCAAAGAAAACTAAGTCTCTGTACATAAACCGGAAGGAACTTAGAGAAGGTTCAAAATATTCCCAAAATGAGATTAAAACCAAATGAGGTTAGATGTTGGTGCCAAAAAATTGATG
>VZRQ01007125.1:324300-339933 GCA_013397975.1 Machaerirhynchus nigripectus
CCTCAGTCAGGGCCCCATTCAGGGTGCGGTAGTCTTCTCAGCAACTTTTGCAATACAGTTTTAAAAGTCCTTCATGAAAAAGTACAAGTCATAAACTGTAATATTTCAGACTCTTACAGCTGCCTTGCTATATTTAACTGTGCATCAGGATGCCACTCAGTGAAAATTACTTTCCCTCTGTGTTCCCATTACTTGTTCATTTCACATAGTAGGTTTGGTTAGTTTCATACTTTTACTATGGTTTTTCCTTTTCAATAGTTTTTGAAGCCAGATCCAAATCACCATATTTTAATTATTCACCATTATCAACTCTCTCTAAGAATTTTATCATAATTATAAACGGGTGAAACTACCTCCATGATGTTGAAAGAAATATTCAAAAAACATTGTTGAAAAAGGCTGTGAAAATCAGCATCCAAAGAGAATCAGATAAGAATTTTTTAATTTTATTTCAAAAGGTATTTTAGCAAGTATATTTTCTTCTCATACCTGAAAGATGGAGAGAAAATCCATGTTGATAGATGTGTTCATAGTTCTACCCTGTGGTGCCCAAGACAATCTTTAAACCAAATAGCACATTATTTTTTTATTGTATTATTGTATTGCCATCATGTTGCCACAGGTTTCTAAGCAGCCTTGAGGCAATCACTTCCTAAGCCATTGGGACCTCTTTATCTCATGAAATTTGACATGCCCATTTTGAGTAGAAAAGTACTCAAATGGAGTCACCTTTCCTCATCTCAGGACTTGCAAGTTGTCAAAGACTTGGCTTCCAAGGGGGTTATGAAAGAGCAGATATTTTTCATTGTTTGGATTCTATATTCCACTTTGGCCACTGTTTATGCAATAAAAGCGAAATGCTCAGGGAAAAAAGCTCTCAGGAAAGCATAAATCTTGACATGTTATTGCTGTTTCTCTGTGAAACCCACCCTTGTACTCTGTTTTCTAGCACAATAATAAACTGTCACTCAGTTATGACTAATAGCAGAAAACTTGATGGTGGAAACATTTTTTTTATTAATGTCTGATTAGTACAGGGAACTTGTTATAATTTTTTAGCCCTTGAGCAATATTTTTATCAAGTTTCAAGAGTTAAATTTTATATGCATAATGCAAGAAATCAGAGTTGAACTGTTAAAACAGCCAAGGCTTTTTGGAATGGATATGGTAAGTGGGATGAGGGAGAGAGTTAGAAGGACAAAAAGTGACAGAAACTCTTTAGCCAAAACAAAAACAATTTAAAAAGTGAAGAGAAACAGAACAAGGCAAAACAAATAACACAGAGGCAATCACCACCTCCTGCCACCAGACTGCTGTCCAGCCAATTTCCAAGCAATGCCTGCCTTCAAAAAGCTATGCCTGCTTCAGACCTTCCCTCCTTTCTACTTTTTATCGCCTAGCGTGGTGTTATATGGTATTGAGTATCCCTTTAGTCCATTTGAGTAAGCTGTCATGGCTGTGTCCCACACCAGCCTCTTGCCCACCCCTAGCCAAATACCTGCAGGGATATAGAGAGTAAGAAACAGAGTAGTTCTTGGTGTGGTGCAGGCACTGTTCAGCAGTGGTTAAAACATAAGTGTGCTATCAACATTGTTTAGATTAGTAATCTGAAAGGGCACCATGTGGGCTGCTGTGAAGAAAATTAACTCCATCCCAGCCAGACTCATTACATCATTTTTTTCTAATATCAAAGTTTAACTTCTTGCAGTATTTTTGTAAAAGAGCTGTAAAAGTAGCTGTAACTACTATCAAGGACATGGCTCTAGACTAGGTGTACTCTTCTGGGTTGATACCATATGACGATTGTTAATTTCCTAATTCACAATTGCACAGAACTAATTATGGGAAAATAGACAGGATATTTGTGTTGTAAACTCTTCTAAGAAAATTAAATATCAGGGAAAGAGAGTAAAAATTAGCTACATTGTTCTAAATCAGTTGTAAAACAAAGTTTTAAATTATCCTCTTTTGAGAGCAGGAAGTCATAAAGAGTTTCACCAAAATTTGCATAACATTTACCCAAGTGCAGGCACAATAAATATGTTCAGAGAATCATCATAAAGGACTGAAATTAGAAAATATTCATCAAAACATACACTCAGAAAGTTTTGTTTTTATTTCAATATGTTCCTTTGGAAACTGGAAGATGGTGGTTTCCAGTAATTTATACACCATGTTTTAGCAAGTGTGTCCCTAAACAGATGAACAAATATGTATGAATATATTAATATCTATATATATTCACACACATTTGACCACCAGTATATCACTAAATCACAGCATGGCTGAGGTTGGCAGGAGCCTCAAGAGGTCACCTTGTCCACCTCCTCTGCTCAAGCAGGGCTGCCTAGAACAGACAGTCCAAGAACATGCCCCGATGGCTTTTGAATATGTCCAAGAGCAGAGATTTCACAACCTTTCTGGGCAACATGCATGTACCTATAGTACGCATCTATAATATTTTACAAAGTTGTACAAAGCAAAAACTGGGAGCTCTGGCAAACAGCCAAACAAAAGATTATAAATTGTTTTTAAGTGCAAAATACCTGATTATGTCCACTGGATATAGTTAATATACATATATTGTGGTTTTTATTTTTTATGTCAGTGGGAGGTTGTTCCATCAAATGCTATTTAAATAATTTTGAGAGGGAAAAAAATAATATAAAATTCAGACCATTTTCACTCACCCAGTGTTTGAGTGTCTTTATGTATTGACAAAGTCTTGTCTTTTCACGACTACATATAATATTATGTGTTATTTTGACTAATCTTTTTTTTTTTAACCAGTCACAAGGCCACTTTTGTACCCCTTTCTCTTTCTGAAGATAAATATTAAGGCTGATTTACACCTTTTCCTTTTTAATAATATAAGGATACCATTTAATTAAAAATGCTATTTATTAATTTTTCTAAGTTTATTGGTTATGATCTTGAAAAGCATTTATGAGGACATTTACTTATCCACCTACTGATCAAATTTTCAGGTCATCTGTTGTGATGTGATCAAAATCTAAAATCAATAAATGGGATTTTTCCCATTGTGAAATTTATGCTGATTTTAGAGGTTAGGGGTTTATTTAATCAAAGCTCTTTTCAGAAATATTTTATCAAAGACTATTTTTCTCATTCTAGTTTTAGTTTACACATGGCATTTGGAAAGACTAGATTGAGTTAGTGATGATGTTCGAATAATAGAAACATAGGCTCATAAAGTAGGTTAAGTCAAAAGGGACTTTTGGAGGTCATCTCTTCCAACTCCCCACTGAAAACAGGGACAGCTTCTAACTATCAGATCTTATCATTCTTTTTGTAAATGTTGCTCTTGACACAATTATCAAGGGAGTAACTGAGAGTTTATTTATATCTATGAAAGAATTTCTGTTGACTTGACTTTCAATAGCCTGGAGTCATTGATAAGAAATATCTTTTGAGTTCCTTTGAAAATCAGCTTGTACTAGGTTTGAATGATTGAGAATTTTTTATAGGTGGGGTGGGCTGAATTTGGCTGAACACCAGGTGCAAACCAGAACTGCTCTATCAATCCTCCTCCTCCTCAGGACAGGGGAAGAAAAAATATAACAAAAGGCTCATGAGTCGAGTTAAGGACAGGGAGACTTCTCTCATCACTTACCAACATGGGCAAAAGAGACTCGCTTGGGGAAAATTAATTTAATTTTTTACCAATCAAATCTGAGTAGGGTAATGAGAAAGAAAACCAAACCTTAAAATATCTTCCCTCCACCTCCCCCTTCTTATTGGGTTCAACTTTACCTTCAAATTCTCTACCTCCTTCCCAGCTGCAGCTCAAGGGGATGGGGAACAGAGGACTGCAGTTGATTGTGTTCTCTGCTGCTCCTTCCTCCTCAGTGTCTTCCCCTTCTGCATTGTGCGGTCCCACACACAGAAGAGAGTCCTTCACAAATATCTCCAACATGTGTCCTTCCCGTGAGCTACAGTTCTTCAGGAATGACTCCAACATGACTCCTTTCCATAAGGTGCAGTTCTTGAGGAACAAACTGCTCCAGCATGGGTTTCCCACAGGGTCACCACCAGGAGCCTGGTCCACTATGGGCTTCCCATAGGATCACAGCCTCCTTCAGGCATCCACCTCCTCCAGCAAGGGGTCCTTCAGAGGTTGCAGGTTCCCTGGGAACTCCATGGGTTACAGAGGGACCACTGCTTCAACAGGGTCTTCACCACGGGCTGATGGGGAATCCCTGCTCCAGCATCTCCTCCCATCCCTTCTTTGCTGAGTTTGGTGTCTGCAGATTTGCTTGTCTCACATATTCTCACTCCTCTCTCTGGCTGCTGTTGCACAGCAGGATTTTTTTCCCTTCATAACCATGTTATCACAGAGGTGCTACCATTGTTGTTGACTGGCTTAGGTTTGGACAGCGACAGGTCCATCTTGGAGCTGGCTGGCACTGGCTTTATCTAACACGGAGTAAGCTTCTGGCATCTTCGACCCCCTCACTCTCAAAACCTTGCCATAGAAACCTCATACAGTGCATAATGTAGCCTAAGTACAGTATGCCAAGGGGCTATGCAACAAGTGCATTTCTTAGCCTGTAATGCACCACTTGTATAAGACCAATCTCTACCTTCTCTGGAAATACTTGTACCAGAACTTTAATAAAGTCAAATGAAAGAGGCTTTTATTTCCAGCACTCCCTTTTCTGCACTCTGACAAAAATATCATTTGTTTTAGGGTTTGTTTAGACAATAGAAAATTGCTTGTCCTCTCTCATGAAGTTCCTGCAATAATTCTCCAACTCTCCAATCTCTAAGTGTGTGAATTCACTTACTGGTGATAGAGAAGAACAGACAGTTCTTAAATGTAGTTCACTTTATCCTAAAATACATTAGATAAGGTCCTAACACCCTATTTTCCAATGAAGAGAAAACATTCCTCTTTGTATTAACTACAAATGTAACCAAGGTGGACCATATCACAAAGCTTACATATATACTGAAGACACATACATTTTACTGAGATAATTCTTATCCAAAGAAAAAAATCCCCATTTCCTTGTCTATTTAATTTTCTGAGGAATGTCAGGCTTGTGTTCAAGGACACTGCTGCGTCATAACACCTCCACGTTCTTTGAATTCTCCATGTTGTAGCAGTGGTATTGACCCTTCTCCCTCGGTCTCTTTGTCTTTTTGTTGACAATAGATTTATTACATCATGCTTTAGCCGCATATTTTCACTTCTTATAAAATCCATTTGAAGGGTGATATCAAGTTATTCCAGATCCTCTGTTCTTCAATGAATTCTGAAAAAAGGGGGAAAATTTGCATGTGCTATTTCTTCTTTTTTTTACCATGTAAAACCTTTTTCTCTGTTGTAACAACATAAATAAATGTTTTCCTTTGCTTGTGAACATGAAAACCTTAAGGAAATCACTTATATTTTTGGTTCTCCTCTTTATTTACTACTTTATGTGTTTATTCTTTTGTAAAGAGTATCAATCAGGTCTGATAGTATCTGATAATATCATATAATGTCTATTAATATCTAATAGATACTAGTTCTTCTCTAAAAGAAAAAAACCACAAAGTTTTTATGTCCCTAGTTTTCTACAATACCTTATTTCTAAGTGACTATTATTTGAAAAAGAACAACTTTCAACCTAATGCAAGGCCCTTATAAAAGGTCTAAGATTATGGTTTTTGCCCTACTGACTTATAAAATTAGTTTGATTTGTGAGAGAAAGAAACATGATCTCCATATTAATGATGGAATCCCATTATTTCAGGGGTTACAGGTTGTAAAATGTGCCACTATACTGAGTAACCTATTCAGGCTAAGACAATATAAACTAACATATAGTTAGCAACTTGTAAAAAAATAACACAATAAAAATTAATAGTAACTCTTTTATAAATAATTAAATAGTAAAACTCAAACACTGAACAGTTATTATTCCACTCTTCAGCTTTAGTAGTACTTTCCTTGGTTCTATCGCTTAGAAAGTGTTTCATGTAGGAAGATAAATTGCCTACTGCATTTATCAGCATTTGGACTTATATTTAAAGAGCATCCTCAGATTAATTTTAACACATATATATAGAATGTATTGTGTATGGTTTGCCAGTGTTATTTGCCTTGGTTTGTCTTATCTTGACACAGTATTTTATGGTTTGTTTATTTCTAGAACATTGTAAAATATCTAGGCTGTCCTTTCGTTTAATTCTGAAATCTTTATAAAACATCATTCTGATCTACCCTCCTTAACATTTGGTGTGGTAGCACTTTTATTACTCTTAAGCTGTGTTAGTAAGGAGCATCCTACAATAAATCTAGCATTTTTATCATCTACTGAATGGAATTCATGCTAGTGACAATACTGAAGCTTTTCCACTTTTGAAGGACTTTAAATAAACTACAAACAAAACCCTGACACTCTTAAAAGGCATATCTGTGTGTAAAGTACTGTAGGAATATTTGCTCTCATTTGTATTCATATGTAATTTCAATCAGAGAATTGGCATAAGTTATCGTAGCAGAAGTACTTTGAACAAAAAATAGCTGTGTTCATAATCAAATAGGTCATCCAAAAAAATTAGCTCAACCATACAGTTATTCCATTAAAAGTATATGAATTATCTGAGGTCAAATCTTTATAGACACAAGAAAGTCTCTAGAGGCAGTTGCCAAAAGATCTTAAGCATGGGAAAGTTGTAGTAAGTTAACACCAATAGGCTGCTAATGCTGCTTACCGGCTGCCCCACAGCGGGATTGGGGGACAACTGGAAGGGTAAAAATGAGAGTTAGAGTAATGTAACATGGACTATTTTTTGCTGGTATTTGGCAGTAGGGACAGATCTTGAAGTACATACGTGAGGAAAATTCCTTCACTGCTGATGTCTTTAACATGGAGAATGAAGTAGTTAACAATGTAATGAGTTTTAAATAATGATGGTAATAATATTGAGAAGAAGAGCAACTACGGATGGTAAATGTATTATGTAGCCTAAGTGAAATCCAGCTGTTTTTTAAGAACAAACAAGCAAATAAGGAAAAACCTGACACCAAAAACCAAGACAAAACAGCAAAGTTGATACAGAAATTGTGGTCCAAAAGTAAATATCTCCATGAATAAAAATACTTTTTGTGATAGCATTATGTAATAAGAAAGAACAAATCAATAAATTTATGTCGTGAAAATGATGAAATATTTTCTTATAACATTTTTTTAAGAATAACAACAAACATTTAAGAACGGTGCACATGAGAATACTATTAAAAATACTGCTATTGTAAAAAGAGGTAATTCTGAGAATAAAGAAAACCAAATACCTGAAACAGAAATTTAAATAGTTTAGAATTCTAATTGATCTTGTACACCTGTAGAATCATAATTCTTGGTTAATGGTAAACTGCAAAAATTTTAGGATCATAGAAAATATATTCTTTGCTAAGTGAGATAACAGTCCTTCATTGTTGCCATGGCAAACACTGGCACTCACACCCTTCTGTATTATCACCAGCTAGCTAGAGTGCTCCTTTCAGGACCTCCATCTGAGACTTTTTTTGATGGAGTCTGCTGCCTTGTACATTGGATAGTGACATTGCAAGGGATACAGCTGATAAAGGCTGAAACCAGGATGGAATTATTTCCTTGCGCTAGCCATCAGGCTGAACAACTGTTTAGCTAGGAATTGGTTTAGCTGGGAAAAAGCAAGTCAGATTTATCTGTAGTTTAGCCCTATATTAAGACAAGAGGGTCTCAGATTCTTGTCTCTGCGCATGTTTTTTTTGGTCTTTCATTTAAGTCACGAGGCAACTGCATGAGTAACATTTTATCAAGTGACCAGAATCTGTGCTGTGCCTTTTACAGGGCCAACACAAAATGTTAACTAGTCTGATTTCAACCAGAATGTTTAAAGAATCTTTTTTATTATGGTATGAAAACCAATTTAAGTAAATATGTATACCTGTATTAAAAAAAAATCAGTTTTTTTATATCAGTGCAGTCTAGACAAAACTCTGTTAATGTTGTTCAGTTTGTACATAAAGTACTCTAAAATACTCTATTGGAAACATACTTTTTTTTCTGATCCTACTGTGTCAATAGTGCTGCTTGGTAAACAGAAGTTTTAATTAAGAATTAAATGTAGGTTGAGCCTGAGGAAAAATATAATTAAAAAATGATCATATCTTTTCTAGATTATTTAAGAATAATTGGGAGATTCCTTTACGATTCTGTACTTTAGGTAATTATTTATATCACAGAAAATCAGTGCCAACTGCTCCAGTACATATGCTTGGTGTTATTTGGCAACCATCCATCCTGCTTTCGTAGTGATAGAGTTCTGAAATTTTGATCCAGCTTCACCAGTGCTTCTTGTAGATTGAAGTATACCCTAGAAATTGAACTCTCACAGATATGAGACTGTTTTTAAGCCACTGAAACTGTGTTTTAAACTATCTAACCTCTATATCCACTATACTTTTCATGTGTATAATAATGTCTATTGCGTTCTTTATAAATTAAAGATTTTCAAGGTATGTATTAACCAGTGATTCTCATCTCCATCTGTGCTTTCTGAAGAAATATAATTTTCCCTGAATTAAGCTCAGGAACTTCACAGTAATATCTAATTACTCTGCCTTTATTTCTTTCTGTATTTTTGTCTTTTTTCTGAATTATAAGACTAAAATGATACATACCTTAAAACAATTTTTATTTAATTTCAATAGTTTAAATGTAAAGCACATAAGATCAAGGTTATAATAAATTGCATCATTTTTCTTCACAATTATCTTATTTAGAAATTATATTTGAAAAACAATTCAATATGAAACTTATCATTATGATTGATCATAAGATCGAAACTAAAAAAAATATTAAGACAATGTAGGCATCTTTTCTTAATACCAACAATAATTTTGTATTCGATAACTCACTGAAATAGCAAAGGTTCATGTGTTTAGGAGTTTGCATGATTGACATTAATTTTATTGATATGTGGGGTTCTGATGGGAAGATGTTCGCTGGTTTATGTTATATAAATTTGCAGGAAGTATCAGCAGAAGCAACAGGTAAAGAACTGACTGCAGCCCCACTCTCTGTTTCCCTGTGCCACTGGGGGGAAGAGGTAGGGAACTGGTAATAAAACTAAGCCTAAGAAGCAGGGAGGAAGGCGTTTGCAGATTTGGATTTACTTCTCATTAGCCTGCTCTGATTTTATTGGTAATAACTTAAACTCATTTTCCCAAGTTGAGTCTGTTTTTGCCCGGTAATTGATGAGTGATCTTTCCCCATTCTTATCTTGATCCACAAGCTTTTCCTTATATTTTCTCTTCCCTGTCCAGCTCAGGAGAGAAGTGATAGGACAGCTTTGGTGGGCACCTAGCATCAAGCCAAGGTCAAACCACCAGACGTCCCCATTTGTCTTCTTGGATAGTTCATCGTGTAGAGAAATTGTCAAGATGTAGGACAAAATAAATTATTATTTATGACAAGAACTTGTGGGGCTTTTCCCCTCCTTTTTTTTCCATTTTAGGAAAGTAACACAAATGATTTATAGGTCCTATTGAAATAAATCAATAAAATTATGTAGTAAAAGACTAAAACATCTCCTAGATGTGTCACTCCTTGACCACCTATATATCCTCTTAATTTTCAATGAGATTTATAGTAAGCAAAGAATTCAAGAGAGAGTCAAAAGGCAGTTGATCAATACCATCAATAGTTATATAACCTAATTAATGTACATCAAAGGATACAGAAATCTGAACTGGGAGGATAATTCCTAAAACTTTGTTAATCAAGTCTTTCACAAAAGTTACAGAATTTACCATGTAGGCATTTAATCTGCAGAAACAGATCAAATAAATGGAATAGCCTGAAATTACTTCTGAAAAACTTATAGAATGTGTTTAAAATTTGCAATCTGCCACATATATTAGGTAGTGCAGGCAGTGTTCCTTGATTTGTAAACTCAGCTAACCAGTTGGCAACAGCTGTATTGTACACTGTTTGTACACTGGGTTTGTGTGCAGGTCTACAAACTCTTCCTATCAGTCTTCATTTACCCAGCATCAGCATTTGCAGTCCGTTTTTGTGCTCTGTATTGCTGGTGAAGTTCCTTTGCTGACATATTCAAAGCAAATGAAACAAAAAATTTGCAAATACGGCTATAATTAGTTAATTACTTTTAAAATGCTCAATTTCACTCTTTCTCACTATACTTCTTTTTACTGGATGTATTTTCTTTCATATGGTCATGTATAATGAATATTAACCCATTCACTTTCTTCAGGCAACATAGTAGACCTCCTCTGAAATAAAATCTCCATCTTATAAACAAGTATTCTTAAAAATCCTTTTGTTTTAATAGAGCCTATCAGAGATTTTCACATACCAGATAGGATGCCAGATAATTTCTCTATTTTTTAATTACATCCTACATTTTGGCCTAGTGCCTAATCTGAGCTCTTTATGCTCTCTTTTCAAAGTTAGCACATGCCAAACACTGATTGCTTCATAGTCACTTGTGTCCGTCTTTCACTTCCTCTCATATTTTAGAAAAGGGTCTGCATTTCAATGTCATCTGTGAAACCAAGACATATCCATGTCATTCAGCTTACTGTGTGTGTAGTATCTTACAGTATTTTGACATATTTAACGTTAGAATTAAATATAGCTGTTCTTAACATTGTGTGTAATGCAGAAATAGTAGAATGAAGAGTGAGATGTGTGAGATTGATGGAGAAGAAAGGAAGAAGGAAGAAATTTTAGCCTACACATTATTCCTCACACCCAGCTTTCCTGCTGCAGCACTGATACTACTCAAGCTCTCTGAGCAACAACTCAGCTGCTAACTCATGCCTTGATTCTGTGAGTGCAGTCCAATTAATTAAATATCTGAAAGGCTCTAGGTTATCTTAGTTTCCAAGTTGGCTTTTGAACCATTTTTTCTCAATTTTTTGGCTACTTTGCAGCTGTTCAATTATCAGCTGCCTAACCAGAACTTACCTGAGAGTTTTAAATTCTATTTTCTGTAGAATTCCAATAGTTCAAGTCTATAAAAAAATCCTAAATAAATGTTATATCACCACAGTACCTATTGAGATTAGAGCTAAGCACAAAGACAAGGAGCCCAAGAAAGAGAGGAACAGATTGTAGCATAGGGAACAAATCAATAGATATTTCATAAGGCATACATTTTTAAATATTGTAACTTGTTACATAATCTAAACTTAACAATATAAAACTGCCACCTCAAGCAATTCCTACAGGAAAAGATTGAAAGAAGAAGAATAAAAAAATTTAGTACAAATCCTGGAATAATATTATCTATTGCGAATCAGGCCATAGATATTCATTTTGGTACATACTGCTATAATTTATTGATGTGGTGAGTTTGCAAACATAGTTTCATGATTGTAAATATAATTTCATAATGTGATTCAGTTTATTGCAAATATAGTTTAGTAATTTATCCAGTATTTATCCAGCATTTATCCATAATTTATCCAGCATAAAATGTGCAATGATACTGGATTATAGTGTCAGAAATTAAAAGAAACAAGGAAAAAAGAACCAGCTATTGATTAATGAATCTCAGATATTCAGCTCTGAAAAAGAAAAGACTGGAAAAACAGCACACCTGTTGGACCTCTTGGATCTTCAGAAGCTGCTTAAAAAATAATATTTAAAAAAAAAAAGAGAGAGAGAAGGCATTTGAACACAGCTATTTAGGAATTTTATGAATTTGCAGTTATTTTTAAAATGGTTCTCTCATGGTGTTCCTGTTCATTTGTTTTGATGCAATCTAGATCCACAAAGTACCCAGCCATATTAAAATTTAGCCAACATATAAGAAAAAGTAGATTTTAAATTAATTGATGTTCTGAGCAATGAAGTCAAACAAACAAACAAGGAATAAGAGTTATTTTAAGAAAAGCAAAGATCTAAAATTTGGAAGGGATTAATGTTTCCTAAAAGGGATATAATGTCTTATCAAGCTTCTGTTAAGAAAGATAATTCAATGACATTATTCTGTGCAAGGGACAGGGTAAGTAAAATTGAATAAAAATATTATTGTTCTTCCTTCCCTTCACCTACTGAACTTAACAAAGGCAATAACATCTAATTTACAAAGTTCAGTCAAACTCACCTTTGCTATTGGTTGGCATTTATAGTCTTTCTCCATGACTCCTGTGCCTGTACAAATGTCACTGATTCCCTAGGGTTGTAACGTGGGTCAGATCACACACTACATTTTATTGAAATCCTTCGTGGGTAGGAAACAACTGTTTGAATTCACAATTTCACTTTAATAGCAGCTAAGTATTCAGTAATGTGAGTTTATGGTGGGGTTTTGCCTTGAAACAGAAGTCGCTCAAAAATTTTCTGACACAACATAGCTCAGTGGGTAGAAAGAACAGTGAGGGCCCATTGTGCTCTTGTCAAACTTTTTTAGAGAGTCATGGAAGTATCATGAGCCTAGGCTGACATAGCTCAACTTTGCACCTGCCCTACTCACTGTAAACACTGTCAATCCACTGATGATCTTCAGCTGAGGTTTATTAATGTCTAAAGAGCACATTCACCAGTTTGCCAGCTATGCTTTTTCAAACTTGAAGTCATCATAAATTGAAATTTATAACGTTGATTAGTTTAAAAAAAAATTAGACACATACCTTTTAACAAAGTTTTTTTTTGCATAAATCTTAATGGACAGAAAAATGAAACAGCCTTTTAAATGTAACTATCTGACCTACTCTCTGTTAATGTCACTGAGAGATTGGATCTGCATATTTCTATATATCTCCTCTTTTCTGTGCATTTTTCCATAAAAGAGTGCATAAAATACAGTTATGTTGGAGTGTTACCTCTAAAAATAAGGACAGGCTTGAACTCCAATAAGGTATTTAATTCTTAGAATTGTTGGGCTCTGTCTTATCAAATCAGCTTTCCCCTTTTTTCCATACATCTTAAGCCCCCCCAAAAATACTGAGAAATCCCAGATATCCTAATAAATATTTAATGTAAAGTAACTGTATTTTGCAGTAATTTGATTACAGGATTGTTAAGATTTTTTTTTCATTTTCAAAATATAACTTTTAACGGTACCATACTCAGATGTTTAAGTGCTAAAGCCATGCAAGATATGGCAAAGATGACATGATGTTTCAAGTACACTAGAGAGCAATAAAAGCAGTTGCTATAATATAGGTCTGTAGTCAAAGATAGCCTCTCTATGTACCCAGTGATACTTTAATTAGCTTCATAATCAAGCCTTGTTTTTGATGAAGCTTGTAATATGAATTGAACGGCGTGATATTTTTGAAAGAATGTGCATAATTCTAATTTAATAATTTTCTTTATTAGGGGAATATTAGCCAAAAGTGCATTAGCAACTGGAAACTTTCATTCTGTGATATTTTAAATTCTTTAATTCAGTTGGCACCAATTAATATATGTCATCTTAGTAACAGCTTTAAATACAGGATCTGGCTATTACAGCTGTCACCTAACTGCACAGACAACTTAATGAGAGGGCAGGTAGGCACACCCTTATTATTCTACTGGTACTAAGCTATTCTACATTTTTGGTCAGTCCTTCTACCCAGTGAGGATGAGATTGCTTACATCTTACCTTGGCTTTTACAAGGAATTCAGAAGTCCATGCTGCATTTTCGCTGAGTAGGAAAAAAAAGCTTTTCCACTGAGAGGTTTCTATGATTGCTCAGGAAGTGAAGTGACAGGAATTTTCCTTTCCATTGGTTATAAAGGAAAGACATATGTTTTACTGCTGTATTTTCAGAAGGTAGAAGAATTAAAGTAATGCACCATATGTGGTTAATTAAACTTGGAATAACATTTTAATTTTAAAGGAAAAAAATCTTATCTTCTAATTAAAAACACATCCTGGGTAACCCAAAATGTTATTGTATTCCATATCTATTTGTGCCCAAAATTATTATTATCTGTGCCCTATCTGTCAGTATCTTGTTAAGGTGTGAACAGAACTGTGGGGCTGGGTGGTACATTTCTTTTTAAGGCTGGGGCACTCAAGGCAGAGTCTCTCTTTCCCCTTGGCTCTTGCTCTTTCCCTCTCATTCCGTAGAGAGAGAAAGCTGAGCCAGTGGGGGTAGAGGTTTCCCTTTGTCTTTCTTTTGTTTTGTTGGGTTTTTTTGAGGGGGTTGCTTTGGGCAGGTTTTTCCAAGAGGTTGCATTTTGCAGTCCTGGACTGCTTGACTGCAAATTCCGCGAGTGCCTGTCTATAGCCGCAGCATCGTGCAGAACAGCTCTGCTCCGTATGGTGCCCATCCCACCAGTAGCGCCCAGTGGAACTGGAAAGGCACAGAGTCTGAGCCACCCCAGCTGGCTGCCTGCCTGCTGCTTCTGCTGGGGACAAGATGAAGTCCCTCCATGCATTTCAGCTGTTGACTGAATTCCAGCTGCTGGAATGTGCCAGCTGCCTTTGCCATCCGAGCCGCCGCTGCTGAGGGATAAGAGGCAGGAGGGGTTCCACCATCTTTGTCTTTGTCTCCCCACACACAGCTGTCTGCGAGGGGGCGCCATCTTGGGCAAGGGTTTCTGCGCCATTTTGTGTTCCTCTTTGTCCCGCAGGAGTCATGGGCATTTCAGCACCTTTGTAACTTGTGATTATTACTGTTGTTTTTCTTTCCTGTTGCTATTTCAGGGCTGTTTTAGTAACCTGTTGATTTTTCACTTATATCTACTTTTATTTGTTTCTCATTATTGGTGGAAAAGGATTGATTAAAGGGGAGGTAACTCCTTTTGGAGTGTCCACCACATAACTTGTCGTAAACCAGGACAATAAAGAAAAGATTTTGTAGCACACTTACACTACTATCTTTTAGACAATCAATGAAACATTAAATCCTAGACTCTTACTCATCTGTAATGATTCTTTTTTCTCTCCTTGCCTCTGTTTGGGACTTTGAAAGTCCAAGTTTGTTTTAATGTGGTTACAAGAATAATTTGGTTGAAGAGCTGCAGCAGAAAGGTAGTTATTAATGTGATTACACCAGCTTTAGTGTTCTCTACTCTCTGCAGTCCCCTCCACTCTTCTGGCAGGCTTTGCACCCTTAAACATTCTCACATGCTTCTGTGCTGTGTCCCAGGGTATGCAATGTGGATACTTCTTGTCTTCTAAAAATCATTCTACTGAGCTGTTACACCAGTGCATGTTATTCCAGCCACTTTGAACTACAGAAGAAGATAAATAAAGGAAGGAAGAAAGAAAAAAGTAAAAAATGAAAAAAGGAAAAGTATTATAATTGAGATTTCAGAGTCACCAGAAGGTCCCCAGAGGAGATTAAGAAATTTGCTTGGCTACGATTCAAAAGTAAATTAAAGTATTTGTTTTCAAATATTTATACTCTCTACCAAGTGATGGAACTTGTAAACAGCTGACTTTTTTCTTTGGCATCACAAAAAAAATTAATTCTTTTGATAATAAAACAGAAAGGGGATCAGAATACATCATTGTTTTAAACTCTTCAAGCAGTTAATGAAGTAATAAAAGTAAGATTAAAATAGTACTCACTGGATTCCAAAATGTAAGAGATAGCGGGACCTTCCCCTTTAAACCTGCAGACCATTTAAACCTATTCTATTCTTAAACAAAGCCTACAAGCCA
>VZRQ01007125.1:339950-507850 GCA_013397975.1 Machaerirhynchus nigripectus
AAGCCTACAAGCCATAGCTTGTAGGTCTTGTCTCCTGTGTATATAATAATAAAAAAAAAATGTTACGTATTTATACAGTATCGTGTGTGTGTGAATGCTGTATATAACTCTCTCTAGATAGAATATAACTGGCAATAGTAAGATAGAAACCATAACATATTTGTCAGCACTTACTTCCTATATATTCACATTCACACTTAAAAACAGTGCTGGGAATAACTGACAGTACATTGCAAATACCTTACCCTGCAATTTTAACACAGATCTGGCTGCTAATAGCTACAGTTCTCTCTCCATCTGTGTTCTTCTTGACCTCCTGCTCATTCCTGTTGTGAAGCAGGAAATGAGAAAAAAGGGGATGCAGTCTGGGCGCAAAGTCCATGGCAATCCATGACAGCTCTAGCAACTATTGTTACTGTGCAGAAGACTTGTTAGAAACTTTTTTGAACAGAATGTGTTTAAATGGCTGCCTTAGAGGGAATTTATGTGACAGTCATATGTAAATTTCTATAGAATCCTCCTGAGTACCTGATGACCTACGGAACAGAATGGAAGACAGTTATTAAGGTAATAGATACGCAAGGACCTTATTTAAATTCTTTTCCATTGTCAGACTTCCTATGCAAAGTTTTATGATCCAGCTGTCACACAAAAGTATCTCTCTAGATCGTTATTCTAAATACAGTTCATCCTACAGAGCTTTCTGTAAAAACTTCCATTTACAGTACAGGCCTGCCTGCCTGCCTGGAATCTCGACTTCTATTGAGAAGTCTTTGCTCATTGTTGTACAGGTGACATGAGGTCTGCATGGGGATGATGCCTGAAGACAACCAGCCTCTAGGAGAATTCAAGAACTAGTTCTGAGACATAAAAACACTGCTCCTTTTCTTTGTTAATAGAGTAGGGAATGAAAGAAGTGCAGAAGCACTACTACCCTCAAAACAGATTGAATAAAGAACTGGGCATCATTGAAAGGCAAAACTTGTGCTCTGAAGATTTGAGGACACCTATAGCTTTGAAAAATAATAGTTGTGTTGGAAGACTGAGTTTCTGGCAGGTCTCAAAATGAATGGAAAAGTTTTAGAAAGGACCAGAGGCCAGTAGGAATGTTACACATGAACATTTGCAACTAACAGCATTTCAGAGGGAAGAAAGGACTATCATGAGTTCCAGAATCACACAGTCACAGAGTGGTTGATGTTGGAAAGGACCTCTGGAGATAATCTGGTCCAATCCCCTGAAGCAAGGCCACTTACAGCCAGTTTCCCAGGATCATGCCTATACAGCTTTTGGATATCTCCAAGAATGGAAACTCCACGACCTCTCTGGGCAACCTGCACTAGTGCTCAGTCATCTTCACAGTGAAAAAATGTTTCCTGATGTTCAGAGGGAACCTCTTCTGTTTTGGTTTATTGCCATTAACAGTGGTCCTGTCACTAAGCATCAGAGACTGGCTCCATCTTTGGGATCAGTACAGTTTAATACCTTCATCAACAGCAGAGACACTGGAATCTACGCATCCCCAGAAGGTTTGCAGATGACATCAAGCTGATTTGTGTCACTGACACACCTGAGGGAAAGAATGCCATCCAGGGGGACCTGGATAAGCTTGAGAGGTTGGCTTATGTGAACCTCGTAAAACCAAGTGCAAGATGCTGCACCTGGGTTCAGACAACGCCTGGTATCAATAGAGTCCAGAGAACGAACGGGTCGAGAGCAGTCCTGTGGAGAAAGACTTGAGGCTACTTGTGGATGAAAAGCTGGACATGAGCCAGCAATGTGTACTTTCATCTCAAAAAGCCAACTGTAGCAAAAGACTGCAGCAAAAGAAGCCTGGCCAAGATGTCAGGGGAGGTGATTCTCCCCCGCTATGCCTCTCTCATGAGACCCCACCCTGCATCCAGCTCTGGAGCCTTCAGTACAAGCAAGACGTGGACCTACTGGAGCAGGTCCAGAAGAGAGACACAAAAATGATCAGGGAGATGGAAAATGTCTCCTATGAAGAAAAACTAAGTTGGGGTTGTTTTCAACTGGATCCTGGAGAAGGCTCTGGGAAGACCTTACTGTGGCCTTTCAATACTTAAAGGGGGCTTAGAAGAAAGAGTGGGTCAAAATTTTTACTGGGATCTGTAGCAATAAGACAAAGGATACTGATTTTAAACTAAACAAGAGTAGACACGGGGATGAATGTCTTTAAATGAGGGTGGTGAGTCACTGGAACAGGTTGACAAAGAGAGACAGTAGATGCCCTTTCCCTGGAAACGTTGAAGGTGAGGTTGGACAGGCCTCTGAGCAACCTAATCTAGTTGAAGATGTCCCTGCTCATTGCAGGGGAATTGAACTAGATGACCTTTAAAATCCCTTCCAACCAAAACCATTCTATGATTCCATGATCTTCTTTGCAACTTTCCTTCAGGTATTTGTGTACATTCATTGATGAGATCTCCCTGAGCCTTTCCTTTTCTAGGCTGAAGAGTCTCAGCTCCTTCAGCCTTTCTTCACTTTCTTCCTGATCTTTGTGGCCCTTTGTTGGACTCTGTCCAGTATGTCCATGTCTCTCTTGTACTGCGGAGCTCAGACCTGGACACAATACTCCAGGCATGGTCTCAGCTATCTGCTTCATAAACATAAGATAACTCAGGAAACAGTTTTGTGTTTATATCAGAGTTTTAGGGCTAGATAAGCATCCAAAAGAAAAAAAAAAGGTAAAATGAAAAGAAGACTTGGGTTGTTGTAACTCTCCTAGTGACACATAAGATCTCTGGAAAAATCATTTGCAGTCCATGCAGTGCCTCTGGTGTTAAACATCAGAAAGAGTGGCATCCGCTGAGAAAAATATTATCAATTAATGAGTGAAGAGGAAACAAAATCACAAAGGAATCAATTTAGCACAGGAGCTTAAACGTGAGAAAGAATTCACAGAGAAACCTGCCTAAGCAGCTGCATGCTCCTCAGCTGTTAAAAGTTGAGTACCACTTCCCTAAATGAAACTCCAGAATTATCTCCTTTGAATGGCCTCACTTATCATCAATTTCAGTTAGTACAAAAAGTCTGTAACCTCATCAAAATGTGATACTGTTATTAATGGACAAATACAGTACTCCAGAAGATTGATTTTTCAAACATCCTCTATTCTTCTCAAAGGCAAACCAGTAATATGATATTCACAGATGCAGACCAGCTGATTGGTTTATGGGCCTATTACTTAGAAGTGAGATTAAATTATTATTTTCAAAGATTTGCCCTTGCTACTAAGTGGTAGGTCTACTAAAATACCTTAAGTTCTTGAATACTGCACTGATGTGTGGATTCTGCCAGAAAATTTAAGAGGAATGCTCTGCATTTAAGTCATTTTACAAAGAACTGTAATGGGGAAACAAGTAAATTATTAATGCTAAATTCAGAGTTTCCCACTTAAGCAGACTTGCATTACAACAGTTAGGAGGTTTGGCTACCTCCACACCCTAATTGTTAGGGCATGTGACCTTATTTCTCTTTTCTTTTCAAACAGTACATGTGTAACAATATTCCAAATGAATTCAGAAAACATTTTGTTTCTATTTAAAAAAAAAAACAAAAACAAACCAACAAAAAACAGAACCAAAAAAATCAGACAGGATGTGCTCAAAGTCTGGAGCAGCTGAGCTACATGATGCAAAGCTGTCATTTCCTACACTTCTACCATTCATATTTCAAGTGATCTGTATCCTGAGGCAACTGTTCTAAGCAAATGATATTGATTCAGCTTCAAGGATGACATGAAAACATCCAGATGGCAAGCATGCTTTACATTATAAACACTGGATAAACTATAACTTAAATATACAGAAAGGTGGTCACAGTATCTACTATGTCAGTAAATAGGAAAAAATAGATTGGCAGTGGGTTTTCAAAATAGTCATGTTCCTTGTTTGTCTGAGAGACAGGGGTGTGTACCACAGTCTGTAATTAAGATTTGAAAACTGCTCATGTTCAGCTGAAATAATTATTGCCCCTTTCTTAATCAAGTGTTATTGAAATTAAATAAGAAGGAATTGGGAGGGGTTTTTTTAATCATCTGTCATACACATCTCCTGAACAAAGATCCTATGTAATGAATGAACTGAAAGTAATTTAGAAAGAAATTCTCTGAGGAGGAATTTTTTTATCATGTGCAATTCATGTTAGTAAATGGGATGTATTATCTTATGCTACCAACCCACCCAGTAATTACATTCAAAGGACACTGAAGACTTGTTGTTCTGTGCAAAAGTCAAAACTTGTCAGTTAATTCACTTGCAAAACTTGACATTTTGGAGAAGGTGAGGGAAACAGCCTGAAAATAAATTGTTCATAAAGAAACTGATGCTAAAAAATAAACTTCTTAGTAGCAACTAAGGAAATATAAGTCATCAACCACAAATCTTGAGGTGTGAGAACTGCAAAGATTTAAAAAAAGCAAAATAAGGTATGTCTCATGTATATTTAATGTATATTAAATAGTGATAACAATATTTTAATGCCAAAATTTGATTATTGAATACTGAAGTTAGTGACAGTATAACCCATGCCTTTTTTTAAGCTGAATATCTTCTTAAAGCAAGATTATTTAGACTTAAATGGAACATTTACAAATATTCTTCTGCGAATTCTATTTTATATAATTGTCATTAAAATGAGTGTTTTGTTTCCAGAGATTACTCAGTAATTAAAGATTATTTTCAATTCAAAAATTATGATATATTGCAATAGACAGACTTTTATAGTTCAATTTCTCTTCAATCTTGTAAAATGGAACAATTTCCTATTTTTGACAAACATTTGACTAAGGAGATTACTGTAACTACTTTTAAGTGCATTGCTGATGATCAAATAAATTATTTATTTCCTCAAACACTCAATGCATTTTGAATCACTATTTACTATGCACATCATTAGGAAGTCAGTTTAAGAAATTTTACTTCTTTTGGATAAGCAGATTAATAGAATTAAATTTGATGGGATCTTGTGTCTAGATGGAGCATAATCCAAAAGGATGTTCTCTCATAGGAGTTCTTACACTTCCTGGTTCAATGTATGAAAAATACTATGATGACAAACACTTGTGAGCAGAAAGATAAAATAAAAATTTTTAAGCTTGGAAAAACCTTACTTAGTACACCATGATTGTTGAGTCCAGCCTTTAGCCTCCCACTGCCATGTTTGCCATTAAAACATGTCCCCAGGTGACAACAGAACTAAAAGTAGCATTCAGAACTTGAAACCCTCCCTCCTCTCTTCCCAACCTCCCCAAAATACACATATGTGCTAGATCTGGATAGCAAACTTTGGAGCTGCTTCTTCATTAATGACTATGATGAGTCACCTAAAGTTGAAAAAAACCTGAATGTTCAAACAAGACCTGGGAACACGTTGCAGTGATGATTTTGTTTCCTTCTTCAGCACAGGGAGGGAATCCTTCATTGATAGCATGGGTAGCAGTACAAATCTACCTTCTCCTTGGCTGCAGTCTCATTTTAGGCAACTAAACCAGATATTGAAAAACTGTTCTTGGAATTTCATCCTCTTCTTCTCAATATCCACCACAATATTTTGTTAAATCTGGCCAAAGAACATAGATTACAAAAGTCTATGGAATCAAGGACAGATAGCACATTTCTTGGTTTGTCTTTTCCTTGGAGTAACATAAGCTGTTCAAAATGAGTTGTTAAAAAAAATTAATAGTTTTTGCATTTTCTTAGTGCCTCCACTAGAATTTTCCTGCTCTGGGGATTGAAAGCTGCATTACATTAAGTGTTCAGATGAAACTGTTTTTACCAGGAGAAACAGATTTTCTTACCTGTGGCTATAATCCATAGATTTACCTATCCTATAATTACGGATTATAAACGCATCAGCCTTCTTCAGCTGAAGAATCTCATGGGTTGAACGAAGTCTACTTTTCTTTACACAGAAGAAGTAAATCATGGTTATATTCCATAAAAACAGTGTCTTCTATTTAGAAGAATTAAAGGATACTATTTTTTACTGTAATAGAAAAAAGGTATGTCATAGTAACTTAAGAAAAGAAAATAAATGCAAATGAAATAAACTAAATATCTGAAAACATTGAGTAGTAATAATTTATTCACTGCAAAGATAACATTAATGAATTTTACCGGATACATTTGTATTGCAACCTTACCATGTAAACTCGGTATTGGAATTATACAGTACATGCAATTACCATTTAAGATAAATCTTGATAAACTGACAGGAAAAAGAAAAATAATGATGCTAGCTGCAGTATCTCATTTTCAGATTAATCATGCAGTAACTAGTCTCAGTTGTAATGCTGGAGTTCCCAAGCGTTTCAGTGTTTCAATTTTTTGTCCTTTTTTTGTGATTTAACACCTCAGTCATCCCATGTGGTATAAAATTCTTCTTTAAAAAAAATGCAAAAAACACCTTTCTAGATCAAAATGACAAAATACATACTGTTTCTAAGAAAGTGGTTTTTATTATGATCATGGCTTACATAGATTCTCCCTGGCTTTTACTCTCAAGACAGTTTTGATGGAAATCTTGCAACTGCCCCAGCTTTTGTCTTTTCCACCCACCAAGCCTCATTTCCTTACTCCTACAATGGGTAAGAACTTCTCATTAGATTAGCCAATTTCTCAACTTAATTATAAGACATTTCAGCTGAAGCTCCTGAATCTGCTAATTTCAGATGGAATTGATTTTTATTATATTTTACAATTATATTTTGAGAGTTCTTTTTGAAAGTCAGAAACCTCCAGAGCTCATTCTATGGTGTGAAACTATGAAACTAAGATTTATATTTGAAATTCAGTATTAGACTACAGAGAATAGGTAATAGTTCTAATTATGTTATAATTATGTAACATATAAATGTTAATATATATGTAGATATTAATATTTTTGAACTGGATTACAAGATTTGAATTATTTATTGACCATACTAAGAGACCCTGTTGCAAGTTACATTAGTACCAGAAGTAACCTCAGCATAACAGTCTCTACTGAAGTAAGGAGAAGGTGGGTAAATAAAAAAAAATTAGTTTTTAAAATAAATAGGGTGAGAATTCTGGAGCTTTTCCTTTGTCTTTTCTTTTCCTTATTTCTGCAAACAGGACCAAGTCTTCCACTCAGCTAAAAAAAAATTTCCCCTCTATTCCCCTATTTGTGGTAATTAAACACATTTTATTTAGACCAATTTTAACTTGCATAAGTCAGAATTAAGGGAGGATTCAAAACTTGTGAAGGTTGAACATCATTTGACCATGACGATAGCCAGAGATTTGAATAGTTATGTTTTCTTTATTTCTGTCAGAATTGCAGAAGGAGAACAATGATAACTTTCCTACTTGTATTTCAGAAATGTTGACCGTGTCCAGCAAGTGCTTTTTAAAGCATCTTTAAATTTAGTGCTTTGATACAAGGCAGGAAGAAATTTTGTGTAATTCAGTCTGGTTCTATGAAACACACAGCATTTTTTACAAAGAATTCCAGAACACGTATTAAATAAACACAGTGTAAATTCTTTCCAGAACTACATTTTCTTGAGAGAAGAAGAAGATTATTTAATGTTCTTACTGTTCATACCCCAAAAATCTGACTTCAGAGGACAGTAAGCTAAACACAGTTGTTTTGATGATAATTTTCAAAACAAAATTATTCAGGGTCAGATCTACTCTGAGCTTTTTAGTTTTCACCAAAACAAAACCCACATATAGATGAAAATAACAGTGTTGCATTCCACTTCAGTCAGCAGTCTAAACAGCAGGATTTGCACTTTTATGCCATCAGTGGATGCCTTTGAGTTTCATTAACTTCCCATGAGCTTCTGTGTATAATTAATGGATTAGGAACTCATCTTCGGAAGCCTAAACTGTTCTGTCTAGGCTATTTCTTTTCTTTACCATAATTCTTGAGCTGTGATAACCAGAAATTCCTGACCTACAGCTTCCTCTATGTAATCAGCTGTCAGGCTACTTGATTTAGAAATACTGGATTCAGGATTTCCTTTTTATTTTTTTTTTTACCAACTCCTTGGTCTGCTGCAGCTCATATCTGTAAATCTCATGGTCTCATTATAAGCCTCGTCTTTTCCTGTGCAGCTTTAGAGTGGCTGAATGAAATACATTAACATGATTTCTCTTTCCTCGTGAGCATACATTTAGAAAGGCAGGTAAATCCAAATGTGGCAAATGTATGGGTAATCTCACTTATGTCAGGGGTATAAGGGATTAGAATCCTTTGGATTGTATTATTTTAATTAAAAAGAAATAATCAGTCATACATCATGTTAGATGAAGCCTAACAATTCTGTTAGCAAGTGCCAACCAGCCAAGATATTGCTATGCAAAGGATGAAATATAGTGGCTTCAGTAATGTTTTCTACATGCATATTGGGATGATCTCAATATTGGTGAATTTTTTAGGCATATTTATTTCTCAAAAAATAATACTAATTAAAAAACTCAAATAAATAACTTTTGTATGATAACTAGAGATTCAGTTCATAGTTTTCATTCTTCAAGAGCAACATGTAATGAAGGACCAAGCATATGTCTTTACATTATTTGAATATTGAAAGCCAAATTATGAACTTCATTAAAATTACAGTATCCCATTGCAGCTATAATGGACTTATAGCAGTTTTCATTGCATTTATTTGAATTAAAATAATTACTAACAATAATAAACTTCCTGGTTACTCTAATCTATTATCACAAATATGGAGTAAGTGACTGCAAACTTACCTGAAAAAAAATTAAAACAGAATAGAATAGAATAGAATAGATTAGAATAGAATAGAATAGAATATTTCAGTTGAAAGGAACCTACAATGGTTATCTAGTCCAACTGCCTGAACACTTTAGAAGTGACCAAAATTTAGAGCATATTTTTAAGGGCATTGTCCAAATGCCTCTTAAACACTGACAGGTTTGGAGCATCTACTACCCCTCTAGGAAGCCTGTTGCAGAGTTTGATAAAGAAATGCTTTTAATATCTGAACCTCCCCTGCTGCAGCTTTGAGCCATTCCTAGATTTCCTATCACTGGATTCCAGGGAGGGGAGATCAGCACATCCAATTCCACTTCCACCTCTCAGTGTCCTTTTCTCCAAACAACAAAGCCAGAGTCTGCAGATGCTCCTCCCTGGACATGCCCTCTGGCTATTTCACCAGCTTTCCTATCCTCCCCTGAACATATCCAAGTACATTAAATGCATCCAGAGGAGTGCTATTTATGTGGTTTACTGTTTAAGTATAATTTAAGTGGTTTCATGGATATGTTTAAAATCATTGCTTAAATAATTCTTTCTTGCCAGTAGCATCTAAGCACATTTAGCAGGCCAGATAAACGAAAAAAATATATGTGGCATGCTGCCTCATTTTTGGGCAAAGACCTTGTTATAAACTACATTCTTGTTTGTCCTTAGCTAAAAAAGGTCTATCAGAGCAGGAACTTATATTCACTTAAAGCAGGGTCTAATGCAACAATTTCTTCCTCATTCAGTAAAGAAGCTAAAAATTTTTTTCTCCCTAAATTCAATTTGAATGCAATGTGTCATGTAAGCTTTTAACTTGTAAAATCCATGTTAATTGCTTTTAATGAAGCTTGCTTTCCTCTCTATAGACAACATTATTTCAAAAAATTGAGATGAGAAAACTATGGATTTCTCTAGCCCTTTCATTTCCTATTTGAATTTTCTATTATATGTTAGGTTTTTTAAAAATGAACAAGATCTGGCATTGATCTATTCTAGACTCTTTTCCTTTTGAAAACAAGGCTATTAATTTATGTGCTTGAATAAGGGTAAAAAATTATTGCCATTCTACCTCTTTACTCAGACACTGAGATAAGAATTGAAATAACTATAGAACTTGTAAGAAGTCCTGAGATTTGTCATTTGATTCCTCTGTCCTTGTGAAATTTTGTATTTAAAGGCCCAGAAATTATTTAGGACCCTTTATTTTGAGCCTCATAGGAAGAGCACTATATACTCCCTCAGCTAGCGCAAATGCTGCAATTAGCAATACAAATGGTTTCCTAAATTCTGTTGATATCACTGCTGTGCTTGTCCTCATTTATAATTGGTTTCATGGTTCAGATCAGAAATACTTTTCTTTGATGTTTTCACAAGTGGGAAAAATTATGTACCTTTTTGTGCCTATCTCAACAGAAGGTAAACAATTTTAATAGCCTGTGGGATTGCTAATTAGAGCTAATTGTGCCTTGATTGACCTATCTTGACAGTAAGTACCTTACAAAACTTGCTTTCTTCACAAAGTGAGGATTTGTTTGTAGGAGGAACTTGTACACACTGAACCTCAGAGTAGAGCTGTTTGGCTGTGATCATCTGAATTTGTTAATTTATATTTCGTAACTTCTTATAAACTTGTAAAACAGTGACAAAACTCAAGCTCATCATTTTTGCTCTGAAACATGTACTTTCTTATTCTGTCACTGTCTACAAATCCAGAAACTCGCACAGACAAAATCTCTAGTGAATCAAGGTCTGAATGTCACAGATAAACTGTTCTCTGTACAAACACACACACACAAAAAAAAAATCAGAAGGGAACTATGAATTCCCAAAATCTTAGTAGTAATATGGGTGTTCCATGCAAATATCTAAGATGTAATGATGGACTTTGGATTACTAAAATTGCATTTTTGAGAAAAAGTGTGGTGGGTCTGCCCACTGTATGCTAATATACAAAGAAATTATATACTTACTTTTGACTCCCTTTGGTTGATAAAAGGTATTCAGAATTTAGAAAAATATGTGTCTCCTGCCTGCAAGAAATAATCAATTAGAGCTCATCTCTGTGTGAGGTCAGTTATATCCTGAGCCTAGGATAGTTATATCTTACAGGCCTAGGAAGTGTTCGTCTTTATGTAATCTAATGTAGAGGATGAATTGCAGAAACAAGAGCTTTGAAGTAGTTTTGATACAAATTATAAAAACATTAAATTTTCTCAATATGGCCTCCTACAGAAATGTCTAAAACCAGAGCGAATTCTGAAAGGAATTATTACAAGTGTTTGAGATTGCTTAAAAAGCCTGTTACTTGTTTGTAACAGGCTTCTGACTGTGAGCTGTGGTATTCTTGTCTATTAGGTACAATTTTACAAGAATTCACTCTTGTGTGATGAATGAGTCAAATGTAGAACATGTTTCCAGTTTTCAGGCAATTGTCAGTTTGAAAAACAGCCAAAAAAGAGCTTATTCACAGTGTTTGTGTCTCACTGTGCTACACAGTTCTGTTCTTTGGCATGATGACTAGAAAAGACAACTTGATATGTCATTATTAGTATTACTGGTAAATTTTGTAAGCTAGCCCTTCTGAAATTTCATGCATCAGAAATATTCTTTTCCTGTTCTAGGAGGAGAGAAAAACTTGTGCAAATTTTGCCATACTGGTTCTGCTATAGCACTTTCACCAGAAAAATTAGCTGAAAATGATATGAGCTATTATCTGTTTCAACAAATGACTACTCTGTCATTGCGCGACAAATAATGTTGTTTGAAACTACAGACAAAGTTGTTTTGATGATTTGAGGGGAGAGCAAAAATAAAAATACAGAACACGGCTGGACAATCCCAAAGCCTTAAGAAATTTTAATAATTGCTACATTATCCTTGTAGTCTTAGAGGCATCACTAGTTATGCTATATCCCCACGCCAAAATTTAAAAAGTGAACTTGTATTTCCAAATTCTTTAAGAGTGATCATAATGTCAGTGGTAAAGTGAAAAAACTTCTTATCACTGCATTAACCTGAAATGACTGACTAATTAAAAAGGCCAAATTTTCTTAAGAATGACCAGTTGTGGGCTGTTATGCATGCAATATCATATCCTGAATCATAAAACAGTATAGTTTGGAAATCTATTCCATGTTCAATCCTTGTGTCAGCTGTTCTTGTGGCACTTCAGTTGACATCAGCAGTTCATAATTAAGAGAGAAGGAAGTTTATGGAAGTAAATGGCAGTGTTATATTCAAAGACAAACTAAGCAGTATTACAATACTCCCACTTATCTTGCATGTATTAGAGAGAGAGATAGGTAGATAGATAGATAGTTTGAGGTTCTACACTATATACTATACTTCCAAACATTCCAGAATGGTATTTAGAAAGGAACCTTGTGAGAATAATGCTTGGAAGGAGTAAGGTGATACTTTTGAACTGTTTACAGTGTATAGAAAACAGTCATAATGGGGGCATGTCCATGTTCACTGTTTTATTTGCATGCATGTATAAAACATAGATATACAAGAATTTGTATAGTGAAATGAATGCATTGTGCAGACAATATAACACTTATTTTTCTGTTATAAAAGGAATTACATTAAAACTTTTATGCAAAGAGTTGTTAGGCTTTTTAAGTAAACCTGAAAGTTAACTTCACAAAGCTATTTTTAAAAAGAATGTTCTGTCCTGTGGGTTCTGTGTGAAGATGCAGAAGCAATCTCAATTGATTTTTCTATTGCTTTTATTCCTGTTGCCTTGACATCCTTTATTAGCTGTTTGTGGTATTATACCTGCCCCCATGTTAGATGAAGGGACATTCTGCGATGATTATCTTCTCTAACAAAAAAAAAAAAANAAAAAAAAAAGGAAAAAAAAAAAAAAAAAAAAAAAGGAAGAGGAAAAAAGGAAGATGAGACTACTTTCTTTTATTTCAAATAGAAAAAAAAATTGTCAAAACAGTCACAGCTCTGTTCTTATGTCAGGTCACTAGAACTTTTAAGGACAAGTCTTTGAAGAAGGGAGGGAGGAAAGAAAGGAAGAAGGAAAGGGGGAGGGAGGGAGGGAACAAGGAAGAGGATAATGAGAAATGTCATAACTAATCACAAAAGAATTTTCTGCTACTAATTAATAAATAGAATTAAATCAAATTCAAAAATGAAAATACTTTTGCTTTATGTGAAGAACATAAAAGATAATTACCAAGACTACAAGTTGGATTTTGTACATAATTCCTTCCCAACTATGCCAGAAAAAATGACTATTTTTTAAAAGGACAATAAATACTCCAATGAATTATGAGAATAAACATTCATAAACTGAAAGTTCAAAGATGATCAAATAGGCTCCAAGAGTATCAATCAGAATAACTAGTTAAATGCTAGAGGAAAAATATTTTTAGTGTGCCATAACCTGAAACTAGTTAAAATAGGTCAGGACAATATAGTTATATCTATGCTGTCTCTTCCTAGTTTCATAAGGACATCTGATTTTAAATGGACCGTAGGAAATCAGATGCCTTAATATTGGAATCTAACAAAATTTAGGATAGTCTGGGGTATCTTCATTACCACCTGCCCATTCAGAAATATTCATGTTTACTGTAGGTCTTGTGAAATATCTATCATATGTCCTAGGGCATTGCAAAAAAACTGGGCCCTGTGTCTAGGCAATTAAACCCTAGATTTTGAAAATCCCACACTTCCTTAGGCACTCGAAGTGGGATTCAATCTCTCAGCTCACTAATCTTAGCTAGATTTCCTCTTCCAGATTCTAGTCGGTAGGCAGAAGCACTTCCAAACTGTTGCTGAAAGAGGTGCATCCCTAAGAGAGGTGCAATGCCAGACACCAGAACATCTCCATTGCTTATACAGGTAAACCAAACAGCTGGCTCAGAATATGAGTATGACTCAACTTTCTCCTAATTTTAGATATCTACATGCACATTCAGACTTTTTTATACTCATTTAGTCACTGGATTTCCAGTCATTAGGGCTTCATTCAGTTGCCCAACTTTATGTATCTGCTGTGTGAAGAAGTCTCTTGGACATGCTCTGGCATTTTTTTCAGTCCTTTTCAAAAGCTTTGATTAGCTAGCCCATTTCACATGGGGCAAGGTTCCTACTTGTGAACAAAGAATTGAATCTACCAGGGTCTTTGGATTCTACAAAGCTCTTCAGTTACTGTAAGTCTGTAATTTATTTGCCTAAACCTACTCCTCCTTAGAAGTTCTGCAATATATGAGACATCCGCATGGGACAGATGAGACACAAAACAGACAGGAGAACTACATCCTTCTGAAGTGACAGGGGAAGACCACACAGGATATGGCAGGGCTTCTCAAAGTGCACTAGATATTTATCTTTAGGTACAGAAATCCCATCCTAGACAACTGAATTTTGGCTGAATAAAGTTAGCTGAAAATACTTAAATTATTATAGTCATGTACTCTGTGTGTGGATAGAATTGTCTTGGCTAGAAATCTGCAATAGACCTGCTAAGTGAAGGGCTGAGCCTCTGATAAATTAAATTTGTTCAGAGCAGATCTTTGTCTCTTTCACCATGGACTGGTCTGCACACAGACTGCTAAACTGTCTCCAGAGCAAGAGGTGTGTATGAGGAGTATCTGTTCAGAATAGCCCTTAGTTTGTGATAAGTTTCATAAAATCATAGAAGATCTTAAGTTGGAAGGACTATAAGGATCTTCTAGCCTAGCTCCCAGCTCTTTACAGAACTACCTAAAAATAAATCTTAAGACTCAGAGCATTGGGCAGATGCTCCTTGGGCTCTGACATTCTTGGTACCATGACCAACCTCTTCCCTGGGAAGCCTGTTATAGTGACTGTTAAGTGACATCTTCATGATGTTCATTTCTTAAATGTCCTCACATACAGCTACCCGTACAGCAGTGCAATAAAAATCACTAGAAGCTGCATTGTTTTATGCAGATTCTTTATAACAAGCTATAGCAAGAAAAGAAATCCTGTGAGATTCTTACTAAATAAGAATTTTTACTTGTATGAATGACCAGCTTAGGGGAAAAGTATCTTTGTAAGATCATTCATGACTGCAGTGTTCCTGGAAAACTCACTAGTTCATGAGAAATATATGAAAGAAAGAACTGTCAGAATTTAAATCTTAAAAATATATTACCAAAATAGTAAATCAATAAGATCACTGTTGGTAGTATATTACAGTATGCTTCTTGCACTGTTAGGTTTTATGTAAATTAATTTCCTGTATCCTAAAATTAGCCTTACTATTTTGGGCATGACTTTTGGGTAAATGTGCTAAAGTATTAGGGAAAGATTGATGGTTGCTGTGTTCTATATGGTGTATATGATGAATAATTATACCAAAAAACAGACTGTAGAATTTATTGAAAAGAATGTGTTCCAGATTTAAAGTGCCTTTTTTTTTTGAAATTAAAAAAAATAAATTTAACAAATGACTTGTATTTTAATTCTACTTCATGGAACGAACAATTGTATTGATGCCTTAAAGATCTAGAAATAAAACAACACACTTTGGAGACAATATTAGTATAGGAGGTAATATAAAAGCTGGTCTTTAATTGGAGGCCTCCAGGAGCAGATATGGAAAAATGCCCACCCCACACAGGGCGAATACACTTTCATAAGTTTAGCAAATTAGCATAATTGGCAAGAATTCCCAATTAGAAACACAAGTAATAAGGTAGCTCTGCCCTTGGTTCTACCTCTTCTGGAACCCCCCTTTCTTGCTACTAGCTGTACTTTGTTTATGAGAAAGTATCTCGAGAAGCTGTTTTAAGCTTGGTTCCTAGAAGCACCAACATGGGATAGGAGACTTTTGGAATGAGTTTTGTCTTTCTATCTATCAGGGTAGGAAAAGTACTGGAGTTAGCTAGGAACTATATAACTATACAAAAATAATCCACAGAGCTATGAATATATGTGAAGAAAATATAAAAGCAAAAATCATTTTGGCATCAATATTTTTACTAGAGTACAGAAATGCAGCCAGTTTGTATATACTGTTTGGTTCAATAAAGAGGAAAAGCAACTCCTGAAATAATTTTCTGATAGATAGTTTGATAGCCTTATATGTCAAACCATTTTGTTAATCTAACTGAAATTCCTACATAAGATAGGGCAAAAAGTTTTGATCATTGGTTCCTTCAATAAGGAAATTGCTTTTCCTGTGTAGATTGACATTCTTTGTGATAATAACTAACTGTCCACACTACAAAAATGACAAATGTCATTAGGGATTTGTGAGTAGTTTGATTTAATACTGAACTATGATGTAAGGCAGCTATTCTGCTGTCATCAGAATATACTTCAGAAATGTTGGTTTTAAGGCATCCCAATTAAAATGATTCTGTCAAGTCTATTCCCAAATTCCTCAGTTCCCCTCTCTTTAAAATCTTCAGATTTTCACTGGCTTTCAAGCATGTGACAGATTCATGATCTTGTTTTTTACCTTCATATGCTAGTTTAATTTTTATCTCACCTACCTTTTTAGAAGCAGGGGCAGATTAGAGGGGATGAATTCTTTCCTAGTGCCTCACAGTGCCTATTGCACTCTACTTAAGAGATATCTTGCACATCTAGACCTGGATATCCTTTCCTGCTCTTGGTGGAAAATGCATAATTACATATCTACAAAAGATGTGGGAGAGATGGCAAACATGATTAAATCTGGGTGATGGGAAAATTAGGATACTGCAAAAGGTAACCCGGTTCTTAGTCTTTCCTTAGATTAGTTGTTTGGGGGTTTTTATCCTAACATTTCCTGCAGTGCTATTGTCTTCAACTGCTAAGAAATTTTTGTCTTTCAAATTCTTCAAGATACACACCTCAGGACTCTCCCTCGTTTAATTTTTTTTTAATCACTAAGCCTCTGTGTTCTTCCAAATATTCTTAATCAAGGAATTCTAAAAAAACGACCTTTCTCTCAGAGTGCTAACCAATGCCATTCCTTTAAAGCAGATTGTCTTACCACAATTAAAATTAATAAAATAATAAAAGACAATGTACATACAGTTACACATTCGATAGAGTCCTTTCAATTCCTCTAATAAAATATATTTAACAAGACTACATTCATTAAAATGGAAAAAAATATACACACTTTTCTCTGTCTTCCTGATTATTTTGCAATGTTACAGGAAATATTCTTCATTCATTCAGCTGGTATCAGCAGGAAATCCAAGAACATTAATGAATCATTAATGGCAATGCAGGAGCAGGTATACCATTAAAATCAATAACTGAAATTATTTATGGACCTCTGGATTGGAATGTATGGGTAATTTTAATAACACTGTCACATTTGATACACTAAATATATAAAATGTCTGGCATTGCTTGTCTGACAAAGGCATTAAAAGGTGGAAAGAGCAACAAAGTGTTGACTATGTTTCTCAGACACTTTCAAAACTTCAGAGTTCTTGTTGAAGTGAAAAGACATGGACTTAAATTGAGACCCATGGATACATCTACAGAGTCAGACAAGCTTGAGCATTCATCCCCTTATCATCAACACTGATTGAACATTAATTTGCTTCCTGATTTCTTAACCACCCCTTCCCAAAATAACTCTTTTACAAATCAAGCATGAATACATTAATGGGGAGTCCAAGAACCCCCTTCAATCTCTTCTGTCCTGCCATACTTAGGCTTTGCACAAACAGGTCTTCAAAGTGTTGTTCTGTGAGGTCAGGCCACACGTGGCACAGAGCAATATGCACACTGAATTGTGAACTAAAAAAGCGACGTCTCAGTTGGACCTCCACACAAATGTCTCAATTTCTTTTGCATCATTTGAGTTGAAAGTCACACTCAAGCACAATGGCAACATGTTCTTCCAGTACATTACCACCAGGCACCATGATTAGACTCAGAATCAAGTGTTATGTGTTCGGAACCAGCCAACATGCTGGCCCTTGAGTGGAGACGAAGCAATCCAGATGGTGTCACCTTGCCTTGGAGCCATTTAGCTACATAGATACAGCACTGCCACTGCTAATTAAATGCCAAGGACTTTGCACCAACTGGGCTGAGGCTTATCAGGCTGAGTCTGAACTCCTCTTGGCCTGCCTGGAGCATTTTTTAGCTTGTTTAATGACAGTTTTCTAATGACCATGTAGTTGTTACCTCATTTGTTTCACTTTGCTCAGCTTTGTATAATTTTGTGGCATAACCCCAATTTTTATATGAATATTAGTAGCAATGTATTGATGATTTAAGTGGATAGAAATACTGTTGACTTAAAAATGTAGTTTAGATGCAGATAAGTCTGATATGATAGAAAGGGCCTTGAAAATGGAGCCCTGGGATGCAGGGTAAAAAGTAATGGTATGGGACAATAAGAAAAAGGGCACAGGATTACACTGGAGACCCCAGGACTACAAACAATTTACGAAACAAACAAACATACTTCATATGAAGAACAACATAGCAAATTCAGGATCAGTAACAACAGAATAGCTGACCTTCCCATCTTGCATAAAATATCCTGACTATAGAGATACAGATACAATATCCTTACACAGTGGGAATTTTCCAGCATAACCTTTCTCATTTACTGTGAATAATTTTTATTTGCTTTATGTTCAGTAACCAGTGCCTTAATGAGTAGTACCCTCCACAAATTCCCTGGCTGTAAAATCAAATTGTAAACATCCAAGGCAATCATAGTCCTTTGTTTTTAGCAGACAAAATACATTTGTGTGAACTGTTTTCAAGCACTAAAGTATTCAGACCTATTTAATCCATGAAATTCAAATAACTCAGAACAAGGGACTAAGAAGGCATTTGTTACCTATGCTAGTCTTTTTTAAGGACACAGACTGCTGAAATAAAAATCACAATCAAAAAAATCACAGCACTGAAGAACACTGGTTTCAGAAATGCATTATGCCATTTTTCTGTGTTGGAAACAAGAAGTGATGGATTTATGTTTGAGAGAACTAATCAAAGTCTTTTTTATTTACAGATGATTATCTGGCAATAAGCTGTTAAAGAAACCCAGGATTAAAAGGTCGATAAATATTGTGGAGTTTCAAACCTTTTGGAAGCCACTTAAACCCCTCTATAAAGTCTGTAAAAGATATTTGTGGCAGATCATGAGCTGACAGTAGATATACTACTACAGAAAATGCTAGCAGCATATCTGGAAAACAGCAAAGTCCATCATAAAAAAAGAGAAAATTATTACTGTATATTTTTCAAATAACAGACCTTATGAAGGTTGTATAACTAGAGTGCTAGCAGCTGAGCCTTTCCTCTTCATCTGCAAAGTGCTTTCCAGGATCATTTCAAATCAGCAAAGGCTCCAGCACAACATGTTATGGCCAGATGTAAGCTTGGAGGCTAGTGCTTTGCACTAAAAAAACCTATAATTATTTGCCAAATAAAGATTAGATGGCAGAAATATAACTGGGATTTACCAAGAAACTGAGAAATTAAAATATATACAAAAGGAATCCCTTAGGTTTAACTCCAAAGGCATGTTGGACAAAGCAAATTTCTAAGTTGGCAGGTGTGGCTCAGATTGGTACATGTTGTGTAATATTCTAACTCTGACAAAAAATGCTAAGCTTTGAATCTCAATCAGACATACATTTTGTTAGCAACATCTCATCACTAAAAATATTTCTGGATTTTTTTTTCCAGGGAAGACCATACTTTCAAATAAAATAATACATATATTAACATCACACCATTGTTCAAACGTGATGAAATTTTCAGATTGTTCTGAAATATTTCAGCTTTTTTCCTACTCTTGGTTAAAAAACCACAATTTATTTCTTTTGTTTACTTAGATTCATAGTACAGTGAGAGGAAAGATGCATATTTCCCTTTTCATTATCAAAATAATCTTATGGTGGGACAATTTCCATGAATTTTCGCTGTCTCAGCTCAATCTCTGTTGTCAGAGAATGAACACTGTAAAAAGTGTGACTTGTCACACCTTTCATAGCTATCAAGAGCTGAATTTGACATAGTACTCTATTTCAGTTTCTTGATTGTGAAATACGAATAAGAACACTTACTAACTTTAAAGAATGTGTTAAGTATAAATCAGTAGTTTCTTGCCTGATCAGGATCAGCTATTGTACCTGATAGTCCTGGGAACCGTCCTTCATTGTGATTCTTTCTTACCGATTAACCAGTTTAAAACTCTGTGACAAGACTTAGCCTTTTACCTCCTAGCTATTCCTTAATTGTAATGAACTTTTATGTACCCCGTTGTCAGAAAAAAAGACATAAATTACATCAATTAGGGTGATATAAATCTATTGTTTATTAATTTTTTAGTAACCTCTTATGGGTTAAAAGGCATAAATTTCACATGTATGAATTTGTACCTATGTGATACTGGATTAGATATTATGCCAACCTCACTTTAATTGCACTCTAAATCAATTTTGTACTAACACCAAGATGAGACACCTGGGTCCGTAACTCCCCAGATGTTCTTTTTTTTCAGGAATTAAAGTGAAAAGCAGAAAACCAACCCAAGAACCTGCACAATGGGTAAATTCACACTGGTTTCCTGTGACAATGGTAATAAGACAAACAAATGAAGGAAAAAAAAGCCCCAGTCATATTGTCTGTTTCAGTCGTAAAATCATAAAATGCATAGAATCATAGAATGTTCTGCACTGGAAGGGACCTTTAAAGATAATCTAGTTCTAACCCCCACTGCCATGGGCAAGAATTCTTCCCATGAGGCCAAGTGGCTCAAAGTCCCCTCCAAACAGGCCTTAAATGCTTCCTGGAACAGGGCACCCACTATCTCTCTGGGCAACCCATTCCAGTATTCCATTACCTTCACAGTAAAGAATTTTTTCCTAATATCTAATCTAAATCTACCCTCTTTCAGTCTAAAGCCATTACATCTTGTCCTGCCAGTAGATATCCTGGCAAAATGTCCCTCTCCAGCTTTCTCACAGGCCACCTTTAGGTACTGGAAGGCTTCCAGTAACACTGGTCCCATCGTGGGTCCCTGAGGGTCACCATTCATCATCGCTCTCCATTCATACATTGGGTTGTTGACTGCAACATTTTGAGTGACACAATCCAGCCATTTCTCTATATACTGAGTAATCCATCCATTAAATCCATGTCTCTTCAGGTTAGAGACAAGGATGTCATGTGGGACAGTGTCAAATGTTTTGCATGACTCCAGGTGGATGACGTCATCTGCTCTTCCTTTATGCGCTAATGCCATAACCCTATTATAGAAGGCCACCAAATTTGTCAGGTGTGATTTGTACTTAGTGAAGCCATGTTGGCTGTCCCCAAGTTCCTGGTTTGTCTGCTGTTTCTTTATAGCCCATCAATTAGAGTGACAGACCAGGTTTGTTCCTGATTGTTTGTTAACACTAATTGGCCAGGATTTATGTCTGTGTTTTGTCTCCCTCCCTTTCCTTATCCTCCCGACTGAAAAAAATAAACAGCTTCACAACCTACATATTCTTCCCAACTTGTGGAACTTGCAAAGAGGCTAAGCTACTAGCCACCATGTGTGAGAAGTTGTGGCAGAAAAGGGGAATCATAACCCTTGTTCTTAGAAGAGGAAAACAGGAAGACCTGAGGAACTACAGTCCAGTCAGCCTCACCTCTGCTACCAGCAAGATAATGGAGCAGATTCTCCGGGAAATTGTGCTAAGACACATGGAAAATGAGGAGGTGATTGGGGACAGCCAACATGGCTTCACTAAGTACAAATCACACCTGACAAATTTGGTGGCCTTTTATAATAGGGTTACGGCATTAGCGCATAAAGGAAGAGGTGCAGGACTTATAAACTTCAAAATATATATCTGTTTTTCCATTTCTGTCTCTGAATCTTAGTCTTTTGGTGTCAGAAAAAAAATAAGCTACACTTACAAACTAGTCAGTGATATTAGGAAATATTACTTTGCTTGTCTAAGAAATTATATGTTAATTTAACCTTTAGTCCACTGTTTTCAAATGTACTGACTAAATTAAATTAGCTGTCAAATTATTTTCTGATATTTAATATGTCTCTAGTTACTTATGATTTTTTCCTGATCCAGAGCTCCTGCCTGAGTTATATATGAGTTATAAATACTCAGAATTATTATAGGGTCAGAATATTACACAAATTTCCTGAAAATGGCTCCAGCTAAGGTGTGGGCCAACCAACCCTGTCATATTTAAAAGGTCACATATGCAATAGAGAAAACTCAAATGAAAACAGGGTTTGTTCACCACTCAAGTTCATAAAAGACAGAATATTTTGAGCCCTTTAGCAAGCAATTTCAACTCTATGACAAAACGATGTTAGGGCAGGTGTCTTACAGCAGGTCTCTTGCATAAAAGCTCTTGACTCTTGCTTCTCTAAAAAATTGTTTAGAACATTTAAACCCACATGTACTGAGAAATCCTGTCATAAGTTTTAAGATTACTTAAAGGTATGAACTCAATTGCAAAAACATATTTTGTGTCCTATTTTCTGTCTATTCTGCTTGTTTGTATTTCAACTACGGCAGCCTAATACAGTCACCAGCCAGTGATGAACATAGTAACTAATTCCTTAGAGTTCTGTATCATCAATTTTTAGTTTAGCTTCAGTCTGGCATTTTAGATTTCTGGGCTAGGAGAGCACTGCAACCTTAGTTGTCTATTGAAAAGAATGGTTATACCTCCTAAAATTATTTATGAAGGAAAAAATTACTTCAGAGATTCAGCCTATGTTTAATATTTGGGATTTGGATTCCATCAAGCATGCTTCCTGGAGAAATGCCATTCAGGATTTAATTTGCTTTAAAGACTAAAGGCGTAGGGCCAAACTATTTACTGAGGGCCAATTCATGCACATCCAGGCCTCCTAAATATCCATTCAATTGCATTACTCTCCCACTTCCTGGAATAGTTTAATCTTTTTTTGTAAGTGAAATGATGAAAGAGGTGCTGTGGCACAAAGAAGCACAAATGAGGGCCAGGATGAACAAGGTTTTGATACAGGGATAGGAAGAAAACCACATTTAAACAACATAATCCAGGCAGTTGCCAAGAAGAACTGGAACAGATTCAGTCAATGTTAAAAAGAACAGAATTCAGAATGCACTTATAATTTAAATTTATATACATAACATTTAGTATGCAATTTAGACCACTAGTGAGAATGTGTCCTGTTATATATATATAATATCTTCAGTGTTCCTTTAAGAATAAACAGAAGTGTTCCAAATACATGAGTATTTCAGGACTGGAAACAGCCCTAATACAGTATAAGTAAAACAAAAATGGAAGCAACCCAACAGACGTTCCCTTCAGAATGTTACTTTCTCACATCTTTTCCTACCTATTTGCAGAGTAAGGAGCGAGTTCTAAATCTAGACAAACAGCTGTTGAGGTAGATGGGTACTTAAGGGCAGGGAAGCAAGCAATGCCTATGTGAAACAAAAAGAAAACCAACATCCTCTCTCTCCATGGTTTGAAGTTCCTGCCCCAGAAACAGGACCTGCTCTTACACAATGGGAATTTCTAACTACACAAATTCTAACAACTTGTTTTCTTTCATAAGGCTCAGATTGTTTTCTGTACATCTTGGATAGCAGAGAAACACTAACTCTGGGATATTTTCCTAACATCTGTTTATATGAATGCTTAGTTATATGTAAAATACATGGACACTCATTGACTACAGTGGCCATATTCACAAATTTATGAATATTTAGTGCTCATTAGTATCTCTTCCATCCCTCTGGAGATCAGTTCCAAATGCTGCTTTCAAACTGTCCCTCCCAGATAAATTAATCCCATCCCAAGATGTTTCTAGCTTCCAGCTTTCTATAATTTTATTATGTCTCCTTTTGTTGGGAAAGGGGAATTAGTTAACTTTTCAAGCTTTCCTAATTAAGAACATAAAATCTGAAACACTATTGTCTTAGAAAATGGCCCTTGTGGCCATTTCTACAATGATTGTTGGGTGTCTAATTTGTATTTAGGAGACTTATCTCCTTCTGAAATCAATAACTGTTGAAGAAAATATCTTCCACATTTCAAACTAAAAGAATCAAGAAAACATTTAGGTGCTTAACTCATAAATTGTAATTGACTCCTCAGGTTTGCTCTCAGGAAACAGTTTTTTTTTTTCTCCAGGAAAGGACACGGTTGCTGTGTGAACGACTGCTGGATGGAGAAACCAATTTCACTATATAAGTTCAATATCATAGGGTTTAGAGGGAAAAATGATATTTTTTAGCTAACCATCATATAACAGATATGCCTATAACAAATGAATAATGGAGGTAAATACTTTTTATAATTTCCTTATGGATGTGAATCTGTTCCCTTAAGAATGACCCTCATTTTCTACTTTTGAAGAGAAAATGGATGGAATTAGTAAAGTAAGTCATATTCAGAAATACATATAAATGGATAGATGGAAAATCAAATAAATACAAGATGGGAGAGGGCAGAATGATGGGGATAAATGGTAAGAGATCACGAGGTTCAGAAGGCTAGGAATTATGAATAAAAGAAATTTGACATGCATAAGAAGATAGGGAGGAGGGAAAATATAAGACTGGATTCAAAGTTTTTATTCATGCTAATTTTCAGGTTTTGTGTCATCAAATTTCAGAGTTTTCACCTCTTTAACACTACAAAAGTATCCTCTCATTTGATATCGTCCATCTAAATATCTGCACACTTTATTCTTACTTATTGAAAATGTTAATAAGTAATATTCAGTAATATCTGATTGCTGAACTTCTTAAATTATTCATAAATGACATGTAAAGAGACTTTTATTTTTAATCTTGCATCAGAGCAGGGTTTTTTCTCTGTGTGACTATCAAAATTCTTTCTTACGGACACAATTGTCCAAAGGTGGTGTACTAAATCACAGATTTTTTTTGTTTTGCTAGATTTGCAATTATATTCACCTTTTAGAAAATTGAAAATTTTTTCTCTGTGTTGTTTCACCATGTTTATTAACATAATCAGTTATATGCTTCTTTAATGCTGTGTTCATACTGAAAAAACATGAACATGAACCTTGTGCTAATTTGTTATATGAAAAATCCAGCGAGATGCAAAGTGTTAGACTTAATGGAACCTCAGATTGCACATTTTAATCAAAACTGTGAAGTTAATATGTAATGCTAATGATACCACAGAAATTAGTTCAGACAGATATATTGTAACATACTGGCAGTCTTAAGTGCATTTCTCTTTGGAGGTTTCTGATCTAATTATTTAATTAGTAACAAGTATTTCTAATTTTTTAAACTTTTAATGAGAAATCTTGGCAGGCTGAATACTGTTTTCTTTTTTAGCAGAAAATATATGAAACATAATTGCTACTTTATGAGCAGCAATGCATCTGTACCAGCTTATACCATGATATGTCAGGACAATATGCAAAAGCCTATACTTGGCAGTAAAATGCAATGAACCCATAACTTTTCTGTGAGGTCTAACACTTCAGCGGGTGCTGAGGAAAAGGTACAGGCAGCCTCAATATCTTTCTAGACATATTTTGATGCCATGGTAGCATTGAATAAAAATGTTCATGCCCCTGTCCATTCCTACTCATCATGAACACTAAGGTTTGAGAAGATGAGGAAAAAAAGCAACTTTAGCTTATGGATTTTGTGCTTCCTACTCCAGTGAATCATGGACTCTGAGTCATGTGTGGTAATGATAAGACAAGCATTACACATTAATCTGGACCCATTTTTAAAACCTTTATCCATGTACATAGTGTGCCATCCTTTGCAATAAATGGAACTGCTAATGTTCTGCTCAGTATGAAAGAGCCTTGTGACATAGGAAAGAAAACAGGTACGAAGCTTGTGAAGAAAATAAATTACTATTATAGATGTGATTTTCTTGTATATTTTACTACAGTAGAATTACAGTAGACAATTTGCTTAAGGAAACAGAACAGTTTAGGAAAAGAGGTCTCTTTTGGTTTCTTGGGAACTTCAGGATAAAATTCTGCTACTCTAAGGAAGGCACTACAGCAAGATTCACCCAAATTTATTATCACCACACACCTAGCCTAAGAATTGTTAACATTTTAGAATAGCTTTTTAGTTTACCAAACCTTGCTACAGACAACTTCTCTTTTAAGACTGAATTCCTGAAGAAACACAGCCCAATCTCATCCTTTCTCCCAGACTCTGTTATTTCTGCACACTATTTCAAACTTGGTAACTCTACACTGTGTACCGAGGATTCACTGATTTCCTTCCTGCACTTCAGCTCCTCTAAGAGTGATTTCAGTGTGACTGCTCATGCATCTGAAGAATCAGAATTCTCTTCAGTAACAGAGTATAGATCTGTCCATTTTCAGCTCAAAATGAGCTTCTGAAAAAGTTTCTTCTTGAAGATTTTCCTCATCAAACTTAGTTACTCAGGAAAATGAATAGAATTCTCTATTCCCACAACTAAGCTGAATGAAATACTTGGAAAAGGGCTTAGCTCATAAGGAAGGATAGTGAAAAAGTCTAATTTTTGTAAGGCATTTTTGCCAAAATAATTCTTACAAACTTTACACAGACTTTGCACATACACTTTTTACGTTGCCAGTCTTGCATCAAAATCTTCTAATAAGCAAAAAGAGACAAACCAGATATACAAAGCAAATGATTCACTGTTAGTGGAATTAATATTTTTCAGTCTTATGGTCTCAATCAACTAATTAATACAGAAAAGTCTTAATAATAATACATTTCAAGCAGTTATACAGTAAATACTTTCCCAGTAATTCACCCCTTTCTCTGGTAAAAAAATGCCAAGTTTTTCTATTTTGGTAGACCAAAGCCTTTTGTATTGCCTATATTTGTATTGCCTACCTGCAGAGAAAAAGGAAGAACTGTAAAAAGTTGAAAAGTCCTCACAGTAAATGTTTGGTTCAACTTAGATATATTTTATATCTAGCAGCTAAATTCCCCCACTTATAATTGATATGCCAAGTTTAAAACTGCAGGTGACCCTAATACAGAAACTAAAGTATTTAATATTTTTACTGATATTATTTTGTCATGCTGGAATGGTGTTTACATCATTCATATGCTGCAAAATCTTTGGTTTAGCTCTCTGTTTCATTGTGGAATCATTCTGCCTTTCACCCTAATTAATTTCTAAGAAAATCATGTTGTCACATCTAGTAATGACGAAGAGGTCAGAGCAAAAGTCCCTTACTGGAATCTCACTTCTCCTGGATTTCAGAGATTTTTATTGTGGCGTCTTGAACAGATAAATTTGGAAGTAAATCACAAAGGCAATAATCCTAATCAGACAGCACTGTTTCAGGATGTGCATTGCTCTTGCTTCTTGATCAACACAGGGGTGCTGAACTCTGGTGTTTTGGTTTGGTTTTATTTAGATCCCTTTCTAGTGAGTGAATTGCAGGGAACAGATAATGACACAAATAAGGTAGATTAGAAGGAAAGCATATTTTTAAATGCTCTTAATAAATGACTCATAAAAATGCAAAACCACAGATGTCAAATTACTCTGACTGTACAATCTCAGATACTTTCTGGCAAAGTTTTCCACTCAGTCAGTGCTCTATATTCCACAGTATAACGAGTAAAGACCATTAGAAGATGTGAAGCCAGTCAGATCAAAACCAAATCTTTTTAAAACCAGGAAAATATAGCTCAGATGAGTTGCTTGTGGGAATAAGCTTTAAATACCATTTTCAAAGTTTTCCACATTTATGATTAAAAATGGGTACCCTTGACAGCACATTTTTAAAAGCTGAATATTCAGATTTTTGGCCGATGTAATCTAAGTCAATGGGATTATGCCAGTTAAGAGCATGAGAGAAATTGGTCAGGGAGACTTGACTTATCTTTTATCCTTTCGTTCAGGGTCCTTGACACTTTTAGCCACAGTGATATACAAGCAAATGTAGTGATAACAGTGCATATTATTCTATCTCAGGATTGTGGAACTTCATTAATAATGCCAGCCAACATTGTTTTCAGGGTCATGTTTCAGATTTCTAATCTCCAAGACAAAAATACTGTAAAAATATATGAAAACCCCATCTTGCTGGTTCATGAAAACTCAGAAGCTTACCATTTGTCAAAAACTGATCTTTCTTGCTCAGGCTCTCCATCTCTCTCTTTTATTACATACAGCTCTTCATCCTCATCCCCAAGTGTGCAGATGTATCTGCCTTTTTGACAGAACAGTCTTCTGAAACTTCTGAATTTTCAGAGTTTAGCTTCCATGGGCATTTTCTTATGTTTCAGCTATCTGAGGCTTGGTGCCATATTTTATAATGTAGATCCCAAACTCCAAGCTCCTAGTAATTTTCTGAGAAAGGAAAAAAGAATGTAGAACAGTAATTTACTTAAGTCTACCCTCAACAGGAAAGAAAAGAAGAAACAAGATAAATTTTTAGTTCATAAAACAGATTTTATTTTTTTTTCCGAAGAATGTTGCTAATAAAACAAATCAATAAATTAAGAGTTCAGTACTGCATCAAAATATAAAATGATAGAATCATAGGCTCATTAGGGCTGGAAAAGGCCTCTAAGATCATTGAGTTCAATCACTAGCTCAGCATCACAATGTTCCCCACTAAACCATTTATCTGTGTGCTGCATCCACAAGCCTTTTGAACATTTCCAGGGTTGGTGATTGTTGAACCACCTCCGGTGGGCCTTGCCCATTAATCCAGATTGTCCAGATCCCTCTGTAGAGCCTTCCTACCCTCCAGAAGATCCTGTCGAACTTGATGTCATCTTCAAACTCTCTGAGGGTGCATTCAATCGCCTCATCCAGATCATCAATAAAGATATTAAACAGAATTGGCCCACAAACTGAGTCCTGGAAAACACCACTTATGACCATCCACCAGCTGGATTTAGCTCCATTCACCTCCAGTCACAGAAAGAGTACATGAAATTATAATATTTTTACAATAAAAGAAACCCTAGGAATGTGTTTGTAAAGTACTAAAAATCTAAAGGTCTTGAAACTAAAAATAATTGATCAAAATAAAAAACCCTACTTTTTTTTTTTTTCCCTGTTGGTTTGTTGAAAGATTTGCATTTTCCAAAGAAAATTACTAAAAAATAATACAGGACAGTAAATCTTTCGAGTTCAGTAAGTAATCTTAAACTCTATTGAGATTGTCTGACATAAGCCTACCTTTAATTTACATGTATGTTTTTGGATAGTGAGAGTGACTTAGCATTCCTGGATTGGTGTAAGACCTTGTCACTCAATTATTTTCAGTCTAATTTCATGTTGCTTTGCTGACCTATACATTTGCTTTAATTATTCTATTTGGTGTGTGAAACCGAGAAATAAAACATCTTGGTAAGTCTTAGACTGGCAGACTTAAGTTTGTGACCCCAAGCAAATAATCTAATTTCCTTCATTTACCAATTTGTTAAATGGAGAGATAAAAGCTTACCTAATTAAGGGCTGTCCTGGGCTTGCATGGCCAGGTTTTGGTAGCATTTGGGATGGCTTCTGTGAGATGAGGCCAGAAGGTTCCTTCAGGTCAGGCAGAGCCAGTGCTGGCTCCAGGACAGACCTGCCGCTGTCCAAGGCTGAGCCCATCAAAGACAGTACCCAAAGTAACTGTGTCCAGAGAAGAGAAAAGTGATAATGTGTTAAAGGAAAACTCTGCAGACACCAAGGTCAGTGAAGGAGGGCAGGAGCTGCTCCAGGTGACAGACCTGAGATTCCCTGCAGCCCATGGTGCAGACCATGGTGAGGCAGCTGTGCCCCTGCAGCCCATGGAGGGTCACAGAGATGCAGAGATACACCCTCAGCCTGTCGAGGAGACCCATGCCAGAGCAGGTGGATGCCCAAAAGAAGACTGTGAACCTGTGGGAAGCCCATGCTGTAGCAGGCTCCTGAAGACCTGTAGAGAGAGGATCCCATGCTAGAGCAGGTTTCCTGTTGAGACTTCTGGCCCTTTGGAAAGGGACCCACACTGGAGCAGGCNGGAAGGGGACCCACACTGGAGCAGGCTTTCTTTGAAGGACTGTACCCTTTGGAAAGGGACCCACACTGGAGCAGTTCATGAAGAGCTGTAGCCTGTGGGATAGACCACATACTGGAGCAGGGCAAGAACTCCTCTTCCTGAGCAGCAGCCAAAACAACATGTGGTAACTTACTGTAACCACCATTCCCCGTCTCCCTGTACCACTGTGGGGTGAGGGGGAGACAGAGGCTGGGAAGGAGGGAGGGTTTCAGGGAAGGTGTTTTTAAGATTTGTTTCATTTCTCATTGTCCTGCTCTGATTCTGATTGATAATAAATTCAGCTGATATCCCCAAGTCAAGTCTGTTTAGCCTGTAATAGTAATTGATGAGTGATCTCTCCCTGTCCTTAACTCATAAGCCTTTAATTATATTTTTTCTTCCCTGTCCAGTTGTGGAAGGGAGTGATTGACAGGCTTTGTGCATATCTGGCATCCAGCTAGGGTCAATCTACCACAGAGAATTTCATAAAAAATCTGTATAAGGGTTTGTGAAGTCATTGGAGTATATGGTGATGAATCATGTGTAAATAAGACACAAGTCCTTTTATAAATTAAACACCAGTTGATAAGCATAAAATAAATAAAGGTTATGGTTAGTAATTCAGGGTGGTTTCCAACAGAGTCTTCTGTGCTATTTCAGTCAAAAAATCAGAGTATGAAGAGATTTACAACAAGGCATTCATTCTAAAGCTGCTCTGGCTAATCTCACAGCTCCATTTTTTTTCTTCTTACCACCCTCAGAAAGGTTCTGAAAGGCTGATCTTCCCTCCCAGTCATCAAAATCTCTAATTTGTCAAGTACTTCATTCATAACCTTTCAAGCATGTCCACTCTTTCTGTTCCAAATGTCTTAGTTCTGCTACCACACTAAGTTCCCTTTCAACTCGCCAACCCTCTGGACCCCATCCTTAAGTACATAGCACCACTGTGCCACCCCATCTATAAAGCCTGCCCTGAAGTTTCTGTGTTCACAAACCTCATCTTTCTTGCCCTCCAAGTCCTGTAAATAACATAGTCAACTCCCCCACTTTCTACACAATTCAAAAATGCTTGATTGTCCTATGACTCCTGCTGCTGCTCTCCTACTGATCACGGAAACTTGCTTTTCTTCCCCATCTTCCGTACTTCTTGGCCAGGAATATAGACTTGGCTGCTGTGGGAGGGATTTACCCTAACAAGACACTTGCCAAAATCCACTTGGATGCAAGCAACAGCACAGAAACTGAGATCCAAGAACAAAAAGGGCAAAAAAGATATATGACAGCCTTGCCCAAGAAACTGTCTTAGTTGTTCTTTTTTTAACCTAAATGACTTGGAGAAGGGAACAAACTTGTAATTTTTCCAGTTGGACAAATCTGAAGCTGATGGTACAGACTTGCAAAAGGATTTGAAAATGTTATACAAGTAACATCTGCTGATGGATCAGCAGATAAAATTCAGTGTTGATAAGTGCAAGGTAATATGCCTGAGGGAAAATATGACAGGAAGTTAGCTGCTGCTTCTCGAGAAAGTGATACTGAAGCTACTGTTGACAGTTCTCTGAAAATTTCAACTCAGTGTTCAGCATCGGAGAGACGAACAATACATTAAATAATTATGTCTATTATACGTAATTAAGAATTATAATTATATATATTGTTACATATTAATTAATGTATGGTTTGCAAGTAGTTTCAATGCTATGTGCAGTTCTTTTGACCTGCACCTTCATCATTAAAAAAGACTTTAAAAGAACCATGAGATTTTCTCCTCAGAAGTATTTACTTCTTTGGGGCATGGGGAGGTTAGCATTTCAACTTATGAAAATAAGCTAGGTCGGGACATGTCAGTAGAGAGAGTTAAAATCATGATTTAATGGAGCAAGTGGATAGTGATTATTCACCATTTCTCATTATCTGAAAAATAACTAATACCTAATGAAATTATCCAGCAACGGATAAACTGGTTTAAGCATGAATATAGAAGTACTTCTGTGCATAATTAGCTATGATTATTTATAATAGGAATATGGCTTGGGTACACATTTAGCTTGGCAAAATTTAGTAAGAGGCTGGCTTTGGAATGATAACCCATGGAAGATTTATATAGTACATGCCCTATTTCCTATATTATTAAATTAAACATCTGCCATTGAATAGTGTCAGAAGAATTTGAAGAATTTAAAAATGCTCCAGGGTCTTGCAAATACTGCTGCTGCTCTCCCACTGTTCACACAAATGATACATTACCTTAAAAAAAAAAAAATCCCAAAACCCCAAAAAACCCCCAACCCCCTCCCCCCCCCCCCCCCCAAAAAAAAAGATTATTTCTTCCCATTTAGTGTTCAGTGTTTGGCATAATCCCACTTGACAGATCCAACATAAGAAATAGCATAAATTAGACCTGTAGACCTATGGAAATCAAGTTAATAACTTGATGTGTATTTTTTACAGTGATTAGCAGGTGTATTGCTATTAAGCATATAATTTTTTCCTCTGCATTGTGTTACTTATTGCACATTTGTTTTTGCTAATATTTCCAATGGAAACTGGGTTCCTAGCCCATTTTTATTTTCCAGGATCAGACTGTGAAATAAAACCTATTTAAAAGAAAGAAGCATAATCATGCAAATCTTTGATGCTTGCCACAGCTCCCTCTGCCAAAAGAAAAGAGAAATTCCTTCAACAAAGAGAATTTCTATCAAAAAAGGAAAAAAAATCCTTACTGGTCCATAACTAGACCATTAACTGAAAATCTCCTGGAAAGTAACAAGATTTTTTTTAAATTAAATAAATAAGAATAAGGATTCCTGATAAAAGATACATTTTTGACATTACACACACTACTTTTCTAAAAATACAATGTAGTTTACTTTTGAAACCATAATATTATATTGTGAATGGTAAAGTTCATATGTAAGTATGAAGCTTATATGAAACATCAAAGCAATAACTCAGTGTTAAGATGCACAAAATGGCCAGATCAAAGTAGTAAATGTGAACTGATAAATCAGAGACGGACCATGGCTTTGCATCAGCTTTTGCAAATGTTTGGTTTCAAAAGCAAAGTACTGTTTCTAATAAAATGGGTGTAAGTCTTTCCAATTACATCAACAGACACTGATTTAAGCCTCAGGTCTGAAGGTTTTCAGTATGTCACAAGGCAGAGGTGGAATACATTTGTGTTTTCTGTGACGCAGTTTCACATCTAACCTTTAAGTGTTTCTATGTAGGAGACTATGCTGATATAAATAAAACTGAGGGATCTAAATGCATACGAATATACTACAGATGTAAATAAACATGAGGGATAATCAAGCCAGCAATCAATTAGGATGCTGTTTGATCATTATGTCAAAAGAAAATGTATTTTTCACAGATATTTATCTCAACTTTTTTTTATATAACTCCTAGAATTTCTCTATCAATAAATGGACATTCTATGAAGGAAAGATTACTGTAAACATATGCATACCTTCTAACTTCATCTGTTGAAATAAAAATGGCTTTCTAGGCATCCTTTCTTCTGCTAGATGAAGATAAACATTTTTAATGCAAATTTTCCCCCCTTCTATATCTAAAGGATCAAATTAAGATGAAACTTGCATTTTCCTAATTTATTCAGGAAATTTCTTCATGTAGGGAAAATCTGACTGTTAACAAAAATAAAAGGGAGGAACAAAAATAGGAGAGTGCACGAGAGAGAGAGCGAGAGGAAGCAGGTCTTTGAATGAAATAAAAAGGGTAAGTTTCAGAGATAACTAGTTTATGCCACGTGGCTGTTAAGAAAGCAGTAGGGATTTAGAGATTCAGAGGAAGAAGAGAAGGATACCGTAGTGCAGTCAGGTTCAGTGAGCTATATAATCTACTTAAAAGTTTGATTAGAAATTCTATTGTGTCTGGACAGTAGGCAGGCTGCCTTGTAGACATGAAGGAAAGCAATGGGTTCTTAAACTTTCATGTGGCAGCACTCCCACTGTTGTCTCTTTTTATTAATGACATGGAGGCAAACACGGAAAGTCTAAATGGGCAGAGCACTGATTGGCTTAAGCGAACTTCCTATCCATAAAGCCCCGATAGTCTCCCTGTCTGCTGGATTTCTATAGCAACAACTGAAGGGCAGCAGCACACTGATGAAAAAAGTAGCAAAACACTATCCTGCAGGTATAATTTGTTCTTATCTTAACTCTAGTTCTCTTTCAAAGATCACTCTTTCTCCATTGGAGGATGTCAAACTGTGTTTGCTTCAGAGAGGTGAAAATGTTTAAGAGTAAAACAGTCATGCCTACAGTCCTGACGTAACATACACTCCAGAACACATATACAGATAAATGAATATCTATATTCACTGCATGCATGTTGTAAGTATATCTTGGATCTTGTTATTTATTTATTTTAATCCCCTCTGATACTGGGCATTACCTATACCTATAGCCTTAACGTATAACCTATTACCTTACCTATAACTAAGGGAAATTCAAAGGATGATATTAAATGGTTTTTCTCAAATTATCATCTGGCTTTGCTGTAAGAAGTAGTTGGGATTATGTGTTATGAAAATATTTTAGAGTAATGTGATTCTAATGTAACATCTGTAAGAAAGTTATAAAAGAGAGAAAGTTGTTTAAAGGAATCTGTAAAATGTGAAACTTAATTTCAGTAATTCATATATTAATGAGTTTCTCTATGTTAACTCAACATAGTAATCTCTACAGAGTCTCAGATTTTATTATGCATATGATTACCAAAATATTTATTTCCATTTCACACTGTAGAGACAACTGAATTCTGCAAGTTTCATTAAGTGCTTATTTGCCATTAACATTGAAGATTATAAGTATGCTGTGCTCTAAACTTACTTCACATTATTTGCTCTGCAAATAATGTATTGCAAAATACTTACAAATATCTATTTATTTTATAACATAAAATAAATTTGTTATTTACTCAGTAAATAAAATAAAGAGAAGTTCAAGGTCATAGGCTAAACATAATTTTATACTAGCCTTGCATATGTAGTAACTATACCTATATACTGCACACTCATGTCATCAGCATCGTAACAACCAGTGCTGAAACATATTGATACCAACAAGAAAGTGCTACAATGATTTGGGTTTCCAACAATTTCTACTTTTCCTACAGTTTATTAAAACACTCTTATTTCTTCCCTCTAAAGTATGTTTTATTCCAAGAGCAAACAAGATGCCTGCATCAGTTATACCATAATGTGTTCGTGTTACCCTCTGATTCAAACAAATTTTTACTTTCTGTATTCATGTCAGAGAGAGATTGTGAATTAACTGTGAAATCCTTGAAATGATGACCTGAATCTGACATAACTTGAAGTGGTTCTTGTAGTTTTTAGCATAAATTTATATGACTTTCCACTAAATTGCTTAAGAAACAGAGGAACAGCACATATTTTACTCCTGCATAGCAACCTATGTTCATCAAGCTTCTGTAAATTCAGAAGCAAGTTTTCTTGATTACACTTAACGACAGAACTTCAAAAATCAAGAGAGAATACGCAGATGGAAGAGAGCTTTTAAGTTTTTTGTTATATTTTATTGTAGATGGGTTTTATCCATTATATCCACTGGATATTTATTTCATTACTGAGGACTTTTAATTTTCCATTCCCTCCAACTACCTGAAGAAATTACTGTATAATTTATTGCTGACTGCTGGACACCACAAATTTTAGACTTGTGGTCCCCAGTAAATTAGGTCAACAGTACAATAATCCAAAAGCAAAATACTGTCAGATTTCAAGAGGAAAAACTGAAGCGATTCTTTAATTAATTATCATAGGTTTTAATGAGGATAAGGTCTAGTTACTCTGAACTCTGCTCTACATTTCAGAGATGGTAAAGAAGGCTCTTAATTACAGCACATTTTTACTTCTGTGGTATATCTATATTCTGCTGCATGAATTCATAGAAGATGCAATTGACTTCAGACAGTGTATAATATTTCCTTTCATTTCAGCAGGCATTCATAGCTATGGAAATTACACACCAGAGAAGACAGAAAAGACATGATCAAAACATATCCTAAACCCTGAGGTCTTCAGTACTTGGAAAGCAACATAAACTCCTGTCTAGTCATGCTAAAAAATATCAGCATAGAATTCCAGATCAGCTCTGTGCCTCAGAAAAGATATGATCTAATAGCTTTTATGGAACACTCTTCAATATTCATGTTAGGAGCAGCAAAGCTATTTGCAGCATCATGGACACTTAAACACATAAAGAAAAATGGCACAAGGAGATAAAACTGAAATAATACTATTCAAAGTCATCAAAGAATCATTATAGGAAGAAAGGACAAACGGTTCAAATAGATAACTATGAGGCATAGCAATGCACTTTTCCTTGCTGAATATTTGACCAGGGATGATTATAAAAGGGACAGGAGAAATAATCTGGAGAAATCTCTGCGGTAGAAGATGTTCCCATATGCGGTGGGTTGACCTTGGCTTGACACCAAGTGCCCACCAAGCCACTCTATCACTTCTCCCCTCAACTGGATAGGGGACAGAAAGTATGATGAAAGGCTTGAGATAAAGACAGGGAGAGATCATTCAGCAATTACCCCCAAAGGCAAAACAGACTCCGCTTGGAGAAATTAATCTAATTTATTGCCAATCAGAATTTGAGTAGGATAATGAGAAATAAATCCAAATCTTAAACCACCTTCTCTGCACCCATCCCTTCTTCTTGGGCTCTGCCTACCTTCCTGTTTCTATCTCTCTAGGTCACATTTACTGTTAAATAAAAGCCATACTATTGGCTTAGGCATATGGTCTCATTTGCACCTTAATTGAGGCAGAGGCATCTCTTATAATCGTATCATAACAGTCTGTCATATCCACAAAGTCAGAGGGCACAATCAAGTGGTGCTTTTTAGTCAGCAGCTATTGAACCAGTATTGCTTAAATGAAAAACATAATTAAAGTGTTAATTATAATTCTAAAGGAACAAATATGTGTTAATCATGACACAGCAGAAATTGACATGCTGTAAGTACCTAAATAGAAACATGATATTTATAGCTTTCCACAACAATGTGATATAGAAAGCAAAGATGAATTACATAAAATGCAGAATTAACAATCCTTGTCTTGAAGAAAATGGGAGTCATAAAACATTTTGGAAATTATGAAATACAGTAAACTGAAACAACATGAGATTGAAACAGAAATGGTTTCCTATATTTTCTTTCCAGACAAGCAGGATTTGTGCAAATGAATTCTTTGTGTTCTCTTGCTTTTAGAAGGCTACATAGAACAAGATTAGGTCATGGTTAACTCATAGAAAAGCAGTGAAAATATAAGAAAAAAAGGCCAGCTGTGCATTGTGAGGTTATGATAGTAACACCAATCCCCAAACCAGCGTGATATCTGATGACATGTATCTGGTGTGTCCTCCCTCTTCAGGGTGAGAAATTGTGAAGGGCAGCTGCAGTGAGACTGAGCATTATCTTAAAGCTGCAGTCATTCAAAGGAAAATGACAAAGAAAATTCTCAAATCGTAAAGAAAATAGTTAATGATCATCTCAAGATAAATGACATATATAGGAAAGTGGGAAGGCATGTATTTGAAGAAGTCAGAATGGCAATGAGGAAGAAGCACCCATTAATCTGTGTGGTTATGTAATTTTTCATCCTATAGAGAATTTAGATCATGTTACTTAAGGATCTAAACTGCTTTAGCATGGGACAGTTGCTCTGTAGTTTATTCCAAATACCTTTGGAAGCCAACAAAACAATGTAAAGGTTTATTTAAAAAAGAAAGTTGATATTCTAGCTGCCCAGGTTTCAACGGTAAAGCAAAGTTTTGTCTGTCTTTGGCGACGACAAATGGCAACAGGATCATGGGAACTTCCATTGAGTCTAGAAGATATATTAAAGCAGAGTGAGTTTCATTTTAGGGGAGTTGTTGCAGTCTTTTCTGAGGAACTAGCCAAAACAGGTTCACATCATTTTAGAGTCTGCATATTATGGGGTGGATGATATTTCTTTCACAGGATGAAACATGCTGACTTGGAGTGTGCTCCAGGATGAAGAGAAATGAAAGAAGGTGCAATGGGGGGACACAGGTGGTATACTCAAAGGAATTTGAAGCCTGTGGGAAATATCTTGAGGAACAATACTAATCCTTTCATAATAAAAAAGAAAGAATTAAAGTGCATTGGTAATAGTAAGATACCGGCTGGAAACTGTAGTTATAGTCATTCAAATTAGTTCTTGCCTTGTATTCTTTCAATTCACAAGAGACTGAAGGTTAGGCTAGTGATGAAATCTGAGTTCAGAGAAATCTTAGTCCCTTCCACTTTCTCAGGGGGCATCAAAAAAAGGTTTCTGTGCATATTTTGGAGAATAAGGAAAATTGAGCACTTTCTGGCATCTAGTCAACCTCCACTGGGGTGTTAAATGTGTTACAGATCAGCTTGGAGGACAGGCAGCTGGGCCTGAGCATTCAAAGTAAAGCAAAAGGAGAAAGGTTCAGCTGTGCTCTCTTAAAGACCTTGGTCTGTGATGCCCACATGATGGGTAAGAAGAGAAAAAATTCCTCTTATTCCTAACTTCTGCATAATGCTTTGAAGTGAAGACTGCAAGGAAGTAAGTACAGAACATTTTACCTCTGAGAAAGAAATCAATGAGCAATTTCATAAATGTTTTTCATGTGATGTGTCTGCCCCTTGGGGTTGTCACAGAACAGCATTTTTGAAAAAAAAAAAAAAGATCTCACTGAACTTGAAAACCATCCTGTAAATCTCTTATTTTCAAGAAAGTCAGATAAAAATGCCAAGGCACCATTGGCTGTTACAATTTATCACTGATGAATTTTTGTCTGGAATAGGAAAAAGAAGTCCATGTAATATTGCTCAAATCAGTTAGGTTAGTTCTTCAAAATCAGAACACTGTTTTAAACATCAGAAAACGAAGGTTGGTCTCCAGTTTTAGGTATAGCAGTTTGGAAACATAAATATATACTTGAGTTTGTTGGTGAAGCACTGTTCTGCAACTCTGTTTGCCCACCCTGTCTCCTTCCTTTTCTCACATGATCTGTTCTCAAAATCACAGAAAAATATTTTCCCCCCGCTATGAAAAAAATGAAAAGTAAAGATTTAAGAAGACGATAGGGCAGATTGCAGTCATCAGGCACTGGGCTTGCTCAGACAAGTGTGCTGACCAGCCACAATTTACAACCAGACACTTATACCCCATTCTGTTTGTTCCTCCTTTGCTCCCTTCTGTTTCCCCTTCCCATGCACATTGCCTCATTAGTTGGCACATTCCCAACAACAATCTGAACCCTCTGGTTCTTATCCTTACCAGTTTCAAAGTCGTGGTTTGCTTGCAGTTTTGTGATCACAATATCAATTTACACACGTAAATTTGTGTGCCTAATGAATGTTTGTTTCCAGTCTTTGTCTCTATTATATGTTTCTGTCAGATCTGCACCTCCAAATGTTTTGTTTACCATTTCTCCCTTTTCCTTGGTGTCCCATTTGAGAAGGTTGTTGATCAGAAAATCTTACTGAAATAAACATTTCCATATTGAACACACTATTATCAATTAATTTGACTGGCTAGGTTTCATTGAAGTTCCCCAATTCAGCTTCCTTCAATTTCCTCCTGTGCTATCACTGGTCACCAGAGATCAGCACCTCCCTCTCCACTTTCCCCCTTGAGGAAGATGTAGACTGCTATGAGGTCACCCTCTGACTTCTATTCTTCAGGCTGAACCAAATGACCTCAGCCATTCTTTATAAGTCTTGCTCCTGGAGGCCTTTCACTCTTTTGACTGCCTTCCTCTGGACACACTCCAAAAGCTTTATATTCCTAAACTGAGGTGCCCAAAACTGCACACAGTACTTAAGTACTCTGAAAATTCAATGAGGGCAAATCCAGGGTCCTGCACTTGTGTAGGAATAACCCCATGCACCAGTACAGGCTGGGGAAAGCACCCGTGGAAAGTCTGCAAGAAAAGAGCTCTGCAGAGAAGGACCTGGGTGTCTTGGGGGGCAAAAGTTGTCCATGAGTCAGCAGTGTGCCCTTGTGGCCAAGAAGGCCAAGAGAACCCTAGGGTGGATTAGGAATCTTCTAGAATCATTTCTAGCAGTTTGAAGGAGGTGATCCTGCCCCTCTACTCAGCCCTAGTGAAGTTTTATCTGGAGTGCTGTGTCCAGTTCTGGGATCCTCAGTACCAAAGAGACATGGAGCTCCTAGAATAGGTCCAGTGGATGGCAACAAAGATAACAGACTGAGCAACTCTCTTATGAGGAAAGGGTGAGGGAACTGAGCCTGCTTAGCCTCGAGATTTCTGAGAGGGGACATCATCAATGTCTATTAGTATCTGAAGGGAAGGTGCCAAGAAGAGAGACAGGATCTTCTTGGTGGTAGTGAGCAATAGGTCAAGAAGCAATGGGCAGAAACTCACATACAGGAACTTCGATCTGAACATGATGAAATTCATTACTGTGTGAGTGACCGTGCAGTGGAACAGATTGCCCAGAGAGTCTGCGGAATCTCCCTCGCTGGAGGTATTCAAGAACTGTCTGAATACAATCTTGTGCCATGTGCTCTAGGACGCCCCTGCCTGAGAAGGGAGGTTGTGCCAAGTGAACCACTGGGGTCCCTTTCAACCTGACTCATCCTGTGATTCTGTGCGGTGAGGCCACACCAGCGTAGTGTAGGGCAGGACAATCACCTTTCTTCACTGGCTGGAGATTCTGTGTCTGATGCACCCCAAGGTACAGCTGGCCCTTTTGGCTGCTGAGGAACACTATTGACACATTGTCAGCAAACCCCCAGATATCCTTCCATGGGGCTGCTCTCCAGCTGCTTGTTCCACAATTCGTATAGATCTGTGTGTATTTCCAGAGAACTGAATATTTATCGCAGCTATATGTAGCTTATCTGTGAAACAGAACTCTGGGGGAACTCAGATGATGGATCTAAAATTAAGTATACAATTAGAATATAGTTCCTTCCAGTGAATATAATCAGGGAGCTCACATCTCTCATCGAGAAAATAAAGAAAACATTTAATAAAATTCCTAATATCAAGTTTGAAAGATTAAAACCAAACAGATTTCTCTTTCATTTTTTCTCTCCAAAGTTTCATATAATTTCAACTAGTCAAATAAACTCTGGATGCATCAGTTCAATTACTATACTCATTATTCAGTGCAACTATATTATTCAATTAAATTGAAATTAAAACTAAATTGGAATTACAATCTGAATAAACTACTGCAGGAAGTTATAAGTAATATTGTATTTGTACTACACTTCTGCAGCATTTCATTTAAAATTCATATGAAAATATAATTAAATCAGTCTTAGTAACTTACTTTAGTTTTATGTTAATCATATTTTAATGGAAACACAAGAAGAAACAGGAAAATTACAACTAAGTCAGCATTTTATCTGCAGGTCTAAAGGCAAGTCCTTAGAGTTAGGGTTTTTTAAAAGACTATGCTTTCCACGTGTCTTGCCTGTTATTATGAAAATGAGAAAGGTAACTAATGTATACAAGGACAAGCTTTAGACGTTTGATGGCTTGTAATACCTTCATGTCTCATTACCAGAAGATTGTAAAGCAAACTGCTCCTCAGTGTAATAGCAAAATCTGATATAAAAAGATATCCAAATGGTTGTTAGGACATCTTCAGCTTTATGGAATATTTTGTGTCATTATTCCCTGTTAGGAGAGCTTATTTATTGATTTTTAGCATTATCAAGAAAGTATTAATATACATATATGTGTGTGTGTATATATATATAATAACACATCAAATCTCCAGCTTTCTATTTGACGCAAGGTAGTGCACATAAGGCCATTTATTGACACTGTTCTTCTCATTTATAATCAGCACAAAATGCACATCATTTTACAGTTATGAATCAAACTTTAAATACATGTCTTGCTGGAAATTTTGTTGACAATATTTATTTAAGCCAAATTAAAAAAAAAATATTTATGATTACGTTTAAAACCAAATTTACTCAGCAAAACTAACTTAAAATATATGCGTAATGTTTGAGGGTAAAGATTACAGAGATTTATGGTGTTATAAGGTATTCCCATATGGCACAATCATATACAAAACCAATTTGTGTAGAACAGCACATGTAATAATTGAAGTGGTACAACTGTGAGGGAGTAACTTATTTGTTCTACTCAATAGTGATTCAGTATAAACAGAAAGATTCTATAACTGCTCAAGAATACCTCCGGTGGTCTTCTTCATGTATGGAGGTGATGAACAACCAATCTTTGAAAGAAGTTTTGATATCACTTCTTTCAATGAAAACCTAAAGTTTAACAAAATGCATTTAATTTAAAATATTGTAGTTTTGTTTACATTTCTGAAAAAAAAGAGTACTTTAGGCTGACAAATTGCTTCAGCAGTTACCGTAACAAGATCAAGACTAATACACAACTATTTTATGCTAGCAGAAGAAACAAACTGCTGAACTGATGGAATTCTCTGAAGAACTGTTGTTTACCACATGCAAAAGTTCAATTTTCTTTTCCTTTCTGAGGCATTTTCTAACCTTCAGAGACTTCTGAAGAAGCAGACAAGTCTTCACAAAGCTGGGACTATGGATTTATTGCCATGAGCCCCAGAGTGTCTTTTAAGAAAATCCCACCGTATATTTTTTATCTGATCATTTAAGTGATCTTTGCTGGCAAGGCAGAGTATCCAAGAGAAACAATGTCATGCAAACATAAAAAACCAGCAGTGTATGCCAGACAGTGTTTAGAGAATATCACAGAGATGCCACCACAGCACTTATTATCAAAGCAAAAGTAAACATGAATGCAAGAGAATAACTACTGAAAGTGCATGATCTATGTTTTTAAAAACATCTGACAATACTAAACTAGAACAGCACAACTAACATCTTCCATTATTAATGAGATGTAGCTCACGAAATTTTCCTGTTGTTGCTTTTAAATACAGATTTTTTCTTAAATGTCTAGCAGACACTTTAGAATTTAGATATCTGCAGGAGAACCTTACTCTAGGGAGTTATATATGGGACAGATGTACTTATCCACAAAGAAAGGATGATCCTCTTAGCTGCAAACATAACTTTAAGAAACAGTTTCTTCTCTTACACAGCAAAATTGTTTAATGACAAATATCTCTGAAACCCTCTGTCTCAAGCTTAAGTGCCTGATTTAATACTAAATTTGTTCAGTCAAAACTTCCCCTGTCCCTATTGTTGGTAACCCATCTTTTGTACTTGTACAGCAGCTGTTTTCCTGAAGGCTGAGAGGAAATAAGACCTTTTCTCTCAAAGCAGTTGTCAATAACCCTTCACTGAGCTACTGGTAACATAATTCTTACAACTGTTTTTGTAATCATTGGCATTTCTTAATGAGTGCCAAAACAGTTTTTAAAATAAAACTGCTGAGTACTTTTGTTGAGTGTCAGAAAAACTCAGAAAAAACATTTGCTTGGAAAATATGCCATGACCTTCCTCAAATCCATAGTTATAATTAAATTACTACAACGTGACCCAGACCCAGTTCTTCTCCTCCATCAGTTAGCTTAGGCTAATGGAAAAAAAGTTATTTCTAACTTATAACAAATTAAGAAAATAACCTTTAAATTTCATGTAATTTATCTGTTCATATTCCAACAGTAGAGTAAGTAAATTATACTGTATTGTAAGACAGTTAATTACTTTGCTGACATATACTAGAGTGTCCTTTAGTACAAATATCAATTTCTATGAATTTTTAAGATTAAAATCAGAATAGAATTGAGAAAGCAAGTAGGATAGAGGACCTTCTTATGAAAGACTTATTATGGCAGCCCTGATTCCTTCAAGTGTTGGGGGTTTTTTTTGTAATTTGTTCTGAATACCTTCTAGCAAAAATGATTACAGCAAACTAGGCTTAATAAATTATAATTCTTTCTGGAGTACTGTCACAACAAATAAAATCAGTGGGACTACTAAGATGTTAACATATCAGCCTGTGGAGGTCAGGCAGAATCTTATCCATGAGATTCTATTAATTTTTTTTTTTAACATCTGAACATTATTGGGTATCATCACATTTATTCAAGGTGTGACTGCAGTTGCATGCTTTCTATTTCAAAAAATTATGAGGCAAAAAGCAAGTGAAAACTAAAAGTCTACAGATTCTATTTATACATACAGTAATTTCTTTGTTACACTGGGTTTATCTTTTGGCATCAGACTACACTTGGTGAAGATAATAAGATGATGCTACAACACTAAATTCTAAGCTTCCCTTATGTCTTTTGCAGGTCCTGCAGGAGAGAAGTCGGCTGAGTTTATTCTTTCCATTAAAAAAAATGTAAAATACAAATAAATGCAATTTAACTATTTTGGTTTGAAGCAGGATTTTTTAACATTAAAAATGGAGATAAACTATAAGGTGATTTCAAATAGGCATGGAATAGTGATCACAAAGCCACAGCCACTAGAATCTCTATTTACATATTTACTCCACCTATACTATTCATAAGTGTAAATGACTGTGATGATGCAGATTTTGCAGCACATTAGAAATTTATCTTACTGAAAATCCAGATTACCTTTACTATGAGAGTGTTTCTGAATGCTGCTAATAAACTTGCAAAAGCAGTGGTCTGAAGACAAGGTGAATAACCACTAACCCAATGGAAAACCCATATTTATAGTGCACTTGGAGAGTTAGGACAGGGAAAAACTGATAAACTACCTGAGATGTTCTTCTTAGTGGAATTCTACTGGTAACTGTTTCATAAGTCCGAAAAATATTCTCTTAATTGCTCACTTGCAAGAATGTTATATTTTTTGTTATTTTAAGAGAATAAAGGTATTAGTAGAGACTAGTGTAGAAAGATGAATATTATTTTTTAAATTATTTTCAGAATTCAGATGAATCTTTTTTAATGGGGTGATTAAATAAATGGTTCATGAAAGAAAGAAATGGTTGCAGTTTTTTAAAAAATAGTACAGCAATAGTGAAAAACATAGAAACCCCTATAGGCACAGAATAAAAACTGTACCAACACTGCATATTTCCTTCTCTTTTGCTCCCTTACCCTAAGGGTAGTTTCCCGGGGGTCCAACTGGCCAACTCCTGAGAAAGCTGGAATTTTGCACCCTAAAATTCAGGTTCCTCACTTAACTCTTCACCTGACCCATACTCTTCATAATTAGTGCATGTTCTCTACAGCTTAGTCTGCCTCGAATGATCAATAACTTAAAATAGAGAAGATTGTTTAGATGTTCATAATAGAAATTAAACCTATGTTTTGTACCCAAAAGAGGGTAATTACTGAGCTCCAGTTTCACAAGAAGTACATTTGGTCTGCCTAAGATTGGGTGTTGAGCCTACACAACTGTCTGATGTAGTTACCACTCTGTTCTGACAGACCTGCGTTCATCAGACCCATTACTATTCATGATGAAATCTTCTTATAAAGCTTCACAAGAAGATAATAAAAATATTCACTACTTGTTATATTCTGGGGTTTTCTTTTTCCTTCTGGGACCTTTCATCTTAATAAGATGACAGTCTGTCTATCGATGGAGACAGACATCTGCAACTAAAATCTTTCTGCTTTATCCTACCCTATAGTTTGACCTTGGATGACAGGTACTTGCTTTAATATATAAGATGGCTATCATAGAAAGATCTTCAATAATATTTGTTAAGGCATTCCTATTTTTTTTTCTTATGGGTTAATATAATAATCATTCAAACATTTCAGATATCTCTGAGTCCTACAGAGTCATAAGTTTTACTCTCAAGTTTTTCAGAAGAAATCAGTCATGATGCAATTACTTTATTATTTAAAAAAATGAAACACTAATTTTTAATATATATTTAATTTTACAGCATTGAGATTGATAGATTGCTTTTGAAAGAGAAGAGCAGGATGAGTAAGGTGGCAGGATACAGTCTGTTATGTGGTAACTCCTGCCACATACTTCCTTTGCTGTACTTTCAGATGGCTAAGTTTAATATTATAGGGATAAATAAACAGAAGATGTGAACATGGGTATGTGCATATGTTTCTGTGTTTACTTGCTGCATAACTTAACGAGGCTAACAAATATGTGCCTCATATGTGAAGACCTACTAATATGAGTATATATCCCACCTTACCTTAAGGACTTAAGGAAGATACCTATTGGAACTTCATGGAAAATTAGCTTTCTATATGGCCAGTGCAGAGAAAGTCTCCATAAGAAAAGTCAGATATTTAATGTATTTTCTCTCTACTAACTTTGTAGGGAGCTTAGGGCAACCCTGCTGCTTGTTTTAAGTGTCTTATTTTTATACTTAAATAGGCAGCATTGTACATATGGCAGACGGGTCAAAGCTAAAAAAAAAGTAAAAGAAGCAGTTTTGGCCACATCAGCTTTTCTGTGACAGCTCATTTTTGTGTAGAAAAAAAATCTTCTACTTCACCATGCTTTTTTCTGATCCTTTCCTTTCCTATATCCTTTGATTAAAGCCTTAATCAGTGAAGGTTCAACAATTCAGGAATTTCAGTTTTATACTGCTGCAAAGTCCTGAGGATTTAGAAAAGGCTTTTGAAGGGAATCATTCATGAATACTTGGGACATTCTACTGATCCCCAGACAAAGCTGTCAGCACTGTTGGATGTTTTTGGACAGGCAGTGAACAGTGTATCATTAATAATGGTAAACAGTAGAACATGTGACAGTCATGGGAAATAAGTTATGGTTCTTATGATAATCATACAACTACAAAAATCTATTAAAAAAAAGATATGTGGCTGAGAACAAACACATGTGCTCAGTTATCCATATTAGCTCAGGATAATGCAAATAAATATAAGTTACATCTTTCTTCCCTACTGTGGCCATCTGTGTTCAGGAACGATTTACCTGAGGAAAAGCTGGTAGAAGTTTCTCCATGACCAAGTACCTTAGGGAGGTTTCTTACTTATAAGAACATTTAACATTACACATGACTTCCTAAGAGTTCTGACATTAATAAGCTGCTTAGGGAAAGTGTTGAATCAGTGGACTCTTTGACAGTCTTAGTTTCAATCACTTCCTCTTCACTTTTAAGTCTGTTTTGGCTTCTGGAAGATTCTTTAATAAAAAGAAGAAATGAAAGTTGATCAAAGGTAAGCATTCAAGGAAAGCTTTTTAAAAGCAGGTAGTCTGTGTGTGTCTGTTCCTGTGTCAGGAACATTAGACTGAGCTTGAAAACCTTGCAAAATGTCTTTGAGGGGGTGGTACATCTACGTCTTCTAACCTCTCAGTATGATTATATGCCCAAGGGATAACAAAGGCCATTGGCATGACATTATTTATATTCAGGCTTCGGTGTTGGAATCTAGATGTTGCTATAATAAAAATAATGACTCATGCAAATGGAGGAGAAACTACAGATAATGTGTTTATCTCTTTCTCCAACTTATCAATATCATATCTTCCACAAATAAAGGAAGTCAAATGTTAATTCATTATTTAATTTAAATATCTGCTTTGAATGCTGCGTTGGTTTGAAAGACAGGTGTCTGCCAAGGAAGGCAGAAGCCTCCCTTGCAATAGAGTGGTAAGCCCCTTCCCTCCAAATTATTATCATTTTGAAATTAAGGGGCTTTCAGGCAATTATACAAGAAATAGGAATAATAGTTCTTTAGTTTTATATCTATATATATATACATATATATATATGTATATATATATCTAAAACAAAGCAATAACACAGAAACAGCAGTTTAACCTGACAGAGTCAGGATATGACCTGACACCCTGCTGGGCAGGGTGGTGGTAGCAGTCCAATTAGGTGGTGGCTGCAGTCCTCTTTGAAGTGGTTCTGTTGAAGCAGTGATCTTGTAGAAAGGTCTGGTCCTCCTCAGAAGGTCCAGTGGTGGCTGCATAGCTCTTGTGCTCTGAGAACCCAGTAGGTAAGGCAACTTGTGCTGTTCCAAACCCCAGATTATATCCAGGTGGGAATGCTTGGCTCTTCCCCCTGGGTGGAGCAACTCACCATGGGGTGATGTAATTCTCTGAGTCATGGGGTGGGTCTTTGATTGCCCATTAACAGAGATAGCTCCCAGAGGGAGCTATCAAGGATGAGTCATGGTGGGAGATAATGAGGACTGCCCCACCTGCTTTAACAGCTTGTGAAGATGATAATAGAATACATACTTTTGGTTACATCTTATATTGTAACCTAGGACAAATGTCTGCCATTCCCAACTAAGGCAGCATCAAAGAAAAACTCTTGTTCCAAACAATATGAAAACAGCAGGAAAACGAGGGAAAACAATGACAGAGAGCAAGTACATTCAAATTAATTGAGAGGGATAACTAAAAAAAAAAATAGCTGGTAATGTATATAAATAGAAAAATAACACTAGAAGAGGATTACCAAATTATAGTCCAGTAGCAGAACATCTTTGGGCTTTGAACAGGTTGAGATATATTCTGATGTAATCACAATTTTGAGAGAGGCTTGTGACCATTAATAACCTCTCATGAGGAATAAGAAGAAACAAAATGGAGACCAAAAAAAGGTATTTAACTCAGGATCCTTAAATTGATATTAGAATATAAACACGGTTAGTATTTGTTGAAATATTAATATGAATAACTAAATGAGAAATAGATTACCCTTCTGACCCTTTCTTCGGTGAAGGAGCTTTGGTGTTTGGTTTTTGCTGTAAGAATGCCAGGTAAGCAGGATTCTCTGAATTTATATACAGTGACATCATTATTCTCAGGAGAAAAGGTTTGACCTAAGCAAAGTAATGGATGTTATACAACCGCATGAACTTTAGGGTAATTAAACCCCATTAGGGATTAGGTAAATGCTAAACTTTTGAAATGCTTGGCTGTAACTTTCCACTTGACTAGAGACTCAAGATATAGATTCACTGGAAGTTTTATGGCATCATTATCCAATAGACTGCTAAAAGTACATTTCAGCAGTCTCAGTTTCTAGTGTAGTTTTCACCCAAAGCTATCAAAAAGATGCCAGTGTGTCTACAGCTCTAGCCTCTATGAACTTGTTTTAAATACTCATTGGATAAAACATAAAAGGAATATAGAGGCACAGATGAAAATGTCATCTCATTCTGTCCAAGACTTGTCCCCTAGCCACCAGATCAGAAAGGTCGTAGCTAATCCTCTTCATTATTTTTTTCTTAAAAAATTAATCCTTAGGTCTGCAGTATAGCGAGGAACAGATGCATAAGAATATGTCCACAAGAAAAGAATAATCTGCCAAAAACTTGAGAGAATACAGGTTTGACTTCTCTTACAGAAAAGAGGAGTACACAATATCTTAACTACATATTAAGTAAAAGAAATATTTGCTTTGCTTTTGTTACAGGTTGATTTTTTTTTCTCGGTTGATTGTAATTTTTTTTTTTTTTTGAGGGGGTGGTGTGCTTTTTAACAGAATGAGGTAAAATAGCAAAACAAATTTGTGGTATAAATTCTGGCCAAAGGTATCTAGTAATTTTTAAGATTAGGACGCATAAATTCTGGTTAATTGGTTTTTAGTATATGTATTTCTGGTTTTGGAGAGTCTTGCTGATCAGATTAGGGATATTTCTATTAATGTTACTGATTATTGAGAGTCCCTTTCCTGCATGTTCAGCCGTTTCATAGAATCATAGAATGTTTTGGATTGCAAGGGACCTTAAAGATCACCTAGTTCCAACCACCCCTGCCATGGGCAGGGAAACCTCCCACTGTCACGGCGTACCTGGATAGTGAAACACCACGACCTTCCCAAAAGCGGCTCTAAGGAAGCCTCTTGGTGCAGCCAGCACACTGCACACACACGTACACACACAGGATAGCTGGTGAAACAGTCCAACGAGGAATGAGCAGGAGAGGCCTTCGCGTGGGGTTCTGCAGGAGAGACTTTAATGTGTCCGTACTCCAGACAGGTCTCAGACAAATCCGGGCAGCACAATGGGGGTTCGATTGAGAAACTCTGAGGGTGTATCAGGTAACAAGGGGTGTAGTGGCCAACGGAGCCAACCAGGGAGGCAGAACTGGGGTACATTAACATAACAGAACGGAGCATTCTGGGGGAAGCTTAAAGGAACCTGGGACTTATTCCACTATAGGACTCCTTTCGTTCCTTGTCCAGCAGGCCCACCGGCCTCCACATCCCACTATAGACCAGGTTGCTCAAAGCTCCATCTAACCTGGCCTTGAACACTTCCAGGGATGTTGGCTTCCACAGCTTCTCTGGGCAACCTGTTCCAGTGCCTCACTACCCTCACAGTAAAGAATTTCTTGTACAAGTCCAATTTCAATCTATCCTCTTTCAGTTAAAAGGCATTGCCCCTTGCCCTGTTATTACACACCCTGGTAACATTTTTTACTCTGTCTTTTGTATAAACTTCCTTTAAAGTATTGGAAGCCTTCATGAAAGTGTCCCCAGAGCCTTCTACAGGATAAATTATCCCAACTGTCTGAGCCTTTCTTTATATGAGAAGAGCTTCCATCATCTGACCATGTTCATGTCCCTCTGGGCCCACTACAAGAAGTCCACATCTCTCTTACAAGCCCCCAAAGCTGGATGTGGTACTCCAAGTGGGGTTTCATGAGAGTGAAACCTGCTGGCTGCACTTTGTTTTTTGCAGTTCGTGATACAATTTTGTTCCTGGGCTGCAAGAGCATGTTGTCACACACGCTATACCCAGAATGTGATTGCAAGGCTTTTGGATTCTGCAGTGGTAGTCAGGTACTTAAGAATGGTTATGTTGGTACTGAGTGTTGAAATATTTAGAAGTATGTCTACACATCTAAGTTGTACTTCTACCCAAGTGATGTAGTGTATGAATAATATGCTCCAAAGTGAGTTGAATGAGGATGAGCATACTGAATTACTCACCCTAAGCAAAACAAAAATTTTTATGAGATTATGAATATTCTGCAGATAAGATTAAGGTTATATCTACAATAGCAACGTATTTTTCATAAAAATCACTGTTCTTCAGCAGGAATTGATCATTAAATCAAAACCATTTTTATGAGGCCTCTGTATCTACAGTGTCAGTTGCTTTCTTGCTTTTCCTTTGGAATAGATTTGGTTGATGGTTTAGACAGAACATCAGGCATGCTGTTTGAAGAGATATGGTAGATCAAGCACTTCTGCATTGGTATTGGAGAGCATCTGATGAGCACCTGGAACGAATTTCAAATTAAGTTTTCTCTATAGGAATGATTGGGCTTTTTCTGGGGAAATAAAAAAGTAGAAAATACTAGTTTGCTGGTCATCAATCAATAGTTTGCTGTCATCAATCCTCTCTAAAACTGTGTTCAGAAAATGACAATTATTTGCATGGGATGATCAGGAAAATTTCTTCAAAAAACATATTTGTATTCCAAACTACAGTTTAAAGTAGATGTGGCCTAAGGCCATTTTACCTTTGACTAAAACTATAAGCAACAAACTCAAGTGTTTTGGAGAAGTTATTTCCTGAAACTCAGTTCAAAACTGTTATGAACTAATGTTGCAAATGGGATTTGAATTCATGATTATTTTTTGAGTCTGTTCCTATGAACTGGTCTTTTTTTTCTCTTGTTTCTTAAATAATTTATTCTGTTATTCTATTTAAGCAATTAAAGATTCAAGTAGCAAAGGTGCCAAATCCTAGACATGATTTCTGTATCCACTGGTAAACATGTTCTTGCCTTTCATGTGACAAGATCAAGCTCAAAACTACGCTACCTCTCATAATGGAAAAAGGGTATGTGTACTAACCACGGCTATGTTAAGTTTTCCATGCCCAGAAATGATGAATTAAATCAATTCCAGTGCTAGAAATTTTTCTGCATTATAGTAATATATGATTGCAAGAATATTTTTACTTGCAAACAAAATATTTCAATAGTTGACAAAAAGAAGATATTGAATCAAAAGTTAGATAAATTGTGTTTGTATGTTCAGTGACTTACAAGGATGTAGGGTTTCATACATTGATATAATGGTTTGATACTTATGTAATGGAAGATTTGAGGTTTTGTTTCATCAGTTTTCTTATTTTCTAATCTTAATTAATATGCTTTTACAGTTTGAAAATTCTGACAAATAATTACGACAATTATCCCTGCAGAATTTTGTGAAGAATGCTGTAGAATATTTACCTTACATCTCTAAAATATTGCTTAGTAACCAAGGTTGTGTGCATGCAATATTTAAATTTCTTTTTTTGTAAATGGAAGAAAATGTTAATATTTTGTCTTACCCCGAAGTAAATGTTTATCTCAATAAATAATGATTTGATGCCATACATATGCCAAGTACTGGTTAATCTGAATTCACTTTCAGTTTCTAATTAGACATCTGTTGAAGTCCGTAACAGGAAATCTAATAGAGTTATGTTGTAATTTGTCAAAGAGATTAATGATTCACAATGTTAAAGTGTCTGTAAATGGAGTTCTTATGTGAGTCATTATATAAGTTAAAATTAAACTCTTTTTCTTTTATGGAAAATGCTTCCAACTGGTGTTATTACCAGCAATTACAACATCAAAACATCCCAGAAAAGAAAAAGATGAAATGATAAAGCTATTTTTTTTCACCATCATTCCATAATTGGAATACTTATGCTTAAAGTAACTGCCAAGACTAATGAAAACCATATTTTTTCTCTTTTTCTCTTCAGCATTTTGACATTCCAAGCTTGTAATGAAAATATTCATAGAACTCTTAGCTGTATGTTTTCCAAACTGATGGGAAAATTTGTGAAATAACATTAATTATTTGGGTACTATAGAATGAGTTGCACAAAAGATTCTCATACACTGAGCTTATTATTCTAAGAATTGCAAGTGCAGGATGCATATTATGTCCCACAGTCATTTGCAGTCCTTCAGAAGTCAGCAGAAACTCAGCATGTCAGTTAAGTACCACAGCTGAGTTAAGCAAGTTTTTTCACTGCCTTCAAATTTAAAGTGTTTTTCATTGTTTGGTAAATTTGTGTCTTATTTTGTTTTGGGTTTTGTATTTTAAGAAACATTCTGAAAGATAAGGACAGAACATTTCCTTTGCCAAAATAAGTAAGCAAGTAAATAAATAAATAAATCAATAAATCTTATGTGTCAGGGAAGTTACCCCGAACTTTGACAGCCCAGCGACTTAGCAGTAAGTTACTGGGTGAAAAAAATGTTGACAATCTGTTTCCTCGTTTTGTAGGGGAAGTAATTCGTGCTCTATCATGTGAAATTCCCTTCACGTCTTAGAAGGCAGATAGTATTCAAGATTTTCCCCTGCTGCTCTTGGAAGAATTGTCTTTTTCCAACACTGTCCAGCTTGTGTGTGGCAATACCTTGTCTTACTTGCCACATAGATGGATGGTGCAAAGTAATACAACTCTGCCTATGGCCCCTGTGTACCTTTTTAAAAGGTACCTTTAGAATTTGCAGAACTGTGTCTTTTTTAATTACAGCAACAGCTCCTTATTAGCAAAAGCACAGAACAATTCACAATTGTTTCCAATTGTGAAATGACATGGTGAATCAGAGAGAACAAAATGTACAAGGTCAAAATTCCATCTGGTTTGTTGGAGCAAGCTCAGCGGTATTCAGCATGAGATCAACAAGTTCCATTTCATATGGATTGTGCTTCAGGAGATGTCATATTTAGAGGAGTTTATAAAAAATTATGGCCTTGTAAAGGTTCATATATACTTTTTGACATACTTGACTTAAAATAAACTAGAAAACATGACATTTAGAGGCAAGAGATAATTTTTTTAATGGAGACGAGAAAGGTACCAATCCAATGTTAAATGAAAAAAAGAAACCAACTTGTACTTTCATAATATCAGGGAACTATTTAAATCCCATAACTGCCTGGAAAATCATCAAGAAATCTGAAAGCAGTATATGAAAACTGCAATACTACCACAAATAAATATAATTATGTGCAATATATAGAAAAAAATTGATATATGATGTGTTAAAAATTAATCCACAGATTAGTAATATATTTGAACACTTAAATACATGGAATTTCATTTTGGAAACAAACATAGAAAAATATTATCTTTGGTAGAATATTTCAAACATTAATATATTGCTGAAAGAAAGATCTTATTTTTGAATCTTTAAACTCAGGATCCAATACTTCTGTGAACACCTCTCATCCCTCACTAAGTTACATGATTAGCATGAAATGGATGTTGAGACATTTTCTATACCATTAAAAATTACTGGAGCTGTAGGCACTGAGATGTGAACTCCTCTCTTCATGTCAAATGCCTGAGTCAAATCCTTTTTTTTTCCCTACTCATTCAGCATAATCATGTAATTTAAAATATTTTAAGCATTAAAAGCAAAAGAAGACAAAAAAACCAAACAAAACCCATTCCCCACAAATCAAAGCTAAACTGAAGTGGATAGTTGAAACTGTCATGAGGAAATGAAGGACATTCCTGACTTTTGAACATCATGAATGGAGTTCTGGCATACTTGGTTATCCACAATTCTTTCTGATATAACTGGACTCTGATAGAAGCAATAATGTATTGCTTTTCTTTTTGTACAGTATTTGCTTCTCACATACTGTATTACAAGTGGTTAGGTACTCACAGACTCAAGCTTGTGTAACAGCTCAGAAGTATTTAAGTCACACCAGTCTTAAAATGAAAGATTTAACTGCATGGATGGATTTCATGTTAACCACGGACAAGTCACCCAACTGAAGAGTTACACTTGAAAAGGGAATGTAAAACCTAACTGGATGTACTAGACTACCCAAAACTGTTACTCCCTGGACAAATTCAGAATGCATTGCCAAAGAGTCTCTGAAATGCAACTAAACAAAGTTGAGAGCAAAGGGCAAAACTAGACTGTCTGCCTGATGTGTGATTTCAGGGGGAAGTAGTCCCCTTTGAAAACATTATCCGGAAAATTTTGACAAAACTACAGGAAAGTGAAAAATGCCTAAGATTTATCCATCATGTTCTCACAGGCATATTTATCATTTCTATGTAGAAACTGAGTAAATCAGAGTTTTAGATGCTACAGGTAGGCCAGGCTGTAGCACTAGTAGTTTGCTATTATCTTGTTCTTTTACAAAAACCCGTGCCTGCTACACCTGTGTCTACGCTGTCAAATTTTAATCTGAGAGGCTGATAGTCACCATCTACTGCTGTATTTTCTGAAAAGTTCCTTATTAGGACAAGCACACTGGCTTTCCACCAGAGATAGCTTATGTCCAAGTGTCTTCAGTACTGCTAAAAATAAGAGGGTTTTTTTTTGAGCAAATACACTTGTAGATCTGCATGTGGTTCTTGAACATAGTTTTAATTCTCTATAACATTAATCAAATTACATCTCTTTCCATGTGCAAATTAGGAAAATTTCTACATTCCTTTTTCCATGTGAAGAATACAAAAAGTTCGAGTAAGGGGTGGTCTTCTGATAGAATATAGTGAGATAAAAACTAATAACAACTACTTTCAAAGTTGCCATAATAAATTACTTTTCACATGTTAGATAGACCTGGAATTGATGATTAAAGGAGACAGCATATTTATTGTTAAAAGTAGTTATAATTCACACTGTAAACTATATCAAGACCAAGGGAGCATAGGTTCCTTGATCAGATGGAAGAACATGCACTCCTTATATCCAAATCTTGTATCATGTGAAGCAGTCTGGTGATTTGTCATTTGGCATTGTAAGTCTGGCTCTCACAGGCCTCTTTAGTTCCCAGTAGCCACTGTGCTAATAATTTTTCATCCTGGAAAAAAAAATTGCAGAAAAACAAAGATATCTCAGGCCTGTAGTCAAGAAAAGGAATCCTGAGCTAAGATCTGAACCTTTAGCATGATGTCATTAAATACCATGGTGGGATAGGGCTCTTAAACAAAACTGGGCCTTGATGGAATTTTGCTTTGTGTGTGCAGATATTATTTGGCATTATTTTCAGTATAACCAAGAGTAACCAAATCACACATATAGCATAGGTGTAAAGCATTAGAATACCCCTAAACCACAACTGAGGTGTTGAAGTAAAAAACTTCTGTTTTAACACAACAGATATATAGGAAATACAATAAAACATAGGAAATGAAATAACAGTTCCATGAAGACAGCTGCAGAGCAAGCAGGAAAGGCACTAGTCACTGCAGCCGAGGCTTCCCTTGACCTTCACATTCCCCGCATTCCCCACCATTCTTCTTCTTGTTGGTGAGAACAAGGTCCAGCATAGCATCTCTCCTCGCTGGTGCCTCTATCACTTGGAGTAGGAAGTTATTATCAACCCACTCCAGGAACCCTCGGGATTGCTTATGACCCACTGTGTTGTCCCTCCAACAGATACCAGGGTGATTGAATTACCCCACGCGGACCAGAGTTCATGAACGTGAGGCTGCACCTATCTGTCTATGGAAGGACTCGTACATTTGGTGTTCCTGGACAGGCCATCTGTAGCAGATCCCCTCTATAATGTCACCTGTGCCTTCCCTCCCTTTATTTCTGACCCATAAACTCTCTGTCAGCTCCTCATCTACCTTCAGGTGGAGCTCCATGTTCTCCAGCTGCTCACTGACATGGAGGGCAACACCACCTCCTCAACTCCCCTGCCTGTCCTTCCTAAACAACCTGTATCCTTCCATTCGAACATTCCAGTCATAGGAGACATCCCACCAAACTTCCATGACGCAGTAAGATTCCATCCTCACAGGCATGTGCATGTTTGCATTCCCCTTGTTTAGTCCCCATGCTCCTTTGATGAAGCTGGCCTCCATGAACCCTCGGCAGAGCAAGTTTCTCAAAGCAAGTCTCATCATCTAAGTAGCTGAATCCTTGACCGTGGCACCAATCTTGCAGCCATTTCTTGATTCTCCAAATTTGACTGGCTCTTTCAAACCACTTCACTTTGACTGGGAGGCTTGTTAAGAAAACTACCTGTATTCTGGAGTCCCTTACCACCTCTCTCAGGGCTCTGTAATCCTTTTCTAATTTAATTTTTTGCTCCTTGGGGTTTTATACATTTCCATGACAGGGATTTTTATCTTGAATACTGGATCAGCTATGACTATCAGAACAGCTATACTTCTTTGTTTTTAATTATCCTGAAAGGCTTTAGTTCACTTATGCTCACACATATTAATAATTTATTTTCATAATGAAACTAGCGATGGTCACACAGCTGTTCTGCATCAGATGACTCCATGAATCACAGCTGGATAAGACTCCTTGGACGAGAGTAAAATGATGGAGCTCAATGTAATTGCCAAAATATTGGTCTCTAGTGTCATCTGAAGATGAGTAATTTTAGATGCATGCTAGGCTTTATCTACAGTAGAGGCGTCTCATAAACCATGTGTCACATCTGACAGTGACATGGGGATGTCTGGGATGCCTTAGAGTGTTTCAGATGGCCCTAGGCACATGTGTTTAAGCAATTGATTTGTGTCCATGGTATCAGATGCTTTGGCCAGTCCACTGTTATCACTGTTAGAAGATCATAATGAGTCTGTACCGGAAGATACTTGTGAAATATAAATATTAAATTTTGATTTATAGAAGGTTTTTAAAATATGTACTTAGTGCTGCAGCCATTTACTTCAGGGCCCTGGATTGCATGCTTTCCACGGAAAAGAGATTTTGGGCCAGGAAAACATAACTCCTAAAACTCTTTTGTTCCATGTGTTCCTCTAGAAATTTTGGCATATGATGGGCCATATCTGAAATTCTCTATTTGAAGCTCAGTGAGTTTACACTGTGAGAGTATCTGTGGCAGTCCTGTGGCAATTTTGGACTCCTACTAGGTCATAATGGATCTGGAAGATTATAATGACTTCTCCCAAAATAACTCCTTAGTTCTAGGAGGACATTTATTTGATTGGGCCTGAATGTAACATTTTCCATGGGTTTATGGTTTCATTGCTTGAAAGGGACAGTCATTTATACTGTAATACTTTGCAAAATTGTGGAGATGGAAGTAACTGAGAAGAAGTAACTGTGAAGAAGCAACTAAGTTTATGGCCATAAACTAAGACACTAGAAATTCCACCTCAACATAAAGAAGAGCTTCTTTACACTGAGGGTGGCACAGCACTGGAACAGGCTGCCAAGGGGGGGTCCTGAAGTCTTCCTCTCTGGAAATATTCAAAACGCACCTGGATGCATTCCTGTGTAACCTGCTTAAGGGTTGAACTAGATGGTCTCCAGAGGTGCCTTCCAACTGTTCTGTGATTCTGTAAATGATGTATTATGACCTAAATTTCAGTTTGATCTCTGCCATGGTGGTAGGGTGGCACTGTGAGCATGGTGGGAGATGCTTCTTCTGTCAGAATCTTCAAGGCATCAGCATCTAGAACCTCCAGAGTAAGAGTGTCTGTATGTACCCTGAATTATCCTATGTGTCTCTTAACATATACAAATGGGTGAATGTCACACTTTTTTTCCAACTAAACCCTAAATTTTTGCAAGGTTAAAGTTGAATGTTTATTTCAGCCAGCTTGTTGAACAGGCTGAACTCCAAATCTAGGTGGTGGCATGGGTTGCCCTGTTTTATCAATTTTGCTCTTAACAGGAACAGTTTGTTTGATGAGGCTAACTTGCTGTTCTATCCAAATTAATTTCCAGCACGGCAGGATTATTCAGCTCCTATAGATCAAGTCCTAGCCTGCCAGTATCATGATTAACACTTCCAGAGAGGGAGCTAAGTGCACAACAGTGTTAGCAGTCTTTTAGTTCAAGGCAAGCAACAACAGAGCATGACACAAAATATTTGAGTTCTCATGGTCAGAGAATGACAAGAACCATATCTAGATGTTAATAAATCCCTCTTTTACACTTTTCCCTCAGATAATTGAAGCAGGATAGCTAAGTAAGCTGTTTCTAAATTCTGCTAACAGAAATGAATCCCTTCCATACACACACACAATAAAACAAGTACATTCAATCTCTTCTCCACATACATATAAATTAGATATTTGGCTTAGTTTCTGCAGTTCCATTAACCTTTGTGAGTGTATTCTCCTTCACCAATTAATTCCAGAATGTAGTGGTTTGGCCCTGACTGGCAGCTAAGCAGTACACAGCCATTCACTAACTTCCTTTGCTACCAACAACATGGGCAGAAATAACAGGAGGGGCAAAATACCCCAAAAGTTGTGGACAAGATAGAAATAGCTTAAAAAATGAAGGAAAGAGGAAGAGGAAAGAAAGAAGAAATGTGAACAAAAGAAGCGGTGCAAACACAATTACTTATCCCTCCCACAGAAGACCAATGCCCAGTCAGTCCCTGAGCAATGGCTACCTGTCCAAAACACTCCTCCCTTTGGATTTTTATGGCTGAAGATGGCTCTGTCTGGCATGGAGTAGTCCTTTGGTCATTTGGGTCAGTTGTCCTCGTTATGTCCCCTCTTCTTTTACATCCTCAGCTGCCTTGCTGGGAGGGCAGCAGAGAAAGGCCTGATGCCGTGTAAGTGCTGCTCAGCAACAGCTAAACCACAGTGTGTTATCAACACGATTCTGACCACATAGCCAAAGCATGGCACCTTAACAGGCTGCTATGAAGAAAATTAACTCCATCCCAGCCAGACCCAGCACAAAGAAGAAAAGGAAGATGTGGCTTTCTCTCCAATGACAGAAGCATCATGTTCAAAAGTCCTGCTTCTTGTGGGTTACTTGAAGAAATATTGGGGGTGGGACTAAATTGATTGTATAAATGCCTGAAGGGTTGGAGTAAAGAAGACAAATTCAAACTCTTTTCAGAGGTATTCTGTGACAGAACAAGGGGCAGTAGCAATATATTTATCTACATGAAATTCAGATTAAATATAAAAGGAAAAGAAATCATAACGGGATTAGGCAAAGCTGGGAACAGATTAGTCTGAGATTGGTTGGATTTCCATTCTTGGAGCCAGTCAAAACCTTCATGCACATGGTAGATGTCCAGCAACATGAACAACCTGCCCTAGCAAAGCCTTTTCTGACCAGAGCAGTTTGACTTAATGATCTCCAGAAAGGAGTTTCCTTTCAACCTCAATAATTTTATGACTCTAATTAGTTCACCAGAGAGTCAATATGTACAGTGGAAGGTTGTTTTATCCAGAAGAACTAATTTGCCTTGAAATAAATTACAATTTTCTTGTATCTGTTGTCTTCCTGCACCTTCTTGAGACTTCTGCTTCTTCAGACTTGAGCCCTTCAGTCTATCCTTAGAAGATGACCCATACTTGTACCCAAGAAAAGGAAAATTGTGCAAAGGGTTCCATGAATATCTATAGAGAAAGTGAACTATACTACTTAAAATACAATTATAACTATTTATTAATGCAAAGCACACACAAAAAATACAGGCCAGTACTTCTTTCCTCTCTAAAAGGCTTTGTCTGAATGATAAAAACAGAGACAAAGTGAGGGGGATTCATCCAGAGATTCTTACAGCTAAACTTAAGCAAGTTTAGGATATCTGCCAAAGTAAGGGTCCACATGCTGAGTCAAGTGCCCAAACTCTTAGAAGATAACACAGCTCAGATAAGTATGGGAATGTGTGCTGATATGCATCAGAAAAACACACTTAATTGTGAGCCTTCATATGTGCCCGTTAGGGATTTTTCGAAGTTAAATAAACATTTTTTTTACCACTGGGTTCTGACTGTGATCCAAACACACTATTTTTTCAGAGTCCTAGTCATGTCTCTGGGCCTTTCAATCATTATCACATTTTTATAGATGTTAACAGCAGGTCAACAAACTAACCAGCTAGCTGAATAACAAGTAGGATTCTCTGCAGCCTGCAGGAATAGTGTTTTTACAGAATGCATACAGACATATTCACAGATAAAATGTGTGAGATGTGTTCATGGGGTGTTGTATGAAAGAAGGGAAGTGTCTTATGATGCATTATACTGCTGGAATATGGGGAGGGTAGTTAAACCAGCTCTTTCACTGTCCATATATTTTGTAGAGAGTAAACAATTTTCATAACTGCTTTCTGATTTTCTCCTGAAGGAAGCTTTCTGGTTTACTAAAAATAAATGTACAGGAAGAAACTAGCATAAGCCTAGTGCAAAGGACCTAGAGACCAGAGCTCTAGCTTGAAACACGGATCAACAAGATAAACATTCCTAAAGTCATAGCACACCGGCCAGGCAGGTTGGGGGGTGTGGCATGTCAGGGAGGGTGTGGCGCAGCAGCAAGGGCATGGCAGGGCAGTGGGCAGGGCAGTTCACCCAGGCAGGGTGAGCCAGAAGGGCTCGTGTCTGACCATTCAAGAGGACCCAACAGAGGCAGAATCTGGTGTAGAAGAGCACAAAAAGATCCTTTCAGTCCCAGTTTCATCAGCGCACTAGTAAAAGCCTCCGCAGTCGTGGTGTTGATGTGCTGTGGAGCTTATTCCCCTGCAGCTGCTGCAGTCACTGCCCAGCCATGTCAGAGGCCTCCACTGACCTGCTGATGGCAGGTGGAGCTCTCCAGGTCACAGGTAGCCAGGAGTGCCTGATGCCTCCCTGTGAGACCAGGGCAGAAAAAGTGCTCTTTTACAGAAGGTAAAAAAGTGCTGTGGTTGAGGAGCTGTGTCACTGAGTGAGGGAGTTCCTTTTCTGGTAAAGAAGTTTTACTTTGTTTGTAAGCATTCTAAAACTAAGTGTAACTGCTACCTACGTTCTGCTGGCCCCCATCAAACCTCCCCTGACTGTGAGAGGGAATATTCACATGAAGGAGAGGGGAAGTTATGGAGGCACCCCCGTGCCCCACCATTGTTGAGTGGTCCACTTAGCAGCAGCTAAGTATGTGAGTGTAACCAAGGGGTGTGCACGGGACTCACAAAACTGTCTGAGCGAGGTTGTGAAGAATATGACCATCATCAGGGTTAAACATCCACCAGGGAAATACAAACACTTCGGAAGAGGTCAATCCTAAAAGAAACATGAGGGAAGAGAGTAATTTGTGACATAGGGAGAGACAGTGAAGAGGAAGCAGCAGCTACCACAGGGAGTCTGTCCCTGCCAACAGTGTCCCCGGGGCACCCTGACCCCTGTCCAGATCATATAAGGCAGCCTGCCATGGTGCACTGGGAGCAGCCAGCACCCAACAGCAGGCTGGCAGAGTGGGGGCGGCACATGGGACCCCCACCTCAGGGGACGGGGACACGTCTCAAGACACCTCACTGTCCGGTGCACCAGATGCGGCAGTGATATGCAAAGATGGGGAAGGGGTGATGGCAAGCCCTACATCCAGGGGGTGTATGTGCCTTTGTGTAGGTGTAAACACTCTGATTAGCCCTACAAGGCTTTTTATATATTTGCAGGTGTTTATTAGCATTTTCTAGTTAAACTATAACTGCAATTTTTCTGTTGCATTAGGGATATTGATTCTGACTATATAGCTAATGGATAGATAGTTAGTTACATGTCACTAATAAATCAATAAATTGCTTCAATCCTCAGAATTCATCAAAACACCTAGAATTAATTCATTTTTATCAGGCATCTTTGCAGCTTTTGGAATTTGGTGAGGTTCTAGAAATTATGAATTCTCAGAAATAATCTCCACCCAGTTTAACACTGCTTTGGAAAGGTCTGCTTTTGTTTTTTAGCTTTGCAGCTTTTCACCTTTCATGTCAGGATATGGAAATTGAGTAGAAGGTACACACCTACCCTCTGCCTGTTCCCTTGTTTTCCCTGACCTCTCCAGAGCAGATCACTGGAGCTGGCTGTGATATGCTCCTCTTAGGCATACTTTGTATAGCACAGTATGTGCATTAGCAAATTATGTGCACCTCAAATGCAGTTGCAGGCTCAAAGGGGATTTTCGACCCTGAGCCCTGTGACTTCTACAATACTTAGGAAAGCTTAAAAATAGCTAAATCTAGAAGATGATTTGCTTTAAAGGACTGGAATGTCTGGAGTGAAGGATGCGACCATCTGACTAATAACAGAAAAGTCACTATTTACTGAAAAAGAAAATACTCAAAAAGACAGTCAAGGTGAAGCTGACATTCAGAAGAACGAGATTTGTCACAACAGTATGTGGGTCCTGAAATTTTGGGGCTGTTAAAAAATACACTTTTCCCTGTATACAACGTTTTTATTGTAGTTACTTATATTCTAGTACATGGAGTTCTTTTTCAGCATGATTGGATAAACAACAGTACAATAAGTGATTTACAGCATGACATGATCTTTGTATAATGCAAGTTGGCACTTAAATTATGTTGGTATCCAATGCAATGACTTTTAGGCATATGACATATTCTATCCTTATGCAGTTTTCCCATTCTCTTCACCTGGCATATAACACTTGCAATTACAGGAGGGGAAAACAGCAAGGTCTCATTTCAAGAGACAAAAATATCCCTATGTTAAGGCCTCAGATGTGTCTCAGAATTAATTCTTATTTCTTTTTCTCATCCAGGAATGAACATGCCATACCACCATTGTTTTCAGGTGGAATTAATATCGAAGATCCTTAAAAACAGTGGGAAAAAACCTCATGTCCTATCTCCCTAAGACTATTCGATGTTTGCCAAACCTTTTAACTTTAAGGGGTAGGATGTCTCATTCATGTTTTTAATTGTCCTTTGGAGGTGCCAGTCACTTTATTTTGATTGAAATGGAACTTTGACTAATGAGCTGCTGCCACGCTTGCCTTTTACAAGCGGCTAAAGTGAGATGGAATCTAAGAAAAGGATTTTAATTATACAAATTTATCTGTGGTAAGGTAGAAATTTGACAAATTGATAAATCAATTAATTTTTACTTTCGTGTTTTAGCTGTACCTTATTTTTGTTTAGTGTTGTCATTAAAATTATTTACATATTTAAATAATAGGCCTTTTAAAAGTTATCATTGGGATTTGTTTTCAAGTGCTCAACATTTTCCTCTTTCTTGCTGTTAAAATGACCTAAATTCTTCTAAGCCACTTAGCATGATTGCATATAGCTTTAAATCCTGAGACCTGGCAATTTGTGTCACTGAAGCAGTAAGGTAATAATGAAATAAGTCACACTGTACTTTTATGTCATTACCTTCGAAGGATGAAGTCAGGCAATTAGGGGGAAGAAATCTAAGCCAACTGGACTCTTAGCTTCTTTCTACTTTTCTAAGAGTTTGATTCATGAAACTAGCAATGACAATGAAAAATATCTACTACTTTCCCTTGTGGAGACTGTGTGGAAAATGCTCATCAGAGGATTAGGGATGACATTTATACCGTTAAATATGTATCACTTTGTTTATTTCCAGATACTTAGTTTATGCCACATGTAAAATAATAATGACTCTCCTCAAACCCTTGACTAATTTGGCATCTTTGTCTGCTTCATATTTTTATATGATCCAGAATGGGAAGACATGTATCTAGTGCAGTCATTTAGTTACTCTGACCCAGTGTGGGGTTTCTTTTGTTTATTTGGTGTGTTTTTCCCTCTTTTTTACCTCTGAAATCCATCTATAAAGTGGTTTCAAATGCTAAAGTCCAGAACAACCAAGCACATGCAGTAGATAGAAAAATACAAATTAAATCCATCTTAATACTGAGTCAGAGAATCAGAGTATGTTCCATACATTTAGACTTCATCATAAGCAAAACTCAGTATTCAGTTGGTAAGGATATATTCACAGTCATTCATTCACACAGCTTTGCTTAAACTGCTGAATAATGGGCTGCTTGCTAGTAATATCCCCCAGGGATCAATTCCAGCGCTGGTGGCTTTGTTAAAGACTGGGATCATGGAACAGAATGGACCTGCAGCCAGTTTTCAGTTACACTGAGCTACAAAAAGCACGCAATAAACTGGAGGGATAGGACTGCTATTCAGAATGATCTTGTACAGGCTGTAGAAATGGTCTGAGGAGTGTTGTAATGTTCTACAATGACAAAGGCAAATACCTAAACCAAGGTCAGAATAATGCACATAATAACCTCCAAGCAACAGAACTGTCTGGAACTAGAGGGACTAGAAACAAGTTTTACAGAAAAGCACTTGGAGTCTGGGCTGATGTAAGGTTGAATATGAGCCAGCAATGTGCCCTTATAGCAAAGAAGGCCAGCAGCATTCTTGGTTATAAGAGAAGAGGGTAGCAGGTTAAGGGAAGTGATAATTCCCAACATCTAGAATGAAGGCATCTAGAGTGCTGTGTCCAGTTTTGTTCTTCTTAATTTGGGAAAACATGAGCATATTAGAGTGAATCTAGTGAAGAAAGGGCCATTGGTCAGAGGACTGAAGCACTTGAAATACAAGGAGAGTGTGAGAGAACTGAGTTTGTTCAGCCTACAGAAAACAAGACTTTTTTTTTTTTTTGCTGTCTACAACTATTTAGTGCTTGAGGGAGGTATAGAGAAAGAAAGAGCCAGAGTCTTTCAGATATGCACAGTTGAAGCACAAGAGGCAAATGACCCAAGCTGAATCACAGGAGAATTTGACTGTATAAGAAAACAATTCTGCAGGTGGGTAGTCAAATGCTCCTGAGGGTTTCCTAGAGAGGCTGTGGAGTATCCATCCTCATACATATTTAAAACTCAAATGTTTAGGGCCCTGAGCAATCTCAAAGTCTGTGTCACCTTAGAGCAGGAGGTTGGCCTAGGGACCTAAAGAGGTCCCTTCCAGCTGAGACTATCCGATGATTCTGTGATCAGCATTCATACATTCTGCTCACCTGAATGTGTGCCACGCACTTCTCACATGCAGCTTCCACAACGCTTTTACAAAGTGATGTATAGCTTATATGATTACCTCATACCTGTAAACAGATATACGGGTAGTAGAGCAATCATAGTGTGGTTGCATGTTCAGACTGAAATTTAAGACCTTCTTTTCACTCTCAAATTTGTGATCACACACTTGAACTGTATCATTTGGGTGGGAAACTCTATGGTCAGGACTTTGTGCTCAATTAATTAGTACCTTCACACAGAGAAAATGTAGGTAAATTGGTTAGTTCTTTCAGATATTCAACAAGATTTTTCCCTCCAAATTTTTTTTTTAATACGGTTTTTCAAAAATCAATCTCTTGAAAGTTTTCCAAAGGGATATAATCTCCATTTCAAAAATCAGTCAGTAAATAGTTTGACTGGTATTGAAATAGGTATTTTAAAGTTTGGTGTCAAGAAATCTACTAAAGAAGGAGAAAAATCAGGGTGGTCTTGACTTTGCAATGTATTTTGTAAACATCTCTTTTCAAGTGTAAATCATAACTCATTTGGGATATGTACCGGTGATATTTAAGCATTTTTTCCTTTAATGAATAAAATAATTCTATGTGCTTTAAATGTTTCTCAATTCCTCTGAATTTTATTTAGACATATTCACTAGATATAAAAGGCAAAATGAGTTTAAGACAGGACAGTTGACATTTTGGTTTTGTATTGTTTGGTTTTTTTGGTTGGTTTGTTTGTTTGTTTGTTTTTCCTGTAGTTCAGGTAAGACAGTATTGTATTAAAGAAAAAATTTCAAAGCCTTAGAATCTCTACTTCCATTTTCTCCTGGTGATTAAATGTGAAAGGGACAGGACCAGCACTGCAGGAGTGTGTCAGCTTCACTGGTCTGCTGAAACCTGCATAACCATTGGTGATATTCCACCAAACCTACCACCTGAGCTCTCTGTAACTCTTCACTTTCTCGTGCCACAGAAGCTAAGGCTACACCTAACTTTGACAGCAAAAGAGGCAGATCCTGTGGGGTCCTAATTCTTGTTTGAATAGTATTCACTAATTGCTATTCATCCTCTCAAATAAATGAGTATTTTTCTATCTTCAGTTTCATGTATCTTTTCTAAATTTCACTTGCAGCTTACTTAATCATACTTCACAAGGCAGCCTTCATACTTCCTTTCATAAAAATATCTAATATTTTTTCTATTTTAAACATCTACTGAACACTGAACTGATATTTCCTTAGAACTAGCTGTCATAACTAACACAAACTTTTTCAGAATGAAAATTATCAGTTTAGGTCCCATAACTTTATGTGCAAAAGATGAATTTCCCCATATTTACATAATTTTCTATGCCTTTTGTGAATTTAATTTCCTTTGTTGTTACTCAATCAGTCTTACAAGGTCCCTCTTTGGATCCCCAGAGTGTTTTATTTTTACTGTTCTGAAACCCTCCCAGGTCTTCATGTCTATACCAAACTACTTTTCCTTGTTCCTCAGTGCTCTTTAGCTATAGGCAAATCACTCTGCTTCCCCTTCCTGCTTCTTGCTCGTGAGTGATGAGACCACTGAGATGAGCTAATCTCACCCGTCTACTCTCAGTTCCTGAAGTTATCTAGAAAGTTGTCTCTCCTATCAGTATCTCAAGTCTATAAGTATTACTCTACAACATGTTTGTAATAATGTTATGTGGTAGAAAAGGAAAAATATTCTTTAAACTGTATGAGCTGCTGAGTGCTTTTAAATGAAACTTTCTAGAAAAGAATCATTATGAGACTGATGGAATGTAAATGTTCAAAGACCTGGCAAACCAAAAAAGTGCTCTTTTTTGAAGTTTGGAGGAAATCTGGGAAAACTCAGTTATACTTAGCTGCACTAGAGCTGTCCTATGTTATGTATAATACAGATATAAATATATAGAATTTTTCATATGGAAGAAAGCTCTGGCTCTATTTTTTCTTCTTTCAAGATATTATTGCTGTTAGTTAAAAATATTGCTGTACCAAGAGTGCTATAGCTGCCTGGGGCCAAGCACCAAATCAAACATTATCAGCCTATGAAAATATTCAGAAATGGAATAATTTGCTTAATATAACCACATTATTTTCCTGTTGTATTTTCTGCCACTACACAGCTTTTTTTTCACAGGAGATGAAACAGGATATTATCACATGTTAGAAAATCGTAATTACGAATATAATTTATCCAGTGGAACTAACTAATTTTCTATTTTGTAGGAATAAGTCAGGCACTGTTAAGTCAGGAATTGCTATTTTTTTTTTCAAACAAAAAGAACTCTGTGGTGTTCTGATTTTAATGTTGTTCTTAATTAGTTTAATTTTGTTTTAAAAATAAATAAATTATCATAGCTAGTAAAGCACTTATTCTTTAATATGTAAGAGCAGCTGTCTTCATGTTTTTTGTAGTATGCTTCAGTCCCCAAAGGGAAAAGAGTATTCTCTGCTTCCTCGCTGGTGAGGTTTTTTTTCTCAGGCAAAGACTGAGAAAACATGATTTTTTCACATCTCAAGTAAATGTGGCCAGCCTTACACCCCTCCTTTCCACCTTTCCTCTTCTTGGCTGCGGCTTTTCATGATCAGTCTTGGAATTCCTCCATCTGGAAGCACAAAATCACTAATTCATTATTCTTGCAACAGTGAAAATGTTGTATTCCAAGAAATATGAATGATATATTTCTGTGAAACATATTCTGTTCTTGGCTCTGGGAAGGTAAGGAAGTTAGATCTATTTTTCTTTATATTAGAAATGCCATGCCCTAAGTTTGGTTGTTTCTTTCTGGGTGTCTTGTTTTACCTGGGGAAAACCCTTCTCATCTTTGAAGTCATAACTGAAAAAGCTGAGAACAAAATTCACAGCCTAATCAAGCTGTTAATCATTATCAAAAGAGATTTGTAGGCAAATGGCAGCAAAATATTTAACACAGAGGTAGAAAAGAAAAATACAGGTAGGGTTATTTGTTTGGTTTGGGGTTTTTTAATATGCTGTTAAAGAGCTGTTTGAACCCTAAAGCCAGCTTAAACCCTTGCAAGTGCGAATAAATAGCTACGGACAGAACAGGACAGAGTCAAACCACTGTCTCAAGGGGAAGTCTATGTGTAAACAGAATCCATTTACCCCTTTCGAAAAAAGAAATCAAAATGTTATATACCCTATAGATTGACGCTTCCAAAAAAAATTTTTTGCTACTATTTATCATATCAGTCTATTACCAGTATGCAACACTAATCTTGCAATGACACTAGGTCATTTACACTGCATAAGGTGATGCCTACTTTCTTAACAGAGATCCCATTTTGCAGAACAGGTAAGAGGAATTGTAATTTGTTTTTTCTTTTTATGTTTTGGAGACTCAAAATCTTGAATAAAAATGAAAAGAAATACCACCACAGGGTCAAAGTGCAAAATGCTGGTGTTAGTAATAAGGTGCTTCTTGGAGGTAATCAGTACCATTAATGGCTTTTAAGTCCATTAAAAGAAATCTCTGGAGCTGCTTGGCTCTTTGTAAAAGTAACGCTATGATAATACCTATATCAACACTTCTTGTGAATTGAACATGCCCATTATTACATAATTAATAAGATTTTGGAAGCCATTTAGGTTTATATAGTAGTAGTAATTTCTTATATATTATTCCTAGGCATAAGAAAGATGTAAAAGAGGAAAAAACCCAAACAAACAAAAAACCAACACACACATGCAAAAGACTGAATTGCTCCATATTTCTCTCTAAGAGATTAGTGGCAGAGGAGACAAGATTTCAATCCTCCATAACAACAGTCAGCTTCCATAGCCTCAAGAACAAATCGCTCTGCTCCTGCTGCTTTTATTCATCTTCTGAAATCTACAACTATTCTACTGAAAACAACTGATTTAAAACAGTTTGTGTTTTCTAGAAATCTGATTACATACTTTTAACTTATTGAATAACTGGAATAGGATAAAGATGCTATAGTAAAAATAATGACTAGAGGCTGTATCCTAACAAAGGAGCTGAAGTAGTATTATTTACAAGATTGAATCTGGGCCCTTCTACATTTTGATTTTGTGACCATAACATTATTTTAATATAAATTTACGCTGTAATTATTGAATACTTAATTTGAATTATGCAAGCATTTACTGCTGTAATAGAATTTAATAATATCCTCTCTTGTATGTTTTAATAATCTACTAAGAGGAAAATAACTGTAAGTTTTCCTTACTGTAGTTAGAGCACTGCTAATACAAAAAAATGTTTTGCTTTAAGATACATTGCAAAGTCTGAAGTTTAATCTTCACACATCAGTACAGTAAAAAACTTCCAAAAATACCCATTTGAAATGATCATTTCATCATATGAAGTTCTGCTGAATTTACTGTCTTCCACTTTCTAAATCAAAATACTATATGCTGTTACTTCAGTACAATATTATAAAGTGGTAGATATATGAGGAAGAGGAGTGGTGATGTAAATTATTTCTCATATTTTAATAATTTCTACATCTTTGTTTTTTGTGGGGTATTTTTGTGTTTCTTGTGGCTTTTTGTTTTGTTTGGTTGTTGCTTTTTGTATGTTTAATTTCTAATGTTTACACTGTGAGAAGAACATGAGTTTCTTAATCTCTCTTGTGGTCCTCTGAAGTGGGGATGTGGCCAGGCCAAGGTTATGCTAGGATGGGGGCTCAGGTTCAGACTCAGTGACTGAAAACAGGGTCAGACAGAACAGCAGGTCCATGAGGATGAGATGGGGACATCTGGGATTTCAGCAAGTGGATATGACCTCCAATCCAGTCAGATCCTTCTGGGGCTGGGCAAGGCAGAGCTGGGGTAGAGTTGGACATCAGTGCTGCTGCAGAGCTGCTGGAATGGACTGCCCTGAAAATGGGTCCTGGACCCATGGCATTTTCAGTTGTAAAAAGACACTAAAAAGCAAGAAATTAAAATTCAGTTATTGATTTATATTTAACAGATCCTTCCTTTGCTGCTTTGGTGTCTTAGCATGGGATGTGAGTCTCTTAGCCAAGCCATCTCCTCTGTAATTGATATTGATCTCACCACTGGGCTTGTCCCTGAACTTTTAACTCTCCTGTTTTTATTTTCTAACAGAACAAACGGGTGTACCCCTGTCAGCTTCTCATGGGTAAAGCTTTTCTGTCACTTTCTTCCTCCCTAGGCTTGCAATCAGTTTGTTTCTTAACTTGTTTGATTTGATCTATTTCTGTTTATTGATTCTTCACAAGTGCATGCCTTTATGCTCTTCAGAATTAGTCCAGAAGGACATTCATGCTGAGGCAGGAGAATGAGGTGCTTCCTCTTTGTCCTTGTTACCAATTTTCTATGTATATTACCACTTTATTTCCATGACATTCCCTGACAGGCTGTTACAGCTAATTGTCTTACTGTCACATTGATAGACTTCAGTAATCATATATCATGGTTTGTACACAGGAATCACTAGATTAATAGCTTATATTTCAGGCTGTACAGCATTCACAACTGTGAGTTAATAGCACAGATGATCGCTTCTAAATTTGCTTTCTAGTAATCTGTTCTAAGGGTTATGCCAATACATTACTGCGGCAAAAGGCATTAAAAAAAGATTTCTCTAAATACATGAGCAACAAAAGGGGGCCTAAGGAGAGTCTTCATCCTTCATTGCATGTGGGATGAAACATAGTGACAATGGATAAGGTAATAAATGCCTTATTTGCCTCAGTTTTTAATAATAAGACCAATTGTTCATGGGGTATCCAGCCCGCTGAGCTAGAAGACAGGGATGGGGAGCAGAATGAAACCTTCAAATAATCAAACATTTCTGTGAGAGAATAAGCAGCATTAACAGGAAATTAATTCTCTAAAAATAGCCCATTTCAACTGGAATAAAATAGTAAAATATACATCATCTTTTGCATTAGAAAAATGAAAAAAAAAGGTTTTTATGAATACATGTAAAATGCCTTTAAATATAAATCTCAACACATCTAAGCCATAAAACTATACTCATGAACGCTTAGTTCCAGAGCAAGCCTTTAACAGAAATTTTTGATTATTTGTCTTAGATTACATGTTTTTCAGAAATTTGCTAAAATAAAGCTTTAAAATATTAAGTAAAAGTTTTTCCATTAATCCAAAGCAAAAAATATGTTTATTTTCCTCAGAGTTCAATATTTAGCATATAGATAAGTATTTGGGGAGATGAAAAGGTAAGCTCTAATTATGCTTTATTTCTTTTAAAGATATAATGTGACTCCAAGACCATGATACAGTGCAAAGGGAAGCAAGTGCTATAAATGGTAAAGTTGAGGCGGCTTTGTCCTTAGCTGGCAAAAAGTATAATACGGTGTCAAGAGCTTAATGGGAAAGGAAAAACCAGAACTTTATCCTTACACTCAAATACACACGAAGAATATTTTTTTCCTTCAAATCTATGAATACTTAAATTAATATAAGAACTTTAGTGTGAAAATTAAGTAGTTTTTCATTAGGAGTAGGGCCTTAATGTCTTTTATATGAAAAAATGCTTAAGGGTCTTAGTGAAAAGGGAATATTAAAATAAGATAGATAACGACAACAAATAATTCTAATGTTTAAGAAACAGCCCTTGCAAAAATCCTATTTCTCTAAATAGTACATCAGGTTTAATGAAATTAATGTCACATGAATTTTGTTTTTCCTAAAGGGAATGTGAATATGTTGTCAGAGTCCAATATTATCTGACCAGGCTCTTTTAGATATTTCAAGCAGGGAGTAATACCAAATTTGCTTACTTGAAAATAGTTGATGGTTCACTTGATTTAGTAGAGTGGTACAGCAGTGTAGTGAAACCACAACATAAACACTTCATGGCAATTGCTCTATGCAGTTAGATCCCAACACAAACATGATTCCCATGACCAGTCTCTACATGCTCTCTATCACGTCACGGGGCAGCCCCAGTTACTGGGAAGAAATACAGAGATTCAAGCCTGTTGCTATTTTCAAAATATATTTTGTTGGTCACTCATCTTTATTTTAAGTTTGGCTGAGACATGACTACATCTCTCCCATATTGGTCTGTCTCAGTCAGGAAGACATTCACAGCTTCTCCTGATTCACTTAGCAAAGGGTGTTTACACAAACAGCTGTTCCCTCCAACTGATAAAGAGACAGCTGATGCATTTATTTAGTCTTCTGGCCACCCTCTGGTTCCCTTGTTCTTTCTTTGCAACAGCTGTGCTCACTCCCCATATTCTACCCTGAGCTTTGCAAGTGCTTGTGCTCATCCCCTCTGTGCCTTCTTCCACGCTACGAAATTTTTGATCAGTTGCACACACTCACTCGCACAGACATATATGTACATGTAAAGTAAATATCATTTTGGCAGGTTTTTGGTGGTATCAGATATTTGTAGAACTAATTTGTGCTTTTGGAGAGTGTGAATCCTGACAGTGTAAGACTAACACAATGAATTGGGTATTACAGTTATTGAGATGAGGAAAAATGTTGTTTTTAACCGGGTATAGGCAGACTGATGAATCTAAAATAGGAACCTACATTATTTTAGTCATGTCAGATATTAAAACTTATGAACTGTATAAATTAATGTGGTTGGAAATTGTTCTGCTTTGCATCCCCCTTTGCATGAGTCTTTCCCTTCCTTCTCTCTAGATTATTGAACTGATTAAAAAAATGCCTAAAATTTAATTAGACTTAGATTAATTCCTGGTTGAAGTACCCCATGTTATGCACCACAAATAGCTTGCTAAGTTTTGTCATTTGAAACATGCTGTCATTAGCTTCCAACCAAACACTACTTTTTGTTATTCCTGTAGTCAAAATTTTCTGCAATTTTCTACATTTGCCTCCATAAAAGCAAGTTTTTCGATTGTACTTCTGAATAAAGGAAAAATAATTCCCTATCTTAGAATCAGGGAAGCTGCACACTTTTCTGTACTGTTGTAGTTATCACTGGGTTATCAATTCATTTAAATAAGGTGTAAAGAGATTAGTTATCTAGACAGTGATGATAAGCCTTGCAGGATAGTAGCAGGCAAAGAAAATGAAATAGAAAGGTAGGATGGGTTGACTTTGACTGGATGCCATGTGCCTACCACGGCACTCTCTCACTTCTCCTTATCAATTTGAGAGGGGAAGAAAACCCAATTAAAAAGCCCATGGGTCAAGATAAGGGATCACTCACTGATTGCCATCACAAGCAAAATAAATTCAACTTGGATAAATTAATACAATTTACTGCAATTAATAAGAAGGAAGGATATTGAGAAGTAAAAACCAGGAAAGTACAAGAGAAAAAACCCAACATATTAACAAATTAGAAATACCTGTTACAGATTTATTTTTTAGTTAATAATTTTTTACTATACTCTATTACCATAGAGTGCACAAACACACCAGCTTTTGTGCCCTCCTGCATGCCTTCCTGCTGGCCTCCTTCCCTCTCTTTTACTCAATCCATTCCTTCCTTCCTTCCTTCCTTCCTTCCTTCCTTCCTTCCTTCCTTCCTTCCTTCCTTCCTTCCTTCCTATTAAAGATGAAGCTATGTTATTTTATTCAGAATGCATATATAGTGTATAAAAGAGTCGAAAGTAGTTTTTCTTCTTGAGTTAAATCAGAATTTTGGAAGGTTGACTAACTGTAGGCAGAGGTAATTTATATTTCGTGTTTTAATTTACATTATAATTTGGAACAGAATCAGAATGATCAATATTGCTAACTTGAGAAAAATGCAGTTTTCGTTTACTGAACATTTTTAGTAAATCCCAGCTGGTGTTTATCTTGTCTATAGTCAATGAAATACTTTAGTCAGTAAGGTCCCAAAGCTGAGTTAACCTAAGTTCTCTCTGTAGTTGTAGAGTGAAGGAAAGAAAAAGGAAGAGAACAAACCTTCGTGATTCCCAAGGTAAATATCTTTCCATCTTGAAGTGTAACCTAGACTAAGATCCTAAACATAACCAAACTAAACCACCAAACGACAGGAAAGAAGGCAATTTAATAGACAGATTTTCTCTGGTGCCCCAGTTTGTTCCAAATGTAGAATTCAGATCCTTTTAATGCTACCCATATTTGAAGAAACATCTGGGGAAAAAAAGAAATCTTCATGCAACAATGTCCTGTCCATGACAGAAATAGAGATTATAATGCAAAATTATATCTTGAAATTTATAAAAAAATATACTTAAACTGAATATAAAGAATAATTATTTGTCCAAGACAATTATTTGATGAAGGAGCAACTGCCTAAGGGGAAAGCCTCAATGCCTAGTTAAATTCAAATTAATTTAAAAATGAAATATTAAATGAAAGAATTTCTACTAAATGGCTAGCAAAGCCATAAATACCTGAAAGCTCTCTCATTCACAGTTTTTTGTTGTATAATTCTGCTTCAGGGTTTGATAAATATCAGTAAGTAGGAGCAAAACATGAATTTGTTTCCTGAAAAAAAATTTTTTTAATAATTCTTCTCAAGATTTTTATAAATAATGTAACTGTCCTCAGCTGTAATGCAGATTGAAATGCTGAAATACTGCATTACTGTATACAGTTATCATACATTAAAATAATGTTACTGTGTCACTTATCATATTAAGTATATCAGTAGTTTGTATTTTAATTCAATTAAAATCAAATCTGTGTCATGGTAACTGCCCTTCAGGTAGTTACAGAGCATTATTATATCATGCCTTAGGTTCCTCCATTCAAGATTGAAGAACATCAGCTCTCTCCATCTCTGTTTTTACTTAGGTCTTCCAGGGTGCAGACCATCCTGGTAGCCTTCTCCAGTTTCCCCACATTCTTTTTGAGCAGGGGGACCCCAAACTGGATGCAGTGTTCCAGGTGCAATCTCACCGGCCCTGAGCAAAGAGGAACAACAATTTTCTTCATTTGCCTGATCATACTTCCCCTACTGTATCACAGATGGGCAAGATTTATTTTATTTGAGATAAAAGCACACTTTGGGGCTCATATTCAGCCTAGTGTTCACTGTGTTTCCCTTTTTCTTTCCATCAAAACTGCTTTTCAGCCAGGTGCTTCCCAGATCCCCCTGCTGGTATGTCCCTTTGCATTTCTGATCCTTGAACTCCATGAAGTTTCTATTGACCCAATGCTAAAATCTGTCTGCTCCAAAATCAAGGTCTTAATTTAAATTCCTAATGTTAGTGTGGTTTCAAGGACAAGTTCCTGTACAGAGAAATCACAAATTCCTGATCTCAAATAAATTTCTTGATAATGTCCCTGGCCTACAACCAATACCTGCTCTTTCTTTGAACAGTCATGAAGAAGGTTATTTGTATAGACATCAAAGCAGAATGAAGAAGACCCACAAGATGAACTGAGTAGAACTGAAAGGAAATGTGTCCTGAAAACTCATGTTGGTCAGAAGTCTGTGAAGTAATTAGAATTCAAGGCTCTGAATCACGCATGTCTTCAGACAAGGCCACTGATTTTAAGATTCAGTCTGCTTTTATGTTTGTTGTTATCACTGTCTTTCGTCACTGCCCGATTCATTGACCCTTTTGATTTTTGTCCAATTGCAAGTTATGGAAAGAGTCATTATTGTTTCTTGTATCCATAACAGCCAAAAATAATGCAATAAATGCTCTTTATTTTCCTCAGGCAAGCCTGTAAAATGAGAATCCTCATCTTGTAGTTCCCAGCTCATCTATCCCTTTAAAGCCACGAAACTACGTTTTGAGGGTACTTGTATAGCAGATAGGTGTTAATATTTCTCAAACATGCCACACAGTAGTGTGTCCTTGGAATATTCTCCTTAAGCTCACAGTAGCTGTACGGGGTTAATCAACTTTCTTCATAGCACCAGGATGCTGTTGTGCTTTGCATTTGTCACAAAAATAAACTTGACAATACACCAATGTTTTAACTATTGCGGAAGAGTCCTTACACAGCATCAAGGACTCTCTACTTCTCACTCTGGCCTGCAGTGAGTAGGCTAAGGTTGCACAGGATGCTGGGGGGAACACAGCCTGGACAGCTGGCCCCTACTGACCAGAGGGATGTGCCACACCATATGGCATCTTGCTCAGCTATAAAAGCTCAGGAGGAAGTGAGTGTGCTCATGATTATGGCATTTGTGCCTGTTACACAAGCTGAAGCCCTGCCTTGCAGGTGGTGGCTGGACATCTGCCGGCTGATAAGAAGTAGAGAATTAATTCTTTATTTGATTTGCTTGCATGTGAAACTTTGCCTCACATACTGAACTGTCTTTATCTCTACCTGAGAGTTTTCAGCTCGTGCTCCCCTAGGGGAATCTCCACTCTAGCTGGAGAAGTGAGTGAGTGACAGGCTGGGGGCTTAGCCTCTGGCCAGGTATTTCAGGATAGCTTCTTTAAAATGTGCTATTTTTAAATGCATTTAATTAAGCGCATTATAATAATGCATAAACCCCCCTGATACTAAAGAATAGATGAAATATGAATTTCTATAAAATTTTATTTGATGTAGAATTCAGGGGAAGCATTGCCGAAGAAGATTTCTAGTAATTCCTGAAAATGGAGTTTGGTATACCCAGTATAAAATGCAAGTGCTTTAGGGTATGTATTTCAGGGTTGAAATTAAGGAGTTTATAACGTGATTTTATATGGTTTTAAGAGGTATTTAGATTCAGTTTCTGACTTACGATTTTTTACTGAAAGTTGGCTATTTTCCTCCAGTTTATTCATTATAATCCCTTAAATGATGTTAGTGTTTTCTGTTTATAATTTCTTTTTCATATGATTTAGTATATTTCATTTTACATGTCTCTCTTCTATCGATTCTATTTCCTACACATATTTTTTAATATTTAAATATAAATGTTTCCCACCATTAAACTTTCTCTTTTTGAGTCATTACCTCTGTATTTAAATCCTAACTACTACTAGTTAACAGAAATAATACAGTCCAAAATAAGCATTAAATTATCAGTGAGGAATAGAATCAAAAGTAAAATATGGAACCACTTAAGGTAATGCAAAAAAAATAATTAGTTGTAATGATGTTATTAAATATTGTTTCCATATTAATATGATCAATGAATAGTAAAGATTTATATAATACAGAGCAATTATAGTGTCTACATACTGGATTATGGGATGGATTATGAGACATAATGGGGAGGGCCAAATGTCTTTTTTTAAGCAGGATTCATGATTTCTTGTAGAGAGTAATTATGTGTCCCATTGTTCCTCAGATGTACAGTGTAGTCAGGGCTGAAATGTTAACATCCTAATGTCCCCAGTGCTGAAACCAGAACTATTGTCTCAGAAGAGCAATAAATATTTGGCAAAGTTTTTAAAAGGATGTGAACAGTACCCTTCTGTTGTTCCAAGTGATAAGGTTCTATTTACATATTTATTAGTTTCATTTGGAAATCACACATTTGAGTTTGTGTGGCTGGAATTATTTATCTTCTATTTAGCACAAACAGGGAAAAATTTGCTATCTTTCCTCACTGAACTCCAGAGCTATTAGTTCCTAGCTCAAATAAAGCTGAAATTCTCATAATCTGAGACCACTATTTGGTCTACCCACTGGTTTCACCCCTTGCTTGCCCAGAGGAAATTAAATCAAAAATTAATTAGATCCATTAATATTGTACTCATTCACTGTGCCCAAAAGTACTTCTTAGTATCTGAATTTTTTCTGTCACCCCACTTCTTCTACATGTAATCTCCCCATATGCTGCTCTGCTGATACATTTCCACTCCATCACAATTTGGAAGAAAGAGAGACACACAGAGCTTAGCTTCAGCTGGCTGTGCTGATTTATGAGACCTGGCATGATTTGACAAGTCTGTCCACAATCCCAGTTTTTGCCTGCTTCTCATCTATGAGAAGTGAGTTTCCATACACTTGTAGATGGGAGTGTGCATGTGTGTGGACATGCAGAAGTGTACACACATGCACACACATCACAGAGTCACAGAATGGGTCAGGCTGGAAGGGACCACAGGGGCTCATCTGGTCCATCCTCCCTGCTCCAGCAGGGTCATCCTGGAGCACATTGCACAGGATTGTGTCCAGATGGTTTGTGAATTTCTCCAGTGAGGGGACACGACATCTCTGGACAAACTGTTCCAGTGCTCAGTAATTTGGAAGTTATTGGTTTTAGGTTGCTTGAAAGTAATGTAAGAGCAAAATTTCTATACTCAGCATTTCTATGAATCTTTTTGTTTATTCGAAGTTATAATGAGAAAAAATAATGAGTAAAAAGAACACAGCCACTCATGAGGAAAAAGAACACAGCCACTCAGGGGTACAAAGAGAACTCCTGTAGACCTCATTACACTGCCTGCACCAAACAAATCAAACACACACATGAATGCTGGTTGCCTTTTATTATACTTGTAAAGACGAGTTTAGGCTCATAAACACTATAGCAGGTAACTTCATAAAAACATAACAGCTTGGTTTTAGTGGTTCCTTTGTAGCTATCTAACAAAGCAGGTTTTTTTAACAAAAAAACCCTAGCAGATACTTAGGAAACAACTGCCTTATTCGGCATTGTGAAATGAGTATTTTCACTGTGTACTGTGTCCTAGGTTACAATATAAGATGTAGCCAAAAGTATGTATTTTATTATCATCACCAGCTGTTAAAACAGGTGGGGCTGTGCTCGTTATCACCTACCATGACTCATCCTTGATAGCTCCCTCCGGGAGCTATCTCTGTTTCATAGGCAATCAAGGACCCACCGCATGACTCAGAATTACATCACCCCCACTGTGAGATGCTCCGCTCAGGGGGAAGGAGCCAAGCATTCCCACCTGGATATAATCTGGGGTTTGGAACAGCATGAGCAGCCTTTTCCATTTTATTGATTACTAGAGGAAGATTAGACCCTTCTACACTACCACTGGACCTTCAGAGGAAGACCAGACCCTTGAACAGAACCATTATTCCAGGAGGGCTGTAGTCACCATTTAATTGGACTGCTACCAACCCCCTGACCATCGGGGGTCGGGTTTGTACTCTGACTCTGTCAGTGGGTTGTTTTTTGTACTATTTCATTTATTCTATTTTTCCTATTAAATTGTATTTCTGACTTGGAGTCTCTTAGTAGTTTGCTTTCAAACTAGTACAACTAGTTCATAAAAGAGGGAGACTGTCCCCTCCTATCTACTGTTCAAAATCAAATGCAAAAAAATCCCCTATTAACTTTTTGGATGTATTCTAAGCATTAAGGATTATAGCTATGTAAATAATAGACATGTCATCTTTGTACAGACTAATTCATTTTCTGCTTAGACGTTTTTGTACATTTTATTCTTCATTTTCTGGATAGTCCTATCTAAATACCCAGTTCTCACAAATATTTAAGGAATTTATATTTTCATTAAAAGTATTCATTTTTCATGTGGACATGGATAAGATGCCATATTTTCTCATTTGTTACTCATCCATTTTCTTATTTTCCCATTTAAGAGCTTCAGTTAGGCAGTTACAAAAAAGAAATTATGTGATTCTGTGTCACCTAGCTCTCCTGCACTGAAGTGAAAAATGGCAATAGGGAATAACCATAAAAGTTTAAGAACACTTACAGACTGCATTTTATTTTATTTTTCCATGGGAACCATTTGCAGCTAAATAATACATTTGTATAAATCTGTACTGGTTCACAAATAATCTGTTATCGTAAGAATAGCTTATTTGTCAAATAGCTTATTGGAAAAACAGCTTGACAGTTTCTTGCTTTATTGTGCCTTCAGTCATGAAAAGCTCCAAAGGTTGAGTGTCAGAATTCACTCTACTTTTACTATATAAAATCTTGCATATTTCAGATAGATTGCTTTAAAAACCAAACCAAAACAAAACCCCGCAAAAATTTCGAGGCAAACTCAAGTTAGTTTTAATTACAATCTGATCTGTAATAAATTCTGACAGAATTATTTACAGTCAGATCTGTTAGAATTAAAGCTAGGTCATCAGCTTTTGTCATCATTTACAAAAGTATTCTTTCTCTAGAATGGAATCCTTCCCCATCACCATTAGGAAGTGAAGTAAGAAACTAGGTGATGCAAATGTCAGAGATAAATTTTGTCCTTCCATTTCCCATCTAAATGTAATGCCCTGATTTAGGCATTAGTACAGCATGAAAAAAAGAAACAACATCAGAAGTTCTCTTCTGAGGGCTTTCTGTACCTTAGAAAGAACCCCTGGTTATATCAAATCATTTGGATTTCCTAAGGAGTGAACTCAGTTAAACAAATTCTAGTCCCAGATGGCGGTGTGCATTAGGTATGGCTGTTGAATAGATGAATCATCTTGCCTTGATTGTCTTTTTCCAGAGGTTGAAAAGGCCTGAGGAAATTTCAGCACATGGAGCCAAAATATACAAGGCCTTTACAAGTGTTATCCTTCTTCCACAATTTTTCATTCAAGGGCTACTTTCAAAACTCTCAACTGGCAAGTTGTCATTAGCTTTAGCACTCTAGTGGATTTATGGAGCAGATTTTGTAAAGCTAAACCAAAATATTCAAAGCCTGCACCTGCTCAGGAAGGTTACTTTCTGCTCCTGAAATACAAGTATAACAGGACTGGTTGCTGATGTTAATTAGGTCTTTTCTACCCTAGAGAACCTCTGGCATTATAAATATGAGCCCCCCAGTAGAGTCATAGCATCTGCTGTGTGAAGGAGTTGTCTGCTGGTTTAGTTGTATTACTTCACTAAAGCATGCAAAATGAATGAACAATTTTTTTTTATTTTTTTTTCAGGTGATAAAGCAACCTTGAGGTCTGGAGATTTTCCAGTGATTTCCGCCTTTTAATTCAGTCAATTCATCTGCCTTCAGAGTTTGCTCTTCCATACTTTTTTAGCTTCCTGACACTGCAATCCATTTTACAAGCTTTGGTAAACTCAAGGTATGTGTTGCGCTTACTGCTCTCAGCTCCTTCACGGAGGCACTCAGTTCATCTTCACAGGCATTCAGCTTGGTCAGGCAGGACGTTGTCTCAGTAAATTCATGTGGATTGCTCCTGACGATCTTCTTGTTCCTTCCGTACTTGAAAGGGTATTCCAAGAGGACATGGTCCATGTCCTTTCTATAACTTTTCATTGTTTATAGCATCCAGAGTCATCCTTCTTGCCTTCCTGAAATAAGTGGGTTTATAACTTTTATCTCCAAGGGTGTCTCCTTATCTCCAGGATTTTTTATATAAAGTGAAGGAGTGGAAGGGGAGTGGAAGGGGATACAGTTCTGAAAAGACAGTTTAGAATAGAATCAGTATCTGTTCCTACACGACAGATTTTTTTCCTTCATAAGAGAAAAATACATGATAATGGCAATAAGAATTGTTACTAGGATTTAGTATCAGTCATATATGAAAACAAGTATTTTGTTCTACAGGATTTGCAAGTTAAAAGGAGAAATTTTGTTGATGAAGAGATACAAATAGGTATAATAGGTTATGAGTTGGAACAAAAGAATAATCCTAACCATGCAGAATCAAAGATTGAAAAGTGTGAAACAGAACTAAGCTTCCTCTTTAAAATGCAGACACTCAGTAAAACCTTTGAAAAATGGTAAGCAATTTAGGGCAGTAGGTCTCACTGTGGTTTGCTTTGCTGGTGCTGTAACTGGGAAGGTTTTATGTACTTACAGAACCTTTTGAGTTTCTTTTGCAACAAATACAAGACCATGTATTTGTAGGCCATTCAGTTCTGGATTGACAAAACCAGAAGGAAACTAATTCATCTAGTAGTGCAATATATTTCTGTTTTAGGTGGAAAAAGTGTCTCCAAAGGTGATTTAGAGAGACTGTAAAAGAAATTTTGTCTATGGTCCATTATGACGAAATAAAAATGATAATAGTTTTAAACTGATACAATAATGTGATGACATTGATTAAGTGGATAAAAATATTTATAGAAGATTTTACACATGGAATGAAACTCTTCAAGGAGTAAGCATTAAAGTGAGAACTGAAAAAAGCACATTGTGGATAAAAAATCTTCACAGCAGTAACAATTTTAGTTTTCAAAGAGATTCGAGATGTAGTATAAAAAGGTAGGATAGTTTTTCTTATGTTTTTGTTAAGTGAAAAAGTAAAAAAAGTACTAAAACTACTCAAAAAGCACATGTATTTTAATGAATAATTTTGCAGCTTGGAAAAAGCTTGGGAATCTGGCAATAATTAGAAAGATTTTTTTTTCCCCGAAATAATTACTCAAAGGCAAATTCCATTTAGGTGGGATTTTTAAAACAACTTTGATGGCCTAACTCTCAAAGGTCAATGTGAACAGAGATAGATTAAAACTGAGTGTTTTGAAAAGGTTAATTATTTAATGAGTTGTTAGAAAATACACAATGAGACCATGAAGGAAAACATCAATATGCCTACGTTTTTCTAATATGATGGAAGTAAAGCAAGAAAACTATGAGCAGCAATAGAATTTCTGTCAGATCTGTATTAAAAATCAAATAGCATTCATGTTTGAGTTAATGTAATTAGACCTTACTGTTGATTTCAATATTCTGTTCATTTTCAGCTTGTGCAAGGCAGCTGTGAAAGACAGATCCAAAGGACTTCTGAAGCTAGACACAATTTCTGCCACTATAGAAACAGGGCAAAATTTTATCTGTGATATTATCAAATTTCAGGAATAAAACAGTCATTCAGTTTTCTACTTTTATACAGAGGAGCAATTTCAGTGGTTGTCAATCATTTATTGTAAAAAATGAGTCATAATCTTTACCCCAGCCAATTAATATCAGAAATATGATTGACTGATTCAGTTATATAACTTTAGAAAATAGAATATTTCCTTCCAGCATACACTGATAATAGTAATACTGAAATAATGCCTAGATATGTCAGTGTGGGATTGGTCTGATGTGCATGTATGAGGGAAAGAGACAGAGACTGTCCTCATGATTTAAATATATGTGAAACTGAGAGGAAGTACTCTAAGGCAAAAAAGTCATGTGGGACCTCAATATCCAAATGCAGCTGGTAACATACTTTGTAGGAGATATTATTCAGTGCAGATTTTTATTTTCAGCTCAAATCTTTTTAACAATGCAGAGAAATATGAAATTTACCGCCTTCAGTGGTTAGGGGGCTGTGGTTGGGCTGCTTTTTTTTCTATGGAAAATCTGCTGGAAAATCTCGAAATGAATACACAAGAGTTGTTAGAGTAAATAGAAATGCGACAAGGAAGGCCAAGGTCTATCTGGAATTAAACCTAGCCAAGGACGTCAAGAACAAAAAGAAGAACTTACTATGCAGGGAACCATGCACTGGAACATATTGCCCAGACAAGTTGGGGAGTCTCCCTCACCGGAGGCATTCAAGGATTGTCTGGACACAATCCTGTGCAATGTGCTCTAGAATGACCCTGCTTAAGCAGGGAGGTTGAGCCAGATGACCCACTGTGATTCCTTCCAATCTTATCCATTCTGTGACTCTATGAAATGCTTTGAAGAGCTCATAGACATTTAATCTACAATTTCCAAATATTATGTTTATTTAGCAGTTACTAACCCTCCCCCTTCCTCCCCAAATATACATAACAAAAAAGAAAAATGTTCTAATTTCTGTGGAAAACCAGATGATTGCTATTTTGCGAAAGGAATTGTGCTGAAATGGAGACGTGGATGGAAAGATAATAAATCCAAAGAAAATTAATTTTTTGTAGTTGAAGACCCATATACACTTGGAATATGCTAGCAGCTGCTTTGATGCAGGGGATGTAATATCTCCCTAATTCTCGAAGTGACAGAATCCCAATGATCCTTTTAATCCTTAAAATATACTACAGATATTTTTGGCAAAGTTCCTCATTTCGAAGGAGTGGATTATTTCAAGTGGCAGAAAAATTTTGTATTGGCCAGTCAGTTAGATGCTTAAGCCCAGAAAAGAGAGGTCACATAATTTCAAGCAATCTTCCAACAAAACATAAAAACCCCAGTAATAATAAACCTCCCAAAGCCCCCCAAAACCACCAACAAAACAAACCAAAACAAACAAACAAAACCTCACCAAAAGTCAAAATCAAATTTAAGAACTCCCTAACAATCAGCAGAAGTACGTGAGAGAAACTCTGTAGTGTTTTCCTTATTTATTTTATAAGATATTATCTTATTAAGAGGAAGATGCAAAATAGTTGACGTGAGATTATTTGAATAATCATTTATTCAAGATTGTACCAGAAAAACCTCATTCAAATAATTCCTCCACAAGTTAAAGGCCCCTGAGTAATACAGATATTTCTCAATATTAAGTAAGCCTGAACTGAGGATATTCAAGCTTATGGTCTTGAAATATATCCTCAGAGCTCAATTGCAGCCTCTCAGGGCTGCAGCTGCCAACTTGGATGAAAAACTAGTTGTATCTAGAACCAAATATGAAGTAGTTGAAAAATATGAACTTGTGTTCAGATTCTTTGGTATCAATTGTAAGGAATTTCTTTCACAAACGGAAAGAGAAATGGGAGGAGAGCAAAGTGGTTTATTTGAAAGGTGTTCTAAACCAACAGAAATAATACCATTTACTTGTCTAGCCTGTTCTCCCCACCAGAAAAGTTACTGTGTCAAACATAATGTAATGATTAGATATAATAAAATGGAATAGATAGACCTAATATTTATTAGAAGTTGCTATTAATAACTCTGGTAATTATGACAAACAACTATTGAATTACTTATTTACTTGATTTAAAAATAACAAGAGCCTAAAAATTGCCTGGAATTTCAAGAGCAGAGTCTTGGTCTTAGGAAGATTGGTGACATTAATACTGCTTGAGTGGTCTGGGTTTCAAGGCTCTCCTAAGATGAGGAATCAGACAGTTGTAAGAGCCTTTGCAGAGATCACTGAAAGTTGCCTCAGAGAATTATGTTGGCTATCTGCTCTTTCTCTGTCATGTAAGATCTGGTGTAGCTCAGTGAAAAGTCCGTGGAGGAGCTCCCTAGAGCTAGCATTCCAGCAACAACTGCAGCAAGGGTTTTAGCCTGGACGTCACTCTCCAATCCAGTGCAGTCTGTGTAGATGCATTTGCAATTTGTAGTGATATACAGAAGATCCACAAAGTGGAAAATGTTCAAAGATCCACAAAGTGGAAAATGTTCAAAAGCCAGTATCAGTGGTTTGTAAATCTTCTGTTTTATTTCCCCTCAATTACTTGCTTATGGTTGTCTCAGTTTTAACCTAATCTGTTTCTATCACCAGCACATTATAGACGACACTATGATACAATATTGCTGAAACCATTATTGACTCCTAATGAAAGAGTTATGAGAACAAAAAGGAATGAGAGTAAATAGTAATTCCCTTTCCTTCCTTTCCCTCCTCTTCCCCTTCTCTTTTCTCTTTCCCCTTCCCCTTTCCTTTTTCCTTTTCCTTAAACAAACAAAAGGGAAAGGAAAACAGAATTAATGATTATGTGATTCTTTCCCCTTTTCCTTTTTCTTTTCCTTTTGTCTGTTTCAAGGAGAGTTTATCCTCCTTCTCCAGACAGATGTAGTCTCTTTGCTATTATATAAACTGTGGATAAATGATATTTGCCATGTGTTTATTCAGGACTAAGAGAGTCTTGGTACAGCAACAATGAAAAAACCCAAACAAAAATAAAGGCGGAATTGACTGTTGTCTACGTATGCTTTTTCTTTCCGTGTAAAATATTTATGTAGTATGTAGATACACAGAGATGTATATGCTGTGTATCTTTTATCTACATATATACACGCAACATACGTATGCAGAATGTGCATATAGATTATCCACTCTTAATGTGTGTATATGTTTTATGTGTATGATACACAGTCTACATATACACTATTGTATAGGAATGGTAAAAGCGTTTTTCTCCCTAAGAGGTTAAATTGTCTAATTTTTAAAAGCATTAAACTGATTTTGTATTACTTCGATGGATTTTTTCTAATTGAGTGAGATTTAGTGAAGTTATATGAATTTCAAATCCGCATGAAAGCAGAAAGAGCTCTTTACACTGGAAAATTATAATAAAACCAGATTCTGTGTGAATTCATCTCCTATTTCTTTCTTTTAGTTCCACACCTGCTATTCCTGTTTTTTATTTTTTAATCACTCTTTATTTCGTGTAATTTATTTTTTATCATTTTACAGTTCTGTATGATCTATTTTTCATTTCACAAACAGCTTCCTTCAAATTAGCAATTTTATTATAATTTTTTCTCATCTCAGCTGAAGCACACAAGACAAGCATACTTTCTAACAGAATCTCTCTTGGATGTGACCTTTTTATTCCAGCTTGTTTTCACTTTTGTGGTGAATTGGCCCCAATTAACAATTAAGCATCCACCAACTGCTGGCTCACTCCTTGCCCCCAGAGGAAAGTAAGGGGAAACTGTAAGAGCAAAAGGAAAAAAAACCCCTTGGGTTGAGATAAAGACCGTTTAGAAGAAAGAGGAAAGACAAAAAAAAATCACCAAAAAACCCAAACAAGTGATGAAGAGGCAAGCACTTACCACCTCCTACCAGCAGAAGAACGGCTGGTCCCATCCAGACTGTCTGGGTACTTTGGAAAGCCTTCTCCCTGCTTTTATTGAGTGTGATAAGTATGGGATTGAGTATGATGTAGTATGGGATATTCCTTTGGTAGCTGAGGTCAGTGTCTTGCAGTGCCTGCTCCCAAATGCTTGCCCACCTCTAGCTGCCTTTTGGGAGAGCAGCAGAGTGAGAAACATAGGTGGTCCTGATGCTGTGCAAGCACTATTCAGCAACAGATAAAACATTGTGCTGTTTTAGCCACAAGTGTAAAACATGGTACAATGTGAACTGCTGTTAAGGAAAGTAGTCCCATCCTAGCCAGACCCAGTACAACTTTTGCCTCTAAACTTGGGGAATGCATGATGTCTTACACTTGCTATAAAAATTTTTGTGACGTCTCACTGGTATTTTCCAGTAAGAATTCTGATTTATGAGAATCCTGATTTACTTTATTTTAATTCTAATAGAAGAATTTTGTCTCTTGGTATATTTTATCTATTTTGTTCCACTTCTTTTGATTACTCTTTATAGACCCAAATTTCACCCCCTGGTTGTATTTCGTTATTGTACCCTCCCCTCCTTCTCCTTTGACTCTTGATTCCTCCTCCAGAGAAAGCTGAGGCTGTTGACTATAGCAACAGTTCTGCCCCTTACACAGAAGCAGTGTCTTTGTGTATTGTATATCCTACTTCTCATGTTCTGTAACAGTGTTTTGTAGTTTTTACTAGATGTCAGAAAGTGAAACTGATTAGCATTGAGAAGTTTATATATTGCACAAGAATAGTACTAGGAAGACACCCCAACTCCTTATTCTCAGATGAGTGTCCCTACCAAACATTACCTCATGTATGCACATATGCATCTTTCATCTCTTCCTGTGACTTCACGTTTTTGAAGCTGTGTCACTGATCAAAAAGAAAAAATCTAGAAAAGATTCCTTGTATTTTATCTGGACAAAACTATACCGTGATGAATTAGGAAAATCTCAGGGAAATTTGGAGCTACTTTTTTAACTTATGAGGAGAAAACTGAAATTAGCTTTGTTCTTCTTGAGTGAGTCTTTCCTTTCCTAGAATTATTGTTGTGTTACTAAAAATGTACAATGCATAAATTTACAGAGATCCTCCTCTCACCTGAATAATGACCACCTGAGACAGGGCTGTAGGAGTTCTAGTCCTCTGCATAAAAGTGATTTTAATCTAAAGCCAGCTGACTCAAATCTGTTCTTAAATTCAAAATAGATATTATAAGGTGTACTTACACTGTATTCAAGACTCCTCGGTAGTTCGCAGTAGAGCTATGAGAAATGCACTGTGTGTGCACTATCATGCTCTAATCTTAAATGGAGAGAGCTTCAACAAATTAATGCGTTATTCCATTGAACTGAGGAGAGGCACTGTAGTATGAAAGACTTTCAATTCTGTAATGCAAATTAGACAAAGGCAAGCCAGATTTAAACATGCCTCTGAAACAGACAACAAGCTATTCTTTCCAGAATCCGCAGTGTATTTCAGTGTATTCTCGTTGTTTTGATTACAAGAAACCAAAATACTACCTAGTCATGTGTGACAGCTTGCAACATCTCCTGTCCTCTTCTCAAACACTGAAGACTTTAATTTTGTTTTGCTTTGTTTTGCTTTACTCTGTTTTGTTTAGCAGTCCTTACCACAAAAACGACATTCCTGCTTTCAATAGCAAGAGTTCTTTCACCTCCTCCCCTCTAAAATCTTAATACAGTCTCTGTCTCAGCCTGGGTTCCACGCACTGATGGTCTATAAAAGTCATTCTGCTTCTGTCATCCACACTTTTCAGTAGAAATAATTTCCTTGGGCAATAAAAGGGTAAGGCAAAGTTTGCTTATTATATTTACATCTCAATCCTGGTATGATTGATTTATAAACACACAGGCCTGTGATACAGGATTGCTGTTGCTAGTAACAGGCCATGAGATTTTTAGAGAATTTACAGTGCCTCAAGACCAAGGGAGAGAAAGGATCATCCTAACATAAGGAAAAGTGGTGGGAATAAAGTGTGTGTATAACAATTTTAACTGTGTTATGATGCTTCCTTTTCTGTAAAGATGAGATCTAGATTTATAGTGATTCTTGAATTAGACTAGCATGAGGCAATAAAAACAGTGTTAGAATTGATGCTTTCTGAAAACAGTGTGAATAATAAGAATGGAGGGGAAAACATTTCTCAAGTTAAAATTTTGGATAAGATACATTTTGTCAGTTTTATAGCCTAGACACTTAAAGATCTTCTGTGAAAATCAGTGCACATGACTTCCGAGTGTGACCCACCAACGGGTAGATTATCTGTATTATATTTTCTTGATTACGTAACTACGTTGAATGAGGTAATTGAACAGTTTTATCTTTTCCTCAAATCATGAAAAAAATGAACACCATTAAGATTAGTTAACATTTTTATAATTTATGCTCTCATGCAATTTCAAGATCAACCATGAAATTAAGAAGCTTGTTAACTTTCAGTGATTTTACTTTGCTGGAAAGCGTATTTCAATAACCTCACTTTTCCCTTAAAAATATTTATTAATCATATGAAATCTCTTAATTTTTACTATTTTACCCCAAGCCCGGTACCTTTTCACAGAATTAAGAGCAGTTAATCAACCTAACAAAATTTGTGAAATGATTGAGTTCTGAACAATCAAGGTTAAATCAACTTCAAAGGAAAGTAATTAGCTAAAATACTGAATTGAAAGCAAACAAAACAAAACTGCTACAAACCTTAACCTCAGGAATGAATCCAGAAAAAAACACAAAGTGCACTTCAGATTTCAGTGTCAAGGATATAAGTTATGAAACTTGATTAAAAACTGATAGGGACTGTCTGGTTATGAAACAATATCTCATAAATAAAAAGTTTTAAAAACCATGGAAGCAAATTATATAAAAAATATTAAATGGTGGATATATTTTTTATTTCATCTTTTTGTTTCTGTTCATTCCTTTGTTCATTTCATTTATTTAGTATGGAACCTTGAGAGAACAGTATAGACAGAAGAAAACAGAAACACAAAGTTCTTTTCTTTGATGAACACTTCAACATAAAATCGATTTTACAAATGAGACAATAACTGAAGCAATGCCCTAAATAGAAATAAAAAGCTAAAATAGTTTTTTCAAAAGAAAAGACAATTTGTGTCTGGAATAACAGTTTCAAATGACTCTTGACCCTTATATGTTGACAGTTGAAATGCATAGGTGTTCAGTTACTTCTTTAACCTTCATCATATAGTCTTACATATGTGTTTCACTCGAGCAGAGTGGAGTCTGTAGCAGGTATGTGTGCAAGCAGTTGTGGCATGTGGGGGAAACACCGTGAGCTGCACTGTGTCTGTTCAAATGAGGTCCAGGCTGCCTCGAGACAAAGGAAAACCACAGTGGAAAACATTAATTGTGCATCAAAATTTCACTATACTACGCCAATCTCGATCCAATCAGAGAAGCAATAAGGGCCCCTACCAAAACCTGTCCAACAAAGACACTAGCAGCTATTAGAGACTGGAGAGACGTGCTTTAGGAAGGCACTCCATGAAGTCCGTAAAGGCACTGGGGTCTCTGGGGGACTTGTGACAGTGCAGGGACACAGATCCCCACACTGGGTAAGGAACAACTGTGAGGGACTGTGGCCCTGGGTGACCCAGGCCAGAGAAGAGCACAAATGAGTGGAGCAGCAGAAATCATTAAAGGCAGAGATTACACCTCAGCCTCCTAAGCCACTTAACACCTGGCTGGATTAACTGGACAGACTGAGTATAAGACATGGTGAAAATAGGTGAAATCGAATAGGGGAGAGAAGGCAGTGTTTATGTACGTGCAGGTGTGTGTGTGTGTGTAAATGTGTTTGTAAAAGTGTTTGTAAAAATGTGCTGAAATGTGAGCTTCTTTCATTTTGGGGGTTTTTTTGTGTGTGTGTGTGTTCTTTTTTACCCCCTCAATACCTTAAAAGATGATCAGTCATTTGTGTTGCATGTCAACAAATTAAGACAGGTAAAATTCACACTCCTAGAGGTTTTTTCTTGCCTGTGATAGCAATATATAGGAAATATACCATCACATTTGTATGAAAATTGAATACAGTTACACTAATGTACACTTGTACTTCGTTTACAAGCTCTATCTTCACTTTATTAGCTTACAGTAAATACAGAAATATCTTAAAATTGTATTTGGAGTTACAAGTTTACAGAATAAATATACCCCTTTATTTCCTTCTTTAAGGTAAATGTTTAAATACGTGACTTCTAATACGCTAAAGGCTAACGAACAGGCAAGAAAACTTCAATGTACAATTTATGCTTACACACTTGGTTACTTAACTAATGGTCCTAGATGGGGAACAGTGTTTATCAACTCTTTCTAAGAAACCTGTTTCAGGATAAGAAAAGTGTTACTTTAAGTTTTGCTGTAATGTAAGTCACTAAAAACCTCTTGAAATTTGGTGTGCTGCTTTATATGTAGAGCCACTCATTGTCAGTCCATTCATTAACCAAAACAAATAAATAGAACATTAACAAGACATTACAGGACTGAACTCTGTAATAAAGTTTTATATTATTTAATCATATGCAATGAGATATTTATAGTTCATGTAATTTATATGTATTTTATAGAGTTGCTGTGTTTTAAGCCCACGTGGTAACTAGGCATCTGCTTGCTCATTTTCCTCTGATGGGATGAGGGAAAGAACTAGAAGAATAAAAGTAAGAAAACTCATGGGTTAAGGAAAAGACAGTTTAATAGGTAAAGCAAAAGCTGCAGACGCAAGCAAAGCAAAACAAGGAATTCATTCACCACTTCCTATGGGCAGGCAGGTGAAAGGAAAGCCAGGCTCCATCCTGTGTATCAGCGACTTGGAAAGACAAAGCACCATTACTCCTACAGTGCTCCTCTTCCTTCTTCTTCAGCCAGCTTTTATTACTGAGCATGATGCTGTATGGAGCATCCCTTTAGTTAGTTGGGGTCAACGGTCCTGGATGTGTCCCCTCCCAACTTTTTCTGCACCCCCAGTCTGCTCACTGGTGGGGTGGTGTGAGAAGTAGAAGAGGCCTTGACTCTGTGTATTAAACCAATTTTTTAATAAAAATTTTATAGTAAGTTTTACTTAGCATAAATACAGTCTTCAGTGTGACTTCAGAAGGAGGATTTTTTGACATATTTAAATTATATTAGCATGGTGGATTTCTTGTGTTTTTCTATGTGTAAAGAAGTGGGCTATTTTCTTTTGAGCTACAGTTGGTATCATTTTGTCCTGTCTTGGTATGACAACAACAACAATAAGGTAACCTAAAGGACAGGCACAGCAGGAGCAGGCTGTCTTTACTGTCCTTCCTGCAGGTTGAAATACTCTTTTTGCTGCTAGAGCTTGTTTATAACTGACAGTAGAGTAGAGATGAAGGATCCTGCAGGAGTCTACTGACATCAAGAAACAAGTCCATTGCTATGTAACATATTCTATGGGGTTTTTGTTGCTGTGAAGTTCTTTTGTCAATGAAACTGCTAATAACCCTTGTTTAAGACAGGCAGTAGCCTCTGTGAGCTAAGATCCTCCCCACATGCTGTTAACAGTGCAATGTTATTAGAGACAAGTTTGTTAAGCACATCCACGAAAACTCAAAGCTGTTCTAAGTGAGCTTTAAACAGCATTGGAAAGAATAGCTCTGACCATACAGGGCTTTGGCTTTAGCAGTGCTCTCTTGATTTCTGTATTTATCCTGTTCTGTTATGAGCCAAGCTTGCAGCTGGCACTGTAGAGCAAAGAACAGAGTCATTTCATGCTTCCTAAGATATATTTTTGATGAGTAGGTGATGTTTAAGCTAAAAGTACATTAACAAATTTCAGCATGATCCAGGAGGTGTAAAAATAAATGAACTGACAGATGAGCCCAGAGATGAACTAGGGCTCATTTTCTTCCTTTTCAAATCCTCCCTCATTTTTAGGATTTATATAAGTTGCCACATTTTCTTGATTAGTAGAGTAAGCATCATTTAGTGATTCTTAAAAAGTCTTCACTGAAAAAATATATCTTGTGTTTTATAGTATTATTAGTGTACTGCATAATACGGTTTTATAAAGGCTTTTTAGTCATAGCATTCGATGGAAGGCAGACAACAACCATCTAAATGCCTTAAAAATCAGTCCCATTGTCCTTGTAAGATGTTGCTGTCATATGAGAAAAGAAAGGTATGTGTATAAATATTTATGTATAGCAAGCTTCTCCTTGAGAGCAGTGACAGCAGCTAGTGAGATTGTGCTTTGGTGGTACCATATACCCTAAAGTTATTTTAGCCGTATTTCAATCTCTTGATAATCTAATCATTCACTTGTAAAAAGCTTCTTTTCTTTTATTTGGAAAGCCTAAGTATTGAAACTTCATATTCTGTCTAATATTAAGGACAGTTTTCCTCCCTCTCAGAAAAGGAGCTGTCTGTTTATTTAACTCACTTAGTGCCTTGCATCTGCATCCTAACTTTTATCCTTGTAATATGAGGCTCTGTGCTTTGTCATATCTGAACATATAAGTCTTAGGTGTATATAAATGTTCAGAAATATATGTCCATAATGGGAGGTAAATGTATTTAATGATATTTCTGGATACCAACCCTTGAACAGAAAGAGAAACAAATGTAAGTTGAAAATTTCCCCCCTTCTTTAAAAAAAAAAAAATCCTAAATATAAAATTCAGTATTTCCTTCTACACACAGTAGACCATCAATAATCAGATCACTGATACAGATATGGGGTTTTTTTTAGATAGGAAAAACATAAATTTTTGTAGTAAATAGGACATGTGCATGCTACTTTGAAATATAAAAGGGTTTTTTTGTGTCTAAAAGTGAAGTCAACTGTGAAAAAGATTCCCTAATACATTTCAGTATTTTATAGTCTATATTAAATTTAGGTAAAACAGGAAATACTCCCTTCTCTTCCTTTTACTTGATAGTTTTCTCTAAATTTGAGATGCATTAGACCAGAATTTTTTATGGATAGAAAATTAGGTCACAAAGATCTTAACAGTGTTTTCCTTTAGCCCCTTTTTTCTACCCAGCTTCCCTACTGATGAAGATATTTTCACAGCAAACACCTTACCTCTGTGTAATTATTACAGGAAATACTACCCATGTAAGAGATTATGTATGGTTTGCTACCTAATTGGTAATTCATTATATTGAAGTCCTGTAATCTCATTGATTATGAGATTAGTGCTATTCAGTTTTTTTAATTATTTGCTTAGCTGACTGATAGAAACTGCGCTTAGGAAGACGGTGTATGATGCCCAGACTGGTGAGGTTAAAATTACTACTTAAAATTATCAGTTTATCAAAGCTTTGGACAGCTACCCCCAGATGAATAGGATTACATTCAATAAAGTACTTGAGAGGAGAAGTCAAATACAAAGCTACAAAATGAGGAGAAAATGGCCGAGCACGGTGTTGTAGAGAAGAATGTGGAGGTTATAATGGACTAAAAAGTATTTTTGAAGAGAAAAGATAAATCTAGTTCTGAGGCAGCCTAACAGGGTTGTTGTATGTCAGTCAAAAATAGTAATAGCAAAAAAAAATAGTGAAAGAAAAGTATTTTTCTAGTATCTGATGTTGGTGGGACTTCAAATGTAGTAGTGTGTTTTATGAGAATGTAAAAAAATTCTTAAAATTTTAAAGCAGTCTCTTTGTTACCTTTCCCCCCCAGTTTCCCTAATCAATAAATTGTTCAGGAAGGAAGATACCTTATTATGTTGACTTTCATGCACCAACTCTTAATGAAGATATTAGAGATCTGGAGGAAAGGAAAAAAAAGGATTGAGTAGAAGCTGAAGAAAACAGAAAACATGCCTTTTAAGAGAAGATCTAGAAAGACTCAATTCAGAAAATGTTACAGCAAAATTGGTGAAGCAATTGTTTTCTTCGGCAATTTGGGTAATAGAAACATTATGGGACAGCGGAAAAAAAGCAGTATTTTCTAAATACAAGTTATTGAGGCCTCCCTCTCTGGAGGTTTTTAAGAGTGGTTTAAACAAACAAAACCGAAGTGTTCTTATCCTACCTTGACAAATGATGGATTATCCTCCCTCAACAAATTAGGTTTCCTGAAAGTATCTTCAAGACCCATATATTTATGGCTATATGATTATGATGGGTCATATGATATGTCAGTTTGCCTGTGGTCTGCATATTAAATTATGAAAATGCATCTTAATAGTAAATTGTTTTATGTGTAACTTCCCTGTTTTAATTTGTAAGGATTGAAAAGACACGGTGAAATCTCATCTGATTTCAGAAGGGCTTGGGCCCTTTCACTGCCATTTGGGTAACATTTATTTATCTTTTGTTTACACATAAAAAAGTAATAAATTCTTCTATGAATACCAAATTTTTCTACAGTTAACATTGACCTAATATACATTAGTTGTAGGACTGAATTTCTGAAAAGCAACCAACAGGTTTTAGCATTGCAAATTCCAGTGAAAATTGTTATTCACTCAAGTTATCCAAGAGGTTTTCCACTGAATGTATGTCTCTTGGGGATTGATAGCCAGGACAGGTGAGGAGGAGGGGTAGTGCTTCATGTAGAGGAGGGATTGCACTGCACATTGCTTGCAGTTAGACCCAACATGGTTGAGAGCCCCTGGGCTTAGTTTAGAGGAAAAGCTAATAAAATACATGTTGTTGTAGGATCACCCATCCGGTATGATGACATCCATGTATTACTTTGTAAGGCATTAAGAGAAATCTTTAGATCAGTTGCTCTTGGCCTTAAGGATGACTTCAACTGCTTAGATCTTAACTGGGACTATCATAACTCAGACACAAACAGGTCCAAGAGGTTCCTGAAGCATGTTGAAGATAATGTTTTGATACAGGTGCTAAGACGGTGAAAGAGAAAAGGGGTAAAACCTGTTTGGCAGGCAGTCACTAGTGATGTTCTTTAGGGCTCAATTTTAGGGCTAGTTCTCAATGTTTTTATCAATAACCTGGACATAGGAGTTGTATGCACACAAAATAACTTTGCTGACAATACTAGGATAGGAAAAGCTGTTGATTCTGTGAAGGGTAGAGAGGCCTTAGAGAGATCATGATAGACCAGAGCGTTGGGCAATTATCAATCATATGAAATTTACATAACAAATTCTGAATTCTGCACCTGAGAGTGTAATCCTGGATGAATGTAAAGACTGGGGGACAAGAGCCTGGAGTGCGGACCTGCAGAAAGGAATCTGGAGGGTTTGTTTGATGACCAGCTCAATATGAGTCAACGATATTCCCTGGAGGCCAGAAGAGCCAACTGTATCCTGGGGATCATCAGGCACAGTGTAACTAACTGGTGGAAAGGGTTGTCCAGCTGTACTCAGCACTGGTGCATCCTCACCTCAAGTACTGTGTGCAATTTTGGCTTTCTGAATGCTAGAAGGATATAAAAATATTGGAATGTGTCCAGAGGATGATAGCAAAGATGATGAAAGGTCTAGAGGGCATAACTTATGCAGAGTGGCCGAACACAGTAGGTTTGTCCAGCTTTGAGGAGGCTGAGGGGTGATCTCATTGCTGTCTACAACTTCCTCATGGGAGGAAGCAGAGAAGGAGGTGAGGACCTCTTCTCACTAGTGTCTGGTGATAGGACACAAGGGAATGCCTTACAGCTGCATCACCAACAGTTCAGATTAAACACTGGGGAAGAGTTCATTGATCAAGCAGTGGAACAAGTTCCCCAGGAAAGCAGACATGGCTCCAAGCCTTTCACTGCTCAAGAAGCATCTGGGGAATGCTCTTAGCTATATGATTTAGTTTTTAGCTTGCCCTGTCTGGAGTCAGGAGTTGAACTCAGTGAACCTTGTGGGTGCCTTTCAAGCAGGATATCCTGTAAATCTAAATAAGGTTTCTAAGAATACTGTTATGGAAAAAAGAGATGAGCTCTTCTAAGGCATGACTCATCTCATTCTGAATTAGATTTGTACATATGGCCATCCAAATTGTTTCTTAAAATGACCTGCACCTCCCCATTTACTATGATAGCATTTTAGAATTCCAGACAGCTCCTTTAAACATGCCTGAAGTTATGCTATTTGAACTGTATCCTCGGTCACCTTAGTACTTCAGCATTGCTAAAAAACCTTCCAAAAGGAAAACAAAGAAATGCAATACATCTAAAGTTCTAATCTCTTTATTAAAGTCAAGAAGTTTGTACTTATCTTTCGGGAATAGGACTTGAAAATAATCTGTGCTATGATAGTATTTTTTTTCTTATAAAAAAGGAAACTTAATCATGCATTCATTGCACTTAAAAGTTTTTAGAGGGTTTTTCCATAAACTATAATTGCTTACATGGAAAAGCTCATTTAGTTAGTAGTTCTCAATAAATGAGGTAAAGGTAATGTTCTGAATTAAACCTACAAGTAGTGCAATGAATTTCATAAACATTTTCAGGAAATTGTATTAGAAACAGAGTAGGACTGCAAATAGTCTAAAACAAACAAAAAACCCCTAAATCCTCTATTCTTTCTTTTTTCCCCCCCTTTTTCTTCTCTTCTTTTTATTTTATTTCCTAATAGGAAGTGCATTACATTGTCGCCATTCTACAACTGCCTGCATGATGTGACAATCTTTCTTGTTGATGTGAATACACATGTATTTCTTGTTGATGTGAATACACATACATCATTCACAGATGCCTTGAGCATAACCTGTTAGTTTCAGGTTATTCCCTATTTAAAGAAGTCTCCCTAATAGTCGCCAGCCATATATGCTTTCCTCATTTTAAATGTACATCAGATATTTGAGAGAAAAATCACATTTCATAAAAATAAACAGATCTAATGTGATGTGAAGACTCTGAATGAAATCTAATGAAGCAAAAATCCCAATAACGTTTCATTCATCTCCTACCTCTGAAAAATTTTCTTGGTAGTTTGAAAGGGAACAGTTTCCATCAGTTGCACCCAAAAAAACCAGTGTATTGATATGATCAAGATAAGCAAAATAGAGCCCAGTGGAGGCCCTCTGCTGAATGGAGCAGAGGATCTAGTAACAAAAAAAAACACATGGAAAAGACTAAAATCTAGAAGGCTTTCTTTATCTTGACCTCTATAGTAAGTCTGGCCTTCAGGAGTCTCAGGCCCCTAAAACATGAGGCAAAGGTTAAAGCAGATTCAAATTCAGTAGATGACCAAGCTGAGGAACATTTAAAAAAACTGGACATACACAAGTCCATGGGACTTGATGGAATATACCCACAAGTGCTGAGCAAGTTGCTCAATATCATTTTAAGAACACTCTTAATTGTCTTTGAAAGGTCATGGCAACTGTGAGAGGTGCTTAATGGATAGAAGAAAGCAAATTTCTCTCCTTTTTTCCAGAAACCTTCTGCACAGAAAAGGTCTGTGTCCGGGTCAAGGTAACAGATGCTCTCTCCTTGCTTTATACCCTTACAGTTTTTTTTCAGGTCCATTTAATTCCAAGACACATTATGAAAGCATTTTCTATTTGTGCCTTGATTCCCATAGGAAAGCTGATATGCACATATTGAAAGGTACTTCAGTGTTCGTGAGCCGGGTCCCAACTCTTGGTGACTGAGTGACAAAGACTAAACACACCTCCCTATCCGTCGGCCCATAGGCTGGAGGGCCTTCATACTAATGGAATTTTTCTAGTAACCTTCACTGGTCTGAGAGAATGCCAGAAGGGATATTGAAAAAATCTCTTCATATTTATTATCTACAGAATCATTGATTTCTGGAACAGTGAGACCAAAAAGCAGATCTTGAATGAAAAAAACATGGTTAAGGACATAAATAATAATATGCCTTTTTTTTTGCTCATTATCTTTGTATTATTAAATATATCTGTGAAAGATAGAAAGATGATGAAAAGAAAAACTAAAAGTAAAAGCAATTAAAGTTAAATTTCCTTTAAATTTCATTTTAAAAGGAAAATAAATTAAGAAAATACTAAAATAGAATCATCTGAATGGACAAAATGAATTTCAAAAGCATTTGGTGGGACATTATGTCAGAATGGCTATTGATGGAACAAACAGCTTCAATATCAGAGAAATTAAAGATAAGGAAGGGATATTATATTTTAAAAGTTTGTGAAGGTAACCTGGGACACTAAAGAGCAGTGAGTCTGAACTTTCAGTTGTGTGAATCTGTAGAAACTATAATACATAGTAAAGTAAGTTTAGAAATAAACAAAGTTATTTTATTGGAGAAGATTGATAAAGATTCTCAAGGAATAACTTCCTTCTACAAAGACTATTAAAGATTTTTAGAGAAGTCAAGGAGCAGATGGGTCAGAATGAACTAATCTTATTAAATAGTTGTAATGTTTTTTATGTCCTCAAAAAAAACATTCATCAAAAGCATTTAAAGAATGTAATCACCATCAGCTAACAGCTAGATTTCATAGATTATCAATGTCTTAAAATATCACAGAGAAGAAACAACTGGTCAAATTTCCTAGAAAAAGAAAGCTAACATAAAACCTCCAAGACTGTCTGTCTTGGGAGCTGTACTTTTCACTGTAGTGAAATTTGGCCAGAGATGCAAAAGAGAAGAATCAAATCTGAGCTGACTGTGAAGTGCTATGGAATATTCTCATTAAAACCTAAGTGGATTGGTCTCGCCAGAACTGAAGTAGGTGTGAGGTATAGTCAGCTCTGATCTAAGCTAGTTGTCAACACCCCTTTTGTACTTCCTGTACAGAAAGTATGTCTCTAGGATTGACTTGTGTCACCTCAATGCGGATGCTTATAATAAGTTGGTGTTTACCTGATATTAATTTCCCTCAACATAGAATTATATTTCCTGACTGTGAGTTGTTTAGAGGTATTTGCATCTGGTTTCCAACTACAGCAAATCTATCACAGGCCCTTCGTCATATCTTTCAGCACAGTGTGGATGCTTCAGATAACCTAGGGCATCTCAGAAGGCACTAGATACTTAGGCTGAGGAGGCAGAAACATCGTGACTCTCTCCACTGACTGCAGAGATACTTACTGATACCAGACTAGATGCTCATCTATGTTTGCAGCTAGGTAAGCTGAATTCAAACTTGATCCACTGGGCAATAAAATCATAGACTCAGAATGCCGCGGTGTGACCCCTTGCCCGTGAGGGCGCCTCGTCAAAGGGGGTCCGCGGCTGATCCCCACTGGGCTATGGCTGCGTGACCGGGCTCGAGAGCGGAGCCCTGGCCGCAAACGCACCAAGGGTGCGACGAGGGCTCGGTGGAAAAGGCGCTTCGGAGACAGGAACAAAGAGGGACTCTTCGTGGGGGGTGCAAGCAGGAAGGGTTTATTCAGAGGCGCAGGGAACCTAACACGAGGGAGAGGGGAACATGAAAGAGCTGGGGGGGAGGGCGGAGCACCGCCTTTGAAGGGGGACGAAGGGGAGGGATTGCACAGGAATCTCCCAATGCTGGGTCGGAGGGAAAGGGATTGACATAGAGGGTACCCCAATAGGAGCAACAGAGGGGCGTAGCTAATAACTGCAACCAACCATCTACCGAGGAACACAGAACCTTCCAGACCGGTGTCGCATATGCATCAGCTGGGAGTGGAGGAAACCTTGGGGATTTACATAGATAACAAGGGGAATTGTGGGGTACATGACACATCCTTAAGTTGGGGTGCATCAAAGGTACAGGAACTGATTACAAAGCAAAACATCTCTCATGTAAGCGTCAGAGAGCCCATGCCTCCTTGGGCAAAGAGGAATAGGTCTCTCTAAACGAGGGAGTCTGGGGCGGTGGCCAGGTCTGCCAATGCACCTGCTTCTGGGTTTTGGGGTGACCCGCCGGCCAGGCGGCTGACCACCGTCACATCAGAACACCTGGGGTTGGAATGGACCTCTGGAAGTCCCCTAGTCCAACCCTCTACTCAAATTAGGGCCACCTTTGAAGTCTGATTCAAATACATATTCTGCTATTGAGAAATACGTAAGTATGTGTGGAAAAACTGAACAGAAGGCCTTTTCTAAGATCCTATTATATATTTATTTTATAAGGCTTTATATTCAACTTCAAGAGACAAAACACAAGACTGGGTAATCATCTTTAATTGTAAGCATACTACTTTATTGTCGTCAAAACACAGAGCACAGAGAATTATTAGAAAGAGAATGAAGAACAAAGCATAAACACTAATGTCACTGAATAAATAAATTAGAAAGGCAGTAGAAATTATTCTTGCTTAAGCGAAGAGAAAAATAAGGCTATTATGTTTTCACCATTGCAAAGGGATGTCATAAGTAATATGACAGAATATTCTTTAAGCATTAAAATATAAATTATACTGACAGTATTTTAAGTTTTTCCAGATAACACCTGATTGTTGAGTATCAGGATATATGTATGTATTTGTTTAATATTTAAATACATTAATTGGTATAAAACTGAGCAGAGGAAACTACATTAAAAGACAGTGTTCAGCTCTGAATCTATTACTCATAGGAAACTCCAAGAAATCTACCTGTTGCTTATCACTGTGAGTGATCAGTATGAAAATACAATTAATTTAACAAGTAGCTTTATTTGCTATTGATTTTTATTGATATCAGTTCTCCACAAGTTAGACTAAGGAAACACAAACTCCATACTTTTTTTGAAAGTTGCATAAAAACGGAATAATTAATCCAGCAGCTGTTCTTCTAAATTAATGTGAATATTGTTAGAGGCAATGCAGAACTGGAGTACAAAAAGTGATGCAATGATAGTGTATGCTGTTGTAGCATACATCCAGTACACTTTCAAAACTCATCTATATCCACTACTCTATTATAGATCAGCTTTTCAAAATTAAAAAAGAACATAGCAATATTCATGTTTATTGATATATTTGGCAGTATTTTAATCAATTTCCAGATTCTTTTAATTAGTGTTATTTAGTAAGAGACTCTTGTAAAACACAGCTATCAACTAAGTAAATCTGAATCAACTTAAAGGTAGAGCAATATGAGGTCCTGAAAATATGTCATTAAATGGAAGGAACAAAGGCAGTTAACACAGCTACAGCAGTAGTCATAATGCAGCAACGGCACAAAGGGACCCTGAATCTTTACTCAAAACTGTGCAGTGACTGAAGTACCACCATCTCCAACACCAGCTGGAGTAGATATTCCTCCACACAGCAGAGACCCGCACCTAGACACAACTCCTTTGATATTGTGCTGCCATCCTCGTCTCTGGCTGCTGCTCTGAATTGCCCTAGAAGTGTCTGGTGCCTCCCTTCAGAACCTAAAAAGTGCCCTCCCCATGTGAGACATGCTCTGGTTGAGGTGCTGAGTCACCAGCTGAAAGGGCAGCAGGAGGAGGTGAATGAGCTATGCACCATCGGGAAGGAAGAATAGGAGATTCACAGGGTCTTCAAAGACCAGGCAGAGACAACAGCCCCAGACCTTGCTCCAAGTAAAGAGACAAGTGGAGGCTACCTTAAGAGGGGACATTGAATGGAGGTGCCCCAATTGGAGAGGACTAGAAACGAGACTTCTGACAAGAAGTAGCAAAACACAAGTTGCTATGTCTCAATAGAGGAGAAGTTTTTTCATTATGAGGGGCAGCAAATACATGAGGTTGCTGAGAGAGTTTGTAGAATCTCCACCCTTGGAGACATTTAAATCTTAACTGGACAAAACAACGTAGTCAAATGAAATTTGCTTTGAACTGAATGTTTTGCTAGGTGGCCTCTGGAGTCCTTTTCCAACCTACATGGTTCTGTGTTTCTATTGATGCCATGGTGATTTTTTGCTTTTTCATATACCCCTCTTATATACCCTTTTCATATACCCTTTCATACAGCTTTCATGTATCCTTAGTGCTTTTAGCCCACATACTTGTAATTCCCTAAGTCTGATAACAGCTTAGACCCAAAGTTCCATTAAGCCAAGAGACCAAACATCTTGGAAACTTTGCAGTTGGGTCAGAAAGCCCCAGACACCAAGGTCCTCTCCAGAACACATTCTGTAAACTAAGACAGGCCCATCCAGAGGGACGGTTCTGCAGGACAGGGGCTTCTCTTGAGCCTCTCATTGGGGAATCTTTGATAGATATGCTAATTTTCAAGGCCTATAATTGTATACCCAAATCATCTTGGGGGGCCGATGGGGGCCACTTGTGTGTGTACCCGGGTGCATTGTTTGGGCAGTGTGCATTGTTTGTGCATTGTGCATTGTTCAGAGGATGCACCAAAGGATCCTTAAATAAATACCAAGGTTAAACCCTTTTTTCCCCTCTAACCGTGTTTGGCTTTTAATTCTAAGTCCAGGGAAAGGCAACACTATGATCCCTTGACAAAATTCTTGTTGCATAACCTCAGTACTGAATGTATTCATACTTCACTCTTCTTTACAATCTGCTTTAGTTCAGTCTCACCACTGTAGTGAATTGAAACTCATCTTTTATTTCCTCCCTTTCTTTCAACCTTTTTTTTTCTCTTGAAATGTGAGAGAATGGGACAAAATCTTTATATGACTTTCATTTACTTCTTAAGAGTAACTTCAAAGAAACTTTCCGAGTAACTCTTTCCAGGAGTAACTTTTCAAGAAACTCTTTGGTAAAATTACAAAGCAGAAGCTTTCCCTCATTAATATAGCTTATGTTATTATAGCAGGGAATAGAATCTGAGTATTTTGTTTATGTGAAACAGAATAAAAGACATGCTTATGTAACAGGGAACAGTTAGAATTCCTTCTTTCTAAATATTTTCCGAAAAACTTAAAGCCTTTAATCTCTGCCTTGTTGTCCAGTATTCTTCTATTTATTAGGAAGTAGTACCTATATCTTTGTTTTATAATTTTTTAAGTTAAAAGTTTTATTTCAAGTTATGTTTCTTCTTTAAAAGTACTTACTCTAAAAGAAAATTACTTTTTAACTCATGTGTATTTCTGAATTTTAAGAGTGGCTATTTTCTTAGAGTTTTTTTCATATTACTGATACATTCTATATCAAGAGTTTTCCCCTTGGTATCTCTTTAATGAATATAAAGTAAAAGGATGTATAAAGTGTTAATTCAAATGCTGTGCTGTTATATTCAAGACATGTGACATGACGTGTTTTATACAAAGTTATAAAAGGAGGGGACTCAGTATCATTATTACTTACTAAGAAGTGGAAAGGTTTTTTCAGCTAGTTTTTTTGCTTATCATTTGAAGTAACAACTGGAGAACTATAAAATTGTATTTAAGGAAAAAAAAAGAAAATACTTCAAAAAGCATTTAGAATTCTAATAAAATCACTCTTCAGACACTCCCAGAATGCTCCTAAATATTAAAGCAGTTGAAAGAGGATGAGACCATTTTTGAAGAACCCATCCTGTTCACCATCAGTGGAACCCTTCAGTTTTAAGGTGTTAAACATTCAATGGAACAAGAAGTGGAAGGTGGGTCCAACCCCACCCAGAATTATTCTGACATTTCCTTGTGATCAGTTAAGGTTTAATTAATGCAAAGATGAAAAGCTTTTAACAAATTACAGAAAAAAGGGAAAATACCTTCTCAAACATTTCATGTCAAAATAAGCATTTACATGACTAATGAAGCACCTATATAATTCAAATGTATCTCTCTTGCAATATTCATAGAATTGTAGAATGGTTTTCATTAGGAGGGACCTTAGTGATCATGTAGATCCAATCCCCTGCCATCAACAGGGGCAGCTTCCACTAGACCATATTGATCGAAACCCTAATCAACACTTCCAGGGCTGGACATCCACAACTTCTCTGGGCAACCTGTTCCAGTGCCTCACCGCTCTCACAGTAAAGAATTTCTTCCTCATATCTACTCTAAACCCTCTTTCAGTTTAAGGCCATTACTGCTTGTCCTGTAACTTCAAGTCCTTGAAAAAAGTCTTCCAACTTTCTTCCAGGCCCCCATTATGTACTGAAAGACGACAATAAAGTCTTCCTGGAACCTTCTCTTGCCCAGGCTGAAAGCCCCCAAGTTTCTCAGCTTTTTCTCGTAGGGAAGCTGCTCCAGACCCCTGATCATCTTGGTGGACCTCCTCTGGACTATCTCCAATAGTTTTATTCCCTTCATATGTTGAAGACCCCAGAGCTGGATGCAGTGTCACTGTTGAGATGGGCATGACATACACACACACACACCAACAGTTCCAAGCAAAAAAGCAAAAAAGCTCCCTTTATTACTAACACAGCTTCTTTTATACAGTTTCTCAGCATTCGTGCTGCATGTTCATTGGCCGTTGACTTTACTACAATACAATATTATTGGTTGTCTATAGCGTGCATAGATTCTTGCTGCATTATCAGCCACCATCCTCCCTTTTGCAGCTGCTACATCTTCTCTCTGTTGTTTGCTTCTTGCTTCTGTAAATGTTGCTATTCTCAGGGGCACAACCTGATTATGTGAAGGTTGGCGCCTGTGAGGCTTTCAGTCCAGCTGTCGTTTCCCACAGGTCCCCCTCTACCTAGCCGAAGTAACAGGCCTGAGCCATGATTTTACAAAGGCAACAAGGCCTTAATTTTGTAAGGCTTTACCTATATGCAACAAATGCATTCCTCCGGGTGGGGTCTCACAAGAGCAGAGCAGAGAGGAAGAATCCCCTCCCTCAACCTGCTGGTCACATTGCTTTTGACGCTATTTAAATCTAATTTAAATCGTTAAATTGTTAAATTGTTTAAGTCTATTCTGGCACCTGCTTGCAAAAACAAAACCTGGGCATTTGTTCTTCTAGTAGCATACTAGTCAAAAGATGACACTACTCTGTTTTTTTCTGTTGCAACGTGGAGTTAGCTTATGCATATAAACAGGAGAAGAGAGTTCTTGTCTGGGAATTCAAATAAAATCCCAAACACACTAAAAACCGTAGCAATAGTTTCCTCAGGCCACAGCTATTCCCAGTTATTTTTATGCAGTAGCTTAGATTTCACCTCTCATTTAATACATTGTGGATTTATTTTGTGAGTTGGGGTTTGGCTCTGGATTGTTTTGGCTGTTGTTTGTTTGCTTGTTTTGAAGAAACTACTTATAACTTCCAAATCCTCTCTTTTACTGCATAAACCCTCTAAATTCCTGACTTGAAATTCTTCAGTGCCTGAGTCTGCAAGGTGTCTACCACCCAAATCTGAATAAGAGACATACGCTTTAGAACAATTAGAACTACAATACCAATGAGTTACACACCCCACTTTATGAGTATATGTCACAATGCACAACTGGTAAATAAATTGTCATTGATTGAAGGAGGAATTAAATCACATGACATTTCTCAACATCTAATATATATAGACACCTACACTGAGCAAAACAAAATAGTGAAGGCATGGGTAAATGCAGAACTCTTCCTTTTGCTGCTCTTTGATGCTTTATCTCAGGAGCAACATTTTTTTACCTTTAAAGATAAAGGCATCTAGGCCAAAAGAACTTTGCCATGACGTTGTGGCTTGACACTGGTCCAATGCCAGGCTCCAATGAGAGTCACTCACTCACCCTCCCCTGCTACAGCTATATCATCAGATAGATGAGAGAAAAAAAAATAACAAAGTGTTCATGAGTTGAGATAAGGACCTGGAGAAACACTTCAAGGGCAAAACAGGCTCAGCTTAAGGTTGCAAAGTGAATTTATTACTAACAGAATCAGAGGAGGATAATGAAAAGTTCAATAAGCCCTTAAAGCACCTTTTCCCCCCCAGCCTTTGTTTTGATTTTCTTCTTAAATATGTCATCACGGAGGCGTTACAGCCTCTCTTATCGGCCCAGTTCTGGCCAGCAGCATGTCCATCTTCAGAGCCATCAGGGATTGGCTCTGCTGGACATGGTGGAAGCTTCCAGCAGCTTCTCACAGGAGCCACCTCTGTAGAGCCCCTGCTACCAAAAACCAGGTTGTGCAAAACCAATAGTCATGACCCTATTAGAAGACTCCTTAACTTAGCACTTATAGACCTTTTGTACTGTGTAGTTCAGTTCTCTTGGGATAATGTGAGACTAGATACCAACATACCCTTATTCTATACTGTTACGCTTACCTACTACCTGTAGTTGTAGGTAACACTTTTATATTGAACTCTCAATTCCATTGACACAGTGGCTACAGCTTTCAAAAATCTCACCTATCTGTTGTGTCCAAAAGCTTCAGACAGACTTTGTGGAACTTCTTTTTCTCCCTCTTGTTAACTCCAGCATCTTTGTTCTAGGACAGCAGTTTTTGGAAAGTTTTAGCCCTAGTCTTTCTCTCGGTAGTCCTCAAAGGCTTCTGAAGTGCTCACACGTCTTTTTGAAGCGGATTTTATCTTTGAAATTACATAATCATAGATACATAAAAAGCTACTTTAGGACACAAAGGTAGATGGAATTAGAACACATCAAAATTGTGTCCACTCAGAACCAATATTCCTTTGTCAAACCCAGAGCTAACAATATTTTCACTATGAGTTTCTCAGTCAAAGATTTCTTTTAGGTTCCTTCTAGAATTTAAAGAATAACTTATCTGCGTATCTTAATCTAGTAGGAATCTTTAACACTGCAAATTTTTTAAGGTCAACTGCATCAAGAAGGTATCTTCCAAGTATAGTTATCGAAAAAAAAAATTACAACCAACCAACCAAAAAAAACCATAGAAACCCCCAAAACCTCAATGCACAGAGTTCAAGTCATTCTGATTTGAGAATAGAACAGCAAAACTGATAAACTCTATCTGATACCACAGCATGCTGGCTAGGAGACTTTCCTAGCAATCAGTATACATGAATTTGAGCTTTTCAGTACTTTGAAAGAAGTCCAATAATAAATTAATTTCTTTCAAAAAGCCCAAAATCTCTGAAGATTAACATTTCTGGTATCTCCCCAGCAGTATGTATCTGAATGTCAGTGGTAGGGGCTGTTTTACTTTCCTTTTTGTTACCAGTATTTCTGCAGCACCATCAGAAATTATTCCAAATCTGAAGAAAAATAATTTCAGCTTTCTTTATTTGAGTGTAAAAATATCACACCCTTGCTGAAAATATAGATGAAGAGTGTAAAAGATTAGAATCAAGTATAGAGGTATGCTTCTATTCTTGTTGGTTTTACTGTATTTCAACTTTTCATTTCTTGTCTCTCAGCTTTATCAGAGATGAATTGTTAAGAAATAGGTACAAAGTGTTCTTTGCTTTGCTCAAAAATATCAATAACTTTACAAGTGATTTCTTAATGACCTCTGGCACATTCTCTTTAGTAAGGTTTGATCTACACAGTTTCTGAATATAGACATGTCAAGGTAATTTAAAGTGTACCATCATTTGCTCCCCACAGACAGGAAAATGTTAGGACAGCTTTAACTAATGCAAATTTTCATTTGCTGGAAGAGTGGATGACTTAATACTTTGCAGGTTTTCCCAGAGGTTCTCAATCGTCTTTTGAGGCACCATTTTGAAACCAAAGTAATTTTACCTTAATAATCCATATCTTGTATTGAGGACATTACTTCCTTCAAGATCACATTTAATTTGTTTTCAAAAATTTCTGACCTTCTCTGCCCCAGTGAATGGGGCTCAGTTTTTAGGCCTAGACGAAACCATTTCAAACTCAGTGCCATTTTTACTGCAATTTAAAAACAAACAAAAAAACAAACTAAACCTCCCCCGCCATGGTGAATTTCACCATCCCATAGCTCTTATCTGTTGCTAAGGGCAGGAGGAGTAATAAAATCTTCAACTCTGGGGCTCAAAGACCTTCAGAGGCAACTGTATTAAGTAGATATTAGCTAGAGCAGCTCCATGGGCTGCTTAAATTTATTCTGGAGGCCACATTAGATTGAAACAACTGTAAAAAAAGGAACATGTGTTTTAAAAGGATTTTGCATTCCCAAAGGGCAGGTTTCCTGTACTCTGGCTCCTGAGTCATATGCATTGGTCATTCAAGGTAAATATGTAGGCCAAGGAATCTTTCTCATGTCCAGTCACACAGCAAAGGTGAGCTAATGATAAATTACTTCAGTCATCATGTTTGTATCTCTGATTTATCTCTGTCTCCTGCTCCCTTTGATGCAGCATTATCACAACAGGTTTATTATGATGGGGCAGTTTTTCTATGGAGCAGAGAAAACTCTGGTTGTTGAAAATGGAATGAATCTGTGTAACTGATCAATAAGCACAGTGGAAGAGGGCATGGAGGAGATGGGCCAAGGTGATGTGCTCAAGAAGTTCAGGGTAGGATACAGGGAGTGAGCACAGGTGTTGTAGAGAAAGCTGAACTTACCTGAACGCCAAAGGGACCCGCAGGTGGCCATCGTGTTACTCACATGGCTGTGTCAGTCAAGTGAATCAGCTGGTTGTCTAAATGGCTTTCCCTGAGTTAATCAAAAAAATGTAAATCTCTTCCTGATTTAGTTATACCAGCATGGGGAAAGTGGCTCCTTAGCAACTGTCAAAATGAATCTTGGAGAGAGCAGTAGCCTTGAGCTGCCTTCCACCTACATAATCCTTCCCGGCAATTAGGAATGCCCAGCACTGTGGCAGTGAACATACAAAGACCAGTAACAGGAATCGTGTTTGCATTGTGATCCAACTGTACACTGCAATTGCTGTATTGTGCTTGTGTTGTTATATCAGTACACTGCATTATGCTAAATCAAAATCCTTTGTAATGTCAATTATCTTTAAATAAGTAAATTTTATATTAAAACATTAATCTCCCCCTTGTGAAAAACCTAAATGAACTTGGTCAGAGAGTACTGGGCTGACAGTCTGGTACCAATGCCAGGGCAGAGCATGAAGTGATATATAAGGAGAGACTAAATACTTCTCAGCCTCTCAGTTATCTTGAGATTTCTTCTAAGATCAATATTGTCAAGGCTGTAAGAGATTTCTATGTATCAGATTACACCAACAGTTAGCTGGAGAAGGGAGACTACAATATCTAATTTACTCCATATCTTTCACCAGTGTAAGGCTTGATTTAAACAAGAAAGAAGATGTCAAAAATAAAGAAGAACTTTTGCTTCTAATGGCTGAGAGTTGATAAGAGTGGTTTATCACAGGACTTGTTTCTCTTCCCAAGCCACCTCTGGCCAAATGGTGGCATTCAAAAGAATGTTGGCATTATATAATAAATAGACTCCATGCCTATATAGCAAATAAAAACTGTGCTGGAAGCATGGAGTTCAAGGAAGTAGAACAATGAGGGTGAGTTTATTTCTTCATGTGACACTAATTGACAAATATTCCAGAGGTCTAAAGGGCTCATATTGAAAGGATAAAGGTGGAAAAATACCCACAGACTGCAGAATTTTAAGAAAATTATTGAGGGAGATAAACAAGTGATCTAATCAGATATTGTAAATATAACTCTTTATAAGGGTGTTTTCAGTACAGTAAAAACGGCATGACAAGAGTCAAGATAGACAAATGCAAATTGAAAATAAGGGACAGCTAGAACAGGTCATTAACAGGTGGTGCAGAGAAAGACTACAGCCAATGATGCTGCTGCACACAACTGTCAGGAAAGGGTTTAAACAGCTGATCAGCTGTGTCAAAACCACACATCCTAGAACATTATGTTTGCATCCTAGTAAATTGCTATATTTAGGCTCCAGACCTACTGCAATTCACCTGTCCACATCTGAGATCAAGTAGTACAGTCCTGAGAGTCTCCACTGTGGGACTTTTGGCCTGAAGAGACAGATTATTTAAATTAAATTACCAATGTTAGTATGAAGTAACTGAATGAAATTCTATGGTTTATTATACATATTAGGTGAGACTAAATTATGGATTTTTTGTCATCACGTCTTTATGCTTTTGGAAATGTATGGCAGAAATTGTGGTAGAAATACATTATTTCACGCAATACAAGTAAGGTGTCTTTTAGTCATCTTCCTTTAAGCAGCTAATAATGACAAGAAATTCCAACAGGACTTCTGCTTCTGTACAGGTCAGATCCTCCAGTCTAAACCCTCTGCCATGGGCAGGGTCATCTTTAACTTTATCAGGTTGCTCAAAGCCCCATCCAAACTGACTCTGAACACATCCAGTGATGGGATACCCACGGCATCTCCGGGCAACCTGTTCCAGTGCCTTACCACCCTCATTTAAAAAAAAACTTTCTTCCTGATACCCAATGTGAACTTACATGCTTTCTGTTTAAAACTGTTACCCCTTGACTTGTCACTTCAGGCCTTGGCAAAAAGTGCTTTCCATCTTTCTTATAAGCCTCCTTTAATTATCAAAAGGCCACTATATGTTCTGTCTGGACCCTTCTCTCCTCCAGGCTAACCCCCCACAATTTTCTGAGCCTTTTCTCATAGAAGAAATGTTCCAGTCTTCTGATGATTTTTGTGACCATCTTCTGGACCTGCTCAAACAGGTCCAGGTCTTTCTTTTGCTGGAAACCCCAGAGGTGGACACAGTACTCCAGGTGGGGTCTCTGTAGCAGGAGGCTCTGTCTAAACAGGGCTATAGCCCACCCCACGGGCACTGTCATTCAGTGCCATCTTGTTTCTCAGTTTTGATGCTTTTTTTCAGCACCACACCTTGGAGCTGCATCTCAAAGGGATGGGTGGGGGAAGGATGGCATTAAAGGATGGACTACTCATGGCTGATGCCAACAGCTTTTCTACTGGAAGAAGTGAGGCAAACAGGCCTTCTTGTCAGGGGTGCACCACATTCCTGAAATCATGCCCTCCAGGGATGAGGTCAGTAGTATAGGATAACAACTTAGTTGTGCCCTCACTGTGCTACGCTCCACCCTCTCGCTGCAACCAGGGCAGAAGGGTCTGCTGTTTTAAGAGTTAAAAAGTGCTGAGACCAGCTTGACTGACCTATCAGATTCACCATGAGGACATGCAAGGCAGATGTCCCCTAAATGAGGCTGGGAGCAGCAAGGATGTGCAGGCCCTGATACAGAAATTAGTCAGAGGTGTTGAGCAGAAGAAATCAAAGAGCTGTTAACACCTTTTTCAGCACAAAGTCTATTTGGCTGAATAAATCTAACAACACATAATCTAAAAAATGAATATGACTGGCAATCAATCACTTTATCCAGTAAAAGCCCAGTCCCAGTTTTGCACAGTGAGGACTTCTAGCATATCTCCCTAAGATATGTGAAGATGCTTCCCTTGAATGGGAACACCCCTTGAGGTTACTCCTTGAGACTGAGCAACGGATTTGCGCACAGTCATTGGTGTGGGTGAGTAACACCAATCTCAACTTAATAATTGTTTTGCTAGCTTTGGTGTAATTGCCTCAATATAATAATTGCTTCAATATTGCTTCAAAAATAGTGCACTATGCTAGCAGCTATAGTTATCCATGCTTTGTAGCAAATAATTCTGATTAAGATATTTTTGTCTAATCATTATCATCATTATAATCATTAAATAACTTAAATAAATCCTTAGTTTATTTATATAATTGTATTTGCTTTGTCATCCTTAATCCTGCAGAAAAAAGTTCTATAAAGTTTCAATTACAGCTATATAATTCTTTAGACATAAGCCATTGACTAAGTCTAGGGTTAGGATTGGATCCAGCCACACCTAGATTCCTCTCTGAGAAGGAGTTTAGAAAGCAAGGGGGTCCTTTCTGTGCCTTGTGACTCGAAGGGAGGGCTTCTTCAATAAACTTTGTCTGAAGCTCCCATTCTGCCTATGACAGAGTCACAGGAACAGAGCAGTGACAGAGAATCACCTCCCTTGACCTGCTGGCTACACTTCTTTTTATGCAGCCTGAGATACAATTGGGTTTATGGCTGCAAGCAGATATTGCTGGCTCATGTCCAAAATGCCCAGTGGAAATACAGATTTGTATTTTCCTTGGGCAATAGAAAAAATGTATTATAGTTCTCAGTGTAATGGATTTTTCTTAAAAGAGTAGTTTGGATGTGACAGGTTTCTGCTGGGTCATTTAGCCAATGCTTCTGCATTAGAGGAGGAAATATTTTATTATTTCTAAGCCAGGTCTCAGAGAGTGGTGTAAACTGGCTTTGAATCTTTCACTGAGGCTGACTGTATACCTGCCCTTGGCAATCTTTTCCAACATTCATCAGCGATAACTGAAGGATTTCCTTTCCCACCATACTATTCCCTTGCCAGTGCTGATTTTCCAGTCTGAAGTTCCAGACAAGTGTTTGTTGTTTTCAGCTCACTCGCTCATCAAAATGAAAACACAGCTTATCTAGTATCTGAATGACATTTATTAATTAAAAAAAATGCTTTAACTTACTTTCCTATCTAATAGTTGTTGGTTGGTTTTGGTTTTGGTTTTGGTTTTGGTTTTGGTTTTGGGCTGGGTTTTTTTGGTGACAAGCCATTTGTTTTCTTAAAAAGAAAACACCATTTATTAAATGTTGCCTTAGTAAGCACCTAATTCAAATTAATGCATCTATTCCCAAATAGGTCACTCAGGGGAGAAATTCCAATAAAAGCTTTCAACTAAAGAACATTGTTCTTTACAAGAGCCAGAACTAAACTCAGCATTATAATGGTGCTTTATGAAAATTAAAAATGTTACATTAGAAATATTACCTAAAAGAGATTTCTTCCAAAACACTATTTTTAGCAGCAAAGTGATTCCCTTCTCCCAGTGCCCGTCATCTCAGTTCCTTTTAATAACAGCCTTATTCATTTATTTTTAAGAAAAAAATGTTGTCATATAGCTAAATATTCTAGAAATGAAAGTGCTTTTTCTACATGAGACGTTATTATTATCTATAAAGCACATTTGTTTTCTGTGGCTTAAAGTAAAGCTTTCTCCTTTGCTAGTACAAAGGCTGCCTTCTGAGTAATTGGCTTCAGACATACAATTTCATCACTGCCTACATTTTTTACCTATGTTATTTTCTCTTCCATCAATCTCTAAATGTCAAAACTCAAATTGGTTACTGTCTCTACTGCTTTCAGACAAGATAGCTCAATTTAATCCTGTGCCCCTAGGAGGAGAGATGCTTCTAGAATGGAAAGACAAATAAACAGGAAAAATTTAAGCAAAAAAACTATCAGTCTTTCAAGACAGAAACCACAGGATCTTAATATTCAGGATGAAAAGTCAGCAAGATCCTACTTCTCCACACTATGTTATCTCTTTCCACACTATGTTATGATCTTAGAATATAGCAGCACATTAATGAAAGACAGCTGATGAGCAAACTTCCTTGCAGCAGGCACTCTGGTATTTCCAAACTTTTCTAAATTAAATCTGTTTGAAAGTAAAGGGAGTACTTGCTTAATGTTTCAAAAACAAAAAGCTCTGTGAGAAATAAGCATTTGAGACCTGATAGCTGCCTATTTTTTGCACCCCATGAATCTAAGCAGATTTTCTGTGATTATCACTGTTAGCTAGAATATGTCATTAGCTTACCTATTATAATGACTCTTTTCATTGTAAGGAAGCAAACAAATTGTCTTTTTTATAGTTTCATATGAAAACTATTGCAGATATCAACAGAATAGCAAATGTCTAGCTATAAAAATATTAGGTTTTTTTTAGAAGATGTGTGGTGATGTATATAGAGACTGCTTATACAGGCTCGTGAAACACTGAAAGTGTAGACAAAAACAACATGAGAATAAATCAGTCTTACACAAATTATATGTGAATAGAATCTATGTCACGTGAAAAGGGTAGATTTTCTCAAACCCTTAGTATTTGACTAGTCTGTCAGCACTTCAGGAAAATCGAGACTCCTGTGCCTGACCAGTCAGCAGTGTCCCATTATAGGGACTCTTAGCTGATCCTTTCACCAGGAGGATGAAATGGAGGGGGCTCGACTACCTTGTTCAGGGTCACAGGCTAGACAGAGAAACCTCCTCTTGGGTCTCTACACCTTTACCCACTGGCAGCACTGCCAGTGTCCTCAAAGGACTCACATTAGCTGTTTCCAGAGTAACATTATTTATTAATAAAATTGTGACAGGTTAAGGTTTGAGAATTGTCGGTGATAGTATCTGACTGCAAAAATATATTCAAAGCAATATACTAGCAAGCTCTAATCCCTAATAAAATCTACCTTGAGATAATAATTCAGTGCACATAGAGTATGGTTCTCACCCCGTAGGAATTTCTACAGGGGCAGAAGACAGGTTCAGCCTGCTGACAGATCCAAGCAGTTATGGTGGAGTCTTAGTATCTCCCTTAGCTTTCATCTGCTGTGCAGCTCATCAGCTAAAAAGTACCACTGAGTTCCCTTCTCTGCAAGGATTTTGACAGAGCCTGGCTGCTCCACCCTCCATTTAGTCCTTCTTAGAGTGTATTGTGCGTGGGAGGTCAGGTATTCTGACCATGTTCCATCCAGGGAGTAGCAACACTATTTTTCCCTACTACTTCCCCTATGACTTCCTTTCACCCTCAATCATCTTCCCACAGTCACACAGATCATGTGTCATATTTGAGACATGAATTTCCTGTGCCTTCATTTCTAATTTCTCTAATGTTTCCTTCGGAAATCATAGAAACATGGAATCATAAAGTGTGTTTGATTGAAAGGGATCTTAAAAATTATCTAGTTCCAAACCCCTGCTGTGGGCAGGGACAGATTTTACTAGACCAGGTTGTTTAAAGCCTCATCCATCCTGGCTTCGAAGACTTTTATGTTCACATGAAAACAAAGAATTTCCTTAGCAAGGAAGTTCTTCCTAACATCGAGTTTAAGTTTACCCTCTTTCAGTTTAAAACCATTCCCCCTTATTTTATCATTACATGTCCTGGTAATAGTCCCTCTCCAGCTTTCTTGTAGTTCCCCTTCAGGTACTGGAAGGCTGCTACAAGGTCTCACTGGAGCCTTCTTTTCTCCAGGCTGAACAGACCCAACTCTCTCAGACTGTTTTCACAGCAGCAGTGCTGCAGCCTCAGAGGAAGCATCATCTTTGTGTCCCTCATATGAAATCACTTCAACAAGTCCATATCCTCCTTTAGAGGTGCCAGAACTGAACTCAGCACTCCAGGTGTGGTCTCCAGATAGTAGAGGGGGAGAATCAGCTCCCTCGACATGCTGGCCTCACTTCTTTTCATGCAGTCCAGAACAGAGTTCACTTTCTGGGCCGCAGGTGCAGATTGCCAGGTCATGTTGAGCTTTTTTCCAACTCCAAAGTCCTTCTTCTCAGTGCTGCTTTCAATGCATTCTCTGCCCAGCCTGTGAATTCAGGTGAACTTGTATGAATCGTGGTTCAAACTTTAACATGAGGATTGCTTGATGTTTTTCATAGCATACTACTGTTTCGTATTTCTAAATCTTTTTATTAACTAAATCAAGGTTTTCTTCTTTAGTGTTCAAAGACCATTTTTACAGGGATGATTCAATTACAGTAAATATAATTATTCTTTATTTCATAAGAGAAGTCATTATGTATTTTTCTGCTTTATATGGAATTAAATAGTCAAATTTAAAAAGTCAAATACCAATATTTAACAAAAAGTAGTATATTATGAAGCAAATGTGCAAGAAAGATTCTGTCTTCTCCAGGATGACCATTCATGACTGAAGCATTATGCAAAGCATGTAACAGATGAGGAAACAAATAAACAAATGAAAAAAATCCAAACAAAAAACCTATCAGAATAAGTTATTTTCCTGTGACTCTATGTAAAAAATGAGTCACAGCTTCCTAAATAAATATTAAAACAAAATGCACAGTGTTCTATGCAGAACAAATACTATTTAGGACATCTCCATTTGGCATTAAAGAAAAAAAATCATTTTCTACACAGGTAAAATCTTTAATAGATTAAAGAAATACAGATCAATAAATCTGGTCTCCATAGCTTTATCCAAATTTACTGAAAGAAAAAGCAGCCCAAAATATATCATTTTAAATACATAAATTGACCTCACTTTGAAGAAAATTAGCAACATTTGTGGTAAAGTGCTTGGAAAATGAAAATATATATAGAATCTACATCATATGGTGGGTATTTTATTAAATATACAAATAGACAACCACTTGAAAGTTTCCCCACTGAAATCAGAAAATTGGTTCTGGGTTGAAAAGAAAGATAGGAAAACAGATGTGATTACATCAATTTTAAGTCCCCTTTTTTCTCAGACCTTTGACTTGCTGAACGATTTTACGTACCTCTATAAATTCACCCTGGGTACTTGATCTTTCATCTTCCATTAAACATATAGGAAATACTAATGATCTGATAAACCATTGAACCAATACATGAAAGGTGGACACCAGTACCTTTTTCTCATAAATAAACTCTAAGTGATAAATATCCATCTGCTAAGGATTTATGGATATGTGTCTGTATGTAAAGTTTGTCACTATAGAATACATCTGCTAAAAAAAAAGTATATTTGGAAGTAGAATTTGCAGCATAAACAGCATAGAAATTACTTGGAATTGAGAGGGCTCTGGATGACAAAATTAAATTAGGAAGGATTGTGGTGAATTTGGCTTCCTTTAGCTATATTCCCAAAGATTCTGATATACATACATATATATATAGAGAGAGATATAAGTAAATTTGAGGTTATGGCACTTGAACACTAAGCTGCTTTTAGCTTTTATTGTGACATATGAACAATTTGAGCATTTTCCTGCACCTCCCTTTTTAGCAAACTTCCCTTTAATACCCTCTTCCCTCTCTTTTTACTTTTGATACCATCACGCCTGAAGCTGTATCAGAACTTACCAGCTTTCTGTTTGCAGCAGAGTGGGCTTCCTGAAGATGTAAAATATTTCGGAAAGAGGTAAAATCTGGTACAAGGCTCTGATGATTCAGACTACTGTCAATGAAGTGTGACTATGGAGCGTGAATAGTAACTCAAGGAGAAATTTTAATACTGTATTTTTAAAATGTCCTAAATATATGGTTGCCTAAAGAATCTCTACATTATCTAGTCTTCAGTATTACTCCTTTCACCCTAAAATATTCCACAAACCAGAGGTTTGTGTTATAGTTAGAAGCAACCTAAGAAGTAGTAAATCATCTTCCTTTCCTTGGTACTGTCACCATGATTATTCTGTTTCTTCAAGTTCTCACAAAACATTATCTACATTCAATGGAAACGTGTCCACTTATTTTAATGGGTTTTGGATCATTCTACTCTAGTCTTGTTGCCATGGTAGGTGAAAAACTTGGAAAATTGCAAAATTAAAACCCAGAGGTGGAAGTGTTTTGTTTCTTTTATTATTTTTTGCCCATTAAGTTGCCGTAGTGTGTGACTGCACAGGTGGTTTTCTGTTATGTGCTTTTCTAAACCAATGTTATGCACTAAAAACTGAAAGGTTGGAAAAACAGAAAATAGTAATCTAAATGTAGAATTTGGTTTGAGGAAGGGAAAGGTGTTGTTTTAGGCTAACTGTAAACCAAACACAACCTTAAAATGTGTTTACACCATCAGATTTACACTGTGTGATGAATGAGATGAATTTGACCTGCTATTTAGGCTTGTCAGGGAGCATCAGGATATTGAGAGACTGGGAAGTTTAATAGAGTCTTCATTTCCCCATGGATAACTAACCCTCATCCCATTTCTGGGTGGTAGTAATTGTTGTTGTTTCAGTCTTTTCTGCAGTTGATTGATGAGTTTCAAATCCTGATCTCTACTGTTTCTCTCCAGCTCTCCTCAGGTGGAAGCAGAAGACATGAGAAGAAAACTAACTCTGTTGGGATGGGCAAATCACACAAAACATATAACAGAAGTGACAGAATTTATAAAAGGATCTGGAATCTATCACCAGAGGGATTATCTTTAAGGAATGGTAGTATATGGAAGTCAAAAAATAGCAAGAAAATATTTCAGTATATATACTTTACATGAGTACACATAAGCATTAAAACTCAGAGCCAACAGAATCCTGAAATGGCAAGAATAACAGCCTGGAACTCATCAATATAGATTTCAGATACCTGTTGTGGCTGATACATTTAATTTTAAATTTAATCTGAATAATTTACTCATTTTTGGAGTCTTTTTTACATAGTTCTTCACAATTAGTATCCAGAGACATACCTAGGAACTTCTATGATATTTTCAACTACTTTTTGTTATTTTATGCTGTCCTAGTTTACAATATAGATGTATTTAAGTATTCTATTACCACCAGCTGTGGGCCATTAGCTGTTATCTCCTGCTATGACCCACCCCTGATAACAGACAATGGGCCATCAAGAAACCACTGCATGACTCATGGACTTATCTCATCCTATTGTGAGATGCTCCGCCCAGGAGGGAGGAGCCAGGCATTCCCACCTGGATATAACCTGGCCTTGGAAGTGCTTAAGGCAGCCTTTTCCAGTGGACTCCCAGAGGAAAACCAGAGCCTTCTATATGATCACTGCTTCAACAGAACCATCACTCCAGGAGGACTGCAGCCACCATTTAATTGGACTGCTACCAACCCCCTGACTGTCAGGGGGTCAGGTTTGTACTCTGACACTGTCAGTGGGTTGGTTTTTTTTGTACTATTGCCTTTCTTTTTTTTTCCCTATTAAATTGTATTTCTGACTTGGAGTCTCTCACTAGTTTGCTTTCACACTAGCACATATGCTCAGTGACATTAATAAATATTAAAATAGTTGTCTTCCAGAGCATGAAAATGTTATAAATGAATATACAAAAATTTCATTAATAGTTGCTATAGTAATTACAGTCACTATCCAGGGACAAAACATTCCCATTAGATTGAGATGAAGCCTTACTTCCAAAAGTGATAGTATCTGACTGCACACTCTGTTGTGTGATGTATATTTCTACAGCTATAAAACAAATGGCGACTCCATGCTACCATATCTTCCTGATGAAAAAGAGTTCTTTTGATCAATTGACTTGATGTGTAATAGTTAACACACTCTAAAAACTAGTGAAAATGTAGCACTTAGTAAGGAAGAACTTAATTTCACTAATCAACAACTAATCTTCCAAAGATGAGACTGTAAACTAAAATTTAAAGCTCTGTTGAATCCTGTATGGCAACACTTCAAGACACAAATAATTCTCTTTTTCTTAGGCTGCATAATTTCTCTCCTGTCTCCTTCCTCTCTCTCCCCAGTTTTCTGCCTTTCTTCACTTCCAATTAAAATACCTCCCCTCTCACAGATGCCAACTACATGTTCTTTCAAAGAATGCCCAATTCTTGCAAATAAACTAGAGATATTTTTTTTCTCTCTTTGTATTTAGACCAAAGTAAGGAATTTTGTACCTAGACTTTGCCAAATTCTTCCCAGTTATAATTGTTAGTCCAGTAAAAGATACTGTCATTATCTACTGTCTTGACTGTCTTCTAATGGTAGAACAAAGTAGTTTTAACAGAGTATCAGATAAATTTCCATTAGGTCCAGTAGGGTTTTAAACTGTAAATACTGGTAAGAAGATAAGTCTCCATATCCATATGTAAAATTATCTAAACAGGGCATTATCTGACAAAGTCTCTGAGAAGCATGCTAAAGTATGAAAATAACAGTGAACATTTATGGCAATTGTCTTATACAGATATTCAAAATAAACAAAGATTTTCCAATTCTTGCAATTTTCAAAGAAGATAATTTGCTATCTGTAAAGATAAATTCTCCCTTGGAATATTCTGGATACTTTGATGAAAAGCACCATAGAAATTTTCCTATTACTAATTTTTTAATGGATCAATACACATCCAACATTTAAAGATCAACTATTGCAAATAAATGTTTGATTTAAACTACTGATAAAAATCTATTTATTAGATCAGAAGGTTAAACACAGATTTCCACAGTACCATTTATCATTAACTACGAATTTTTCAAGCCTAATAGTACTTTTTTTTTAAGATGATAGATGAAAATTTCCTAAAATTTCAATTTTGTTATCAGGTCATCAGTTACTATTTGCAAAGCACTTAGAAAAAGTCAAGCATCAAACATGTACATATACAGTTAGAAACTTGAAATTTCACTCATTGTTCTTCTCACTGAACAATTCACAAATTCCTCGCAAACCTTCCCCTTCATCTACTTTCTTACTTGTTTCTCAGTTACGAATCTGACATGGAATACTATACCTATCTTTCTGTATTGAATGCAAGGATTATTTAAGGAAGAAAACTGTTGTTAAATAACATAGGATAGACACCTGTATGTGAACAAGTGCTTGGAAAGCTTGATAAGCAAGCTTATGAAAAAAGAAAAGCAAACATATTTGTTTTTAAGGTTATTATTACCAATATTGTCAAGAATAATTGTAAGGTAGAAGCCTTTACTTAGATGAAGAAGGACACTTCTTGGAGGATGGCAAGAACTGTGCTTTTCTTCAGCAGAGGTTTGTGTACATAATCACCTGAAAAAAAACCAGAGTTGGCAAAAATTTCCTAACCCATATAGGCATCCCATATATCTCCAACCATCTCCATCTACTCTTGAACTGATGTAGCTCACATTGCAGATTATGTCCAGTATAGGGATCTTACTGCAAAGTCCTAAACTCTGTTTTTTACAGAAGCAGACTTCTAATCTCAGGCACAGATGTTATGCAGCAGGATATCAGTATGCATCATCAAACCACATGCAGGTCAAACAGAAAATGTATGGTTTCAGACACTTGTATTTTCTCCTTCTTTTTGGAACTGTTTATTAGTTAGTATACTGGATTTTTAAAAATAATTTCTGAAGTGCTTAAGACTTCTTAAATACTGAAAAATGAACCTGCAAACATGCTTCTGGACTCATTCAGTCCATTCAGAAACCATGGCATTGGTAAATTAAATGGTACTGAAAGGAATGAATGAGCTGTTTATTATTCTCTATCTAAGAATCTAAGCAATGACATTTTACAAATTACAGAGAATAATTTATGAATTATAGGAAAGAAATTCTGGTGTTTTAATTTATTTTTTTTTTTGTTTCAAAACAGAAAGACAAATTATCCAATTTAGACTTTAATGTAAAATACAGTTACTGGAATGGAAGAAGAAGGAGAAAGAACTTCTGAAGCTCCAGATGCTATTTGAATCTTAATGTTTTTTGGAAACTGAAAACCTAAATCAAACCAAAACCTTAAACAGATATTCTAATAATAATTGTCTAATCTCTAGCTTTAAGTAAATCATTTTATAGGGTTTTCACGGATCAATCCCATCAAGTCATTCATTTGCCTCAGTAATTTAAACAAACTATATCTTTTATGTAGTTTTCTTAAAAGTTACATCAAAGGAGTGGTTTAGTTTGAAGTCTCCACATCACCTGCTGTTACATAAAATGATCTGGAGCATTGAAGCTAAACAAACTTCCAATCATTCAAGTACAATAAAAGTAAAGACATTTTTGCATCACTTCGTTTAATCTGGATGTTGGCCAAATAAACTTGTAATAATAAAAAACCCACAGCCACCAATGTAAAATAATTTGAAGTGGCAACATATCACTCTAAATTGCAATCACAGCACAAGGTGCTACAATTTGTAAACTCAAGCTTAGTCTAACATTTATTTTTATAAATGCAGTTGTTTTTAATGAGGAGAAATTTGATTATAGAAAGTCAAACTACATTCCAAACATTTCATTTAGAAGAGATGAAATAAAAGTTATTTCCAGTTTACATTTGTCTGCATACTTTCACAAGCCTCTTGGAATTTCTTCTTTATTCTGTAAGAGAAAGAGAGAGACAAGGGAAAGAGCTGGAGCTGCTCCTAGGTTATGGTGGCTCTTAGAGACTGAATATCTGCATATTAATACAAGAAAACAGTAAAAACAGTAAAAAACTGTAAGTACAACTGGTATTTTTACTGAAATAATAGCTGGTAAAGAACATTAAATCATGGCACTGTGCATTCTTTTATTTCAACTGTGAGTTAATAGAACTGTAACTCTGTTTTTTATTTTATTACTCCTAAAGATATAGTTTGCAATTTTTTGGCATCCTAGTGACCAGGTAGATAAGATGTAGATTTGCATGTGTATTTGTTGAATCTTATATCTCTGGCAATTATATTATCCACATTGAATGAGATATCAATCAACAGAAAGCTAATGATGGTCAAGCATTGCAAATTGCCCAGGGAAATGGTGGAACCACCATCCCTGGAAGTATTCAGAAGGCATATGGATGTGGCACTTGGGGATACAGTTTAGTGGTGAACATGGTAGTGCTGGGTTAATGGTTGGACTCAATGTTCTTAGAGGTCTTTTCCAACCTTAATAAGTCTAAGATTCTTTCACCTTAAAATAGTCTAGAGGAATATTCAAACTGATGAAAAAATATTTAGAAATACTCTTTCCTACAAACACAAACCCAGGAAATCTTCTTGGAGCATGTAATTCCAGTGGAATTTGTACGTTTGTCTATGGTAGCTGATCCTGAATAAAACCGCCAGCTCCCACCATGTGGCAACAGTCACCTGAGTATGGGATGTTGTGGGGAGAGAAGGGTGTCCAGCTGCCTGCGTTTGCTGAGCTGTAACAGATGACCTTACTTCAGTTAGGACCTGAAGTAGGAGATCCTTAAAGTTGTCATGTTTATCAGGCAGCCTTCTCCTCCCCTTGAGATAAAGTCTTCTTTGTGGAGCAGAGAAGACCTCAAGGCCTACTTTTTTAGAGAAGTGAAAATGAAGAATGCTTCTTTAGTCCAAGAGCACTCTCAAGAGTACAAACTTGCTCAAATTACTGGTTAGTGTGCTTGAATGGGCTGTGCTCCCTGCCCCCAGCAGTGCTTTTACTTAACTAACTAAACAAATTAAAGAAGCAGTCCTAGCAACAAGGGTCAGAATCCTTTTTCACCACTCTTATGTAAGTATCCCACACAGTAGGCTACAGTGTCATGTTCCCATTGTCTCCCTGTAATTGCCATTGAATTATTTTTTTGTAAAAGAATGGAATCCACTGGCAGTGGACAGTGGAGAGCAGCTGAAGACTGGAATAGCTGATGACTATTCCTAAGCAAGTCAAGTGTTTGAGTGCCCCCCAGCTGAAGGTGACAAGTAGGTGGTAAAGAAGCTCACATTTTGGACTGTTGTGTGATTCCTGGACCTTACAAAAATTGTGTAGCTCCCTTTACACAGTCATGTTCAGGCAAGGAAATTTGAAGGCTCTCTGCAGCTTTTATGCTATGCATTCCTTAAACCTTTGTCCTGCAAGAGCCAGAATTGGTGAATGTAAATTTTCATCCTTAGCTACAGCAACAAAATTCCAGCACAGATAAAAATATTCTCCACATTATTCTACATATGTCTTAATGTCAGATGTAATTGAAGCAAACAAATACATGCTAAAATATATCTCTGTGGCAATGCAGGGTAAGGAAGTGATAGATAGTCTTCCAAATGATCCGTAATTTTAAATATGCTTTTTATTTTTCCTATTAACTATGTGATTCACTAAGCATAAATATTTTGAAAATGCGTATCATTTATTTGATTGACAGTAATGGCTTCTTTGGAATCAACCTAGTCAAGTGAATCAATATATACATAATTTGGAATTTATTTAAGTAACTGGTGAAATTAGATAGCTGCATATATATATATACATCAACTGCTCAAGAGGGGACTGCTAAAACAGAATCAATCATCCTACTAAGAAAGCATGCTGTTTTCCATAGCATGTTTTTAAGGTTCTGTGCCCAAAAAGCTTTTGACAATTTATTCCTCTTCTTTTTTTTTTTTTTTTTTTTTCCCTCCAGTTTGAATTAGTAACTCAGCTATCAAAAGCCAAAGAGGGCAAGAAAGGTATACGTCAAAGAAACCAAGATCCCAAATTGTCAGAAAAGTGCTTGGAACATATGTTAATATGTCTTTGATCTGTTCCCAGAATTGTCAGCATATGTAGAGTTGGGTCCAGGTTAAATAAGAATTAAATAGTACACAGAAAATATATTCACACCCTCTCAGTCTACATACGTACTTTTATGGAAAGACTGTGTCCTAACTGGATTTGAAAGAAGAGAAGGCCATTTGGATCTGTTCAACAAGAATATGTTGTGTTTGTAAATAATATGACAAAAAAAAAAAGGAGGAATTGACTGTAATTCACCTTGATGTAAAAACTGATACAAAGCTGCTCATTTACTAGTCTGACATTTAACATGGTTAATTTTGGCTTAGATTCTTTTTATTATTAAAAAAACCCCAACTATTGCATCCAGGAGAAAGATCATTCTGATATACCATACTTTAAATGGCAAGTCATGGATTTTCAGAGCTTATAACAAGTAGTTGGAAAGAATACTAAGACAAGTGCCATGAGATCAATCTCTATCCATTTGTAAGTGATCAACAAAGCCCAGCAATGGCAGGCGACTCAGAAAAAAACAGGCAAGCATGATGAGCTCACGAAGCTCAAAAAAGAGTGTAGGAATGGGATCTAGCTTTTGTAAAGGAAGCTGAATTTCTCTCAACAACAAGAGAACCAGAAGGTGGACTTAGTTATGAATACACATCTGCATCAGTTAGAGGGGTCAACCAGTTATGTAAATGGTCTTCCAAAATTAATCAGTTGAATGTATTATATTCCTAATCCAGACTGATCAACATGGCGCAAGCGTGTTAAGTGTCTCAGCCCAGCCTAGCACATAAAAAACAAACCAGCAACAGAGAGAATTTCGAAGAGAGCAAAGAGCTTGAACTGGCTTCAACCCACGCAGTGCTTTCCAATGCCTGGGGATGCTCAGTTGTCACAGTGAGCATGGCAATGGGAATCATGTCTCTACTGTGATCCAAGTGTACATTGCAACTGCTGTATTGTGCTTGTGTTTGCAATTCAGTATTTTGCTGTATCACTTTTATAAATCAAAACTCCATGTAATGGCAATTATCTTCAAAGAAATAAATTTAGTATTAAAACATTAAATCCTCCTCATGTGAAGAAACTAAAAGAATCAGAGAATATTGAACTATAGCACCCAGAGGTTGTACTTGTGAAATAAACCTAGTATTATGAAATTACTATGTTTTAAAAATTATCATTTTATTAAAGCCAGCATTGATTATGTTGAAGGAAAATATGGCATATAGCTAAAAAGTAGTGATAACATGAAGCTCAGTAAAATATGCTATGATGAAAGCATAATTTCTTATTTCTTTCAAGGATGGCAAGTTCTGATATCTGCATCACTTTTTCTTTAAATTCCCTTTTAATTTTGAAATTTCCCATTTCTTAATTGTTGAAATGAATATGTTCAAAATAAATGAAATACTTTTTTCAGAATAATTCATTCTGCTCTGAAAGCATTTGCCTCCTTCTTCAATTCACTGAAAATGATGCTTTTATTTTAGCTAGCACTTTTGTATTTGTTTTTGTAACTGAAAATTAATTTAAAAACCACTTATATCCTTAACTTTGCTTACTATATAATTTACTCTTCTTTGGCTTTTTGTCTGTTTTAATGGAATTTAGCAAAATGGTGGGGCTGTTTTGTATTGTCTGATGTGGCTTAAGACATGAGTATTCTTTACTTGTTTTGAAGACAGCAAAGGTAAAAAGGAGAAGCTGCAGAGAGCTCCTTGAACTCTTCTTTACATTTCCATTTTTATGTAGTAACCAAAGCTGGTGTAAAGTACTGCAAAGACAAATGCTAAGTTAGAATTAATATTTGAAGAGCTTTGGAATAGTCCTATGATTTTCTAGTCAAAGCATGCACATAATTCTGCAAAATAATATCTGTACAATTTGAATGTTGTATATATTTGGATTTACATGAATAATTTTGAAAAGAATTTTTGTTTTGTATCTCTGCATAGTATGCTTTTTTGCACAAATATGAACATTTAAAAGGAAAAGAGATGTGGAATTTTCCAAAGGTTGATACACAGTAAAAGCATAACTGAAGTACTCAGGTTGCACTGTCAAACGAGTCATACTTGCTGGTAATACACTCCCCATACACATTAAAAAACACATTTAGCACTACGTATTTTTGGTGTGTGTCTAGAAAATTGTGATTTAGTGTTCAGAGGTTCCATGAACTCTAAATCCGTATGTCTTTGAAGGAGGGCAAGTTATAAAGCAGAAAGTGCTGCTTGTAGATGAAATACGATTTTTCAAAAATCCCTTAGGGTGGTTGATGGCAAATCTCTTTCATGATGTCAAACTATCTACAAAATCATTCCAAACATTTATTCACATACACCCTCTTATTTGTGAGAGAAGAAACACAGAAGGGTGTAGAACTGGAGATACATTTAAAATCTCTTCTACTTCTTGCCCAGAAATTTTAGCAATTTAATATGTGCACAGGAACACAGAGTAATAATGTTCTATTCAATTGGTCCTCTTTAAGATACCATTCATTTTAAAAATAGTGGTATTGGTAGATTTTTATATCTTTTTTTTCCTGTTTTTTTTCCTATTTAATTGTATATTATTATCTTATTCCTCTTGTTGACATCTGTTAATTTCATTTGGCTGTGCAATGTGATTACCATTACCCAATTTCTTAATGATTACATTGTGAATAATTAATACTGTTTTACTCAGTTTCATTGCCAGGAAAACATTTATCTAAATTACACAGAAAACCTTTTCATGTAATCAGCCTAGCACATAACTGTTTCCTCTCTTCAAATTAATCTTAACTTTTAATTGTAAAAGTTACTTTTGCAAGATTCTGTTGTTCCAGCAGTTCTTTTATTAAGTCCTGTTGTTCCCAGAACTGTCCAAATAAGAACACACAGTCTCTGCCTTAAGTAATTTTCATGCATCAGGTAAAAAGGAGAAAAGTAGTTACTAAAATGACACAATTTGCACGCTCAAGCCTTTTTTGTGCAGAACTGCATTTAGCAGTGGTTGGTCTTCTCAGTCTATATTTTCACTTCATTCTTTTGCAATCTATTGAATCTCTTTTTAGCCATGACAATATTTATTCTACAGCTGATGATCAAGTAATGAAGAATTCCTTTCTTAAAACTGAGATTTTCAGTAGTTGCTAATGCTGTTGCATTTTTCCTTCACCTCTCGTATTTATAAGTTTACCTTTAGGAAAGAGGAACAGCGCTCAACAGTCACAGTCAGTTGTTTTCTGAGAAGCAAATCCATATAAAAGATTGAGGTTGATCCCAAGAGGGCAGGCACCAGTGATAAATCCGTATTTCTGAGAATCATTATTCTGATTCAACTGCTTGGAGAGTTTTGATAGGACTGCCTTAGTGGACAGAAGGGTAGAAATACAAATTCTGCTTATATTCACTTGTTGGAATATGGAGTACAGTTTAATCAGCTAAAATGCAAGATCTTCTTTTGTTTCTGGTCTGTGAAAGCCCTGGAAATTTACAAAATTGCAGTGGCAATTTGGCAGGTTACTACTGCAATTAGATGAATTGTCCATTAGGTAGACAGAAAAAAATCACAGCCTGATGCATTTTGTAATTGCAAAGTGGCACTGAGGAAACAATGTAAATTAGTAAACCTATAGTCATAGAATCTACTTCTAGAGTAGACTTTTTGCTCTCTATTCAGTATCTCAGCATTACTGAGCTAGTATCTAAAATGGGACAATCATTAATAGAGATTCTGTAAGTATTATCTCACCTTTTATCAGCAAATCTACCTAAAAAACCCCACACCACTGTCCTGGAGTAGTCTTTACAATAAGTTGCATAATTTTTATTAACATGATACCTGCAGACTGTTTCCATTGTCCCAATTACAGCAAAAGTATTTTCTTCTTGGGTTAATCCAGTCTCTGATTTAAAAAAAAAAAAAAAAAGATTCTGAAATACATTGGCAAAATAACAACCATGACTGAAATCCAAATTAAGATACATTATTATTTCAGGGAGCACTGTTACAAGACTGAGAAAAATTAAATATAATGGAACAAACAAAGAAAAGAGAAAGTACTTTTGAGGTCTGGGATTAAGAATGTTAGATACTGAATGAGTGGCATTTTTCAGCAGCAATGGTGGTGGTACAAGAAAACTAATTGGTATAAGGACTGGAGTAAATGCAATGCCTGCAATTGGTCTAGTACTGAACTGCGACCGCAGAACAATTGAGCAAGGCTCTGCCTGTAGTTAACAGAGGAAGAGAATGACATAGAATACAGGGAGGAGAAATATAAGAGTCAAGGTTCCAGAACCATGGAGTGTTAGAGCTGTGATTACTCACCAACAGCCCAGACTGTAACATCAGACAACTTTCCCTTTTCCAAAATGATTTAGGATTACACAGATGGAATAAACTCAGGATAGTAATGAGCCTTTTTCTTACACATATACAAAAGGAAATAATGAGCAGGATAAAGCTGCACTGTCAGTGTAACAGGGACTTGAATCTATTCCTGGGGTCTTTGAGTGCTTCTCTAAAACATTAGAAATAGAGACATACATGGATAGATGCAACACCCTTATTTGGTAGGTAATAAAGCTGGGTTATCCCCAAGTGGGGAGCAAATTTATAAAAAAAAAAAAGGGCAACAAATTATTTTCCCTCCTCTACTGATACAATTCAAACTGTTCATGCTTCCAGTCTTTCCCAAGACAATATAACTTCTGAAACCAGATTTCCTTTGATTTCTCTTATGTGGCATAATAAATTGTTAATTCTCCAAACATGTGGTGGAATGCTGAATGATAAACTCCCACAAAAGGCCCTAGGCCACAAAGAGAAGTTTCAGATAAATTGCTTATCTCAGTTGTGCTTCCAAGCCTTTAGAGGTTCGCCATTTCTAATTTACCGTGAGAGTTGTGGGAAAATAATCCTTGCTGCTGGCAAAACTCATGAAAGTCATGTTTTGCCAGGGAAAACAAGGCCTTTTTGGGGAAGCAGAGGTGGGGGGTGGGGAGAATTGGAAAAAATGAAAACAAAATGCCTAAAATTAGCATTAATATAAAATGCCTAAAAGATTCAGTTTTTTGAGATGAAGGTACATGTTTGCTATTCAGCATAGAATACATCTGTTATATTTTGCTATTGTCTTAATATTTTTGTGTGTGTACTATGATACTTGGAGTTGTCTTTTATTTAAACATAAGCATATAAATAAACATAACCATAAACATATAAAGATTGCAACTCTTTTAGTAAGTGATGATAAGATTTTTTTCCTTCTGCTCTGAAAAAAGACTATGGTGTAATGTACCTCATGCCAATTAGGTACAGTTAACCTTCATTATCTTCGAGTTTTGAGGTCAGCTTTCATGTTTTTCTCATGCTGTATAAAATAGATACAGAAATATTTACTTTGCTGACTTCTCATTTTCTTCTTTATAAATCATTGTCATAGAGTGGTATTCTCCCTATATTTATAAAGGCTTGAGAAGGAAAACTGAAATATTCCTACTTGAAAACTGTAAATATAACATATTGTGTTCAAAATGCAACTCTGCCAGAACAGTATTCAGGCTTCAAAATAGAAAACATCCGTATTAGAGAATTTGGGGATTTGAGCTGTTAAGGCATGTTAGGAGTGTCTGCCTCCTCTAGCAGCTTCAGCCCAAAACTCCCTCTTCCCTGGTTGCTGGAACCTAATTTGTTACCTGAGGTCCCTGTTGAGGCTGAGAGATACAGTTGATTATTTTCCCTTTTGCAGGGAGACAAAAAGTAAAATTACATGGGAAAAAATAGTTAACAAGAACGGATTTCTCTAATAAAAAGACAGTATAGACTGGGAGTGTACTGACTGGCCCTTTTTACGTGCAACAGTCCCTTTTTATCCACTCTGTTCTCTGTCTTCCTACAGTTGTTCCTCCTGATGTCACGCAATGTCCCCTTTTGCCTGTCTTTGACCCCCACCCTAAACATCCCACAGTAAGTTTTATACATTCCACAAACCCCACTCAAGTAACCCCTAATATTCTTGCTATTTTTTTTTTCCCCTGTGGCAGTTAGAGTGTTCAAGGTAAGCATCTTCAAGGCTGCATCTAGGTAGTTCCTTTATGTCCCATCCACCATCAGAGCTCTGGTCATCATTATTGTCACTGTTGTCACTTCTTTCAGGTTTGTGTGCACTTATGTTTAATTATAAATTTCTTTGTTACTTGTTTCTTTTATGCTGAATAGTCCTTACGTAAGTAGCTTAAACAAGCACACACTCTGTTTCCACATTCTCTTATACAGAATGTAAGCTTGGTTTTTTAAACTAATAAAGGCCAAATTCTTGATCAAATATCTGTTCAAGTTTTCGATCTCCAAATTCACAAGAATGTCACTCAAATTAACAATTTCTGTGATTAAAGGAGTCTCCCTTTCTTTCCTTATTTCTTTTGATTACTGAAAGACTTTCAATAAGGATAATAAAAATCAAAGCTTTTGATTCATGTGATTTTTCTTCTTTTACCTTCTAAATTCAAATAAATCAGTGAACTGAAGTTAGGAATTACAAGGCCCTTGATGTTACTGTTTGTCCATGTACAACTTTCAATCTACTCCCCAGTAAAATTAGAATGCTGTGAGCTCCAGGGAAATTTTTAAACCCTGACAAGCTGAATATAGAACTTGGTGATGGAAAACCTGAATAGCAAATTTGATCAAGTATTTGATCTTAATTTATTAATTTACAAAACAATGCTTACAACTACTCACATATCCAGACATGAGAAAATCTTCTTTCCTCTTTTTTCTTTTTTTAATATTAATTAAAAATTAACTGCAATTATTGAAAACACTATTTTTTTCTTTCCAATATCATGCTCTGCTTTGTTTGACTGCTACTCTACGTTCCTTCTGATTAACTAATTTTAATTATACTCTTCTATGTGTTTGTTGGAATGTTTAATGGTCTAATGTTAGTCTATGGCTATGCTATTAGGACAGAGCGATCCTCATTACCAGTAAGCTTGAGAAGCTGCAAAAAAAATCTGCTATTAGTGATGAGAAAGGCTGTGACACAATGTTCTCAAAACCACTATAAATTCTAGTGTAATTTAAGATATTTACATTAGCCTTTTCCTCCTTCTTGAATAAATATATTTTAAAAAGAAATCTTTCAGGTTAGCTGAAGCATTTATGCAATTTTAATCCCTGGATCCTGTCTCATTCACATATTATAAATATCTTTTCTCATAATTTTAAATTAAGTAATTTTGGAGTGCAAAATATAACAGTCAAAGTGGTAAAATATTTTCAGTGGATATATGGAAAGTATTAATGCCCTGGGAAGTCAGTTACTTAAAAAGGCAAAAATGTTCAAAGAAGTCACCTGCTGGTTTCAATTTTTCAACCATTAATTCTTGGTGACATAAAAATAATTTCTAATTTAATTTTTTAAATAATTGAAATATTAACATTATTAGTCACTATTTTTTTGTTTGTGATTTTCAATTCTGTTTTGTGATTGAGATTTTTCAGAATATAAAAAACTTCCTTTAAGGCACAAATTTTTTATTATTTTCTACCAAGTAAGTTTATAAACAACACCATGGCAAAGTTAGGTGTTGTCTCTAGGGGCAATTGAGTAAGATATAAGGATAACAGTTGATGGGAATAGCATAAGCATGGAAAAGTGAGAGAAACAGTGAGACACATGGCAGCTGCTGGAGTAGGGGCATGGATTAGATGAGATGTGGCAGCAGATTGCTCAAATGTCACAGGCATTTTGTTCAGGGAGTCAATGTACTATCTGACTCCAACAACAGGTAGCTCCGTGTCTTGCTGTTTCCCCAGCTTGTCTTGTTTTCTGCTTGTCCCAGGAACTACTCTCTGGCATTCAGTGGACCATGAATTTGCCAGCAGCCAGAAGTGGACAGAAGACAAAGAGGGATATAGGCTAGAACTTGAATGTGATCTCTTTTTTTCACCTCTCTTCCCACTATCAGTTTCATATTATCTTGACAGTGCTGGAATATGTACTGGGCCCTAGTGGGAAGCTGAAGGAGAAGGACAAGCAGAGAGCAGAGACAGTGACACATGCAGTATGATCATCACAGCAAGCAGTTAAGAGATTTGCTCAGTCCTTAAAGTCTTGGGCTTTTTGGAAAAGATGGTATTTGTGGGAACTACTTGTTGATACAGTTGAAATTAATTGTATCACCCTAAGAATAAGTACAATAGTTTCGCAGTGATGCCTTCAGACAACCTGCAGAACAGCATGTTTGTATAAATATTGCTTAAGTTTCATCCTTATGCCCAGCATAAGGCCCTTTACTCTAGGCAAGGCCTCTAGAAAGTTAAAACAGCTAAACAAAACAATGCAATGGACCAGCAGCAATAAGAGCAAAATTATGACAAAGACTTGTTTATCATGTCTGGATTCCAGTCTAATTAATCACATAAAAGCTGTCCTCTTACCCCAGGCAAAAAAAGGTCTGTGCTCCTTACCTGCATATGCCTTATGTAAATTAAAGAGGTATTTTGCATCTGTACTAAGCTTTGAACCTACTAAAATCTGCAACATGTCTGCCGGTGCAGTAAGGATGGGATGCTTTGATGTGTGGCAAGTTAGAACTGATATAAATTTTCTGGTAAGCTTTGTTTCACAGATATAAAATACGTTGTTGGAAGAAACATTACCACCCCACACTCCACCAGCTTTTTTTAGAGAAATAGAAGTATCTGATGGGATTTTCCAATGCGTAAGGGACCATTTTAGTTTCTTCTGACTTCAGAGTCAAAAATACACTCATTATGACAACTCCCTGTCTTTCTCTACACCATGACAATTTTTGGTAAAACATTTCTTGTGTCCAGTTAGGGGGACTGGGTTCCCCAGTACAAGGGAGACAATGACATGCTACATAGAATCCTAACAAAGGCCACTAAGGTGACTAAGGAGTTTGGAGTATCTCTGTCATGAGGAAAGGCTGAGAAAGCTGAGATTGTTAAGCCTAAAGAGAAGGCTCAGAAGGGATCTTATCAATCCATATAAATACCTAAATAGAGGTTGCACAACCAGTAGAGTCAGATTCTTTTCAGTGGTGCCCAGTGAGAGGATCAGAGGCAAGGGGCACTAACTGAAACACAGGAAGTTCCCTCTGAACATCGGGAAAGATATTTTTACTGAAAGCTCTCCTGACAAATCAGAGATCATCAGAACAATATCTCACCTTTGTTGAAAACAATGGAGAAACTACAGTTGCCTCCTCGCCTTGCTTTACCCCTAAAACAATCAGAATATTATATAAATGTGAAAATAATTCTTTACTGCTAGGGTTACCTAGATCTGGCATGGGCTGTCCAGAGAAGTTGTGGAGTCTCTTTTCTTGGCGGTAGGCAAAAGGAGTTTGAACAGTGCCCTGAGCAACCAGCTGTAGCTGGACCTTAATTTAATCAAATTAAGCACATGGAGAATGTTGATCAGTATAATAAATATAAATTTTCAGTGAATATATTGAACATCTGAAATATCATGACACAGTATATCCATATATAACATTTCCAAAGTGTTGTTTCTATTCCAAGTCAGTCTGATATAATTTCTTTTCTTAGATCTATGGGATGCAGAGCAATGTTGCAAGAAGTTTATATGCTCTGATATGCTTCTGTAGGCTGAAATTTTTGGTTTTTTTAAATTACAAACATTAAAGATTTCAGGTTTTACAGAAATAAATAAGGGGGGGGGGCTAGGTTTTGAAAAATAAATTCAAAGTGTTCACCTATCTTTCATAGATAGCTCCTTTTGAAAAGCCAATAAAATTTTTATGGTTTTCTTCATATCCGGCTTCATTTCAATAATGAAGCTGTTTATTCTCTCTGGAGAGGCTGTAATAGACCACTAAAACATGTTTTTCTCTATTATCAAGTTTGTGCTTGTAATGAGAGAAAGTTTTGGTTGGTGTTATAAAGTTTGCTTACAAAAAAAAGGCTGTTTATAGAACATACTGCTCATCCCTGGATGTTAAACATAGTTTCCAAGAATCCTAGTTGCAGTAGAATTTTTAAAAGCTGATGTGTGATCTAGTTTGTGAAGCAGTATAGTTGTGTTTATCCAATTGTTCCTTCCCCTTAGAACGTGGCATTATAGAAACTCAGCTCCAGAACTTGCCTCTATTAAAGAGTTAATCCATAATCCAGGGTTACTGCCAATGGAAGATTTAGTTAACTAATACATTTCCATGAAAGGCAAAATCAGAAAAGAACAATGAAGAAAACATACACCCTTTTCTCCTTAACCTTCAGGTATTACTTGTTATTTTCTAATGGTCTGTTTTGGAAAGAGGCAAGTAGGGGTGTTTAAACAGTAATTTCATTTTCGTTTAGAAGTGAGTTTTGGAGCAGATCTCTATGTTGTCCTCAGCAAGGTCTTTGAATGGAACTTACTGAGAAGACAAATCCAAGTGTTCGCCTGGCACCCAGACAGCTGATAGAAGTACAGTTCAAAGGGAAATTTTGTTGAAATACTTAATGTGTATATCACATCCTCAGTACCAGGTGTTTCACTCTGCAAGCCTAGTCCTATTTATCTGCATTACTTGCTACTGTGGACATATTTGGTGGATCCCATTCAGTCTGGGCACACAGTAACTGTACATGTGCAACACAGATGGCAAATGAATATGAACAAATTACTCCACACTGTTAAACATGTCAGACTTATTATGGATACCTACAGAATGTTCAGTGGGGCTGATCTGCCTGTGCCTAATGGATACTTCTATGGGTATTGAACAACTGTCCAAACAGACACAGCCTTTACTCCAGCTGGGATGGGTGGACTTCTGGTTAAGTAGTCAAAGCTTTTAGCTTTTAGCAAGAGACTTTCTTATCAGAGAAATGGAAATGAATAAATAAAACTCTGTGAAAACTATTGTAGAGCTTTTGTCCCAGCTGGCAACTAAGCACCATGCAGTCGATTGCTCGCTTTCCCCCACAGTGTGATGGGGGAGAGAATCAGAAAAGTTAAAGGAAAAAACTCCTGGGTTGAGATAAAGACAGTGTAATAGGTAAATCAAAAGCAAAAGCCATGGACACAAGCAAAAAAAAAATCAAGGAATTAATTCACTACTTCCCACTGGCAGGCAGGTGTTCAGCCATCTCCAAAAATCCAGGACTCCATCACTTTTAATAACGACTAGGGAAGGCAAATGCCATTGCTCCAAACATCCCGCTCTTCCTTCTTCTTCTCCCAGCTTTATATGCAGATTGTGATGTCATATGGTATGGGATATCCCTTTGGTCAGGTGGGGTCAGCTGCCCTGGCTATGTCCCCTCAACAAATTCTTATGCACTCCCAGTCTCATGGGTGTTAGGCTGGTGTGAGAGGCAGAAAAGGCCTTGATGCTGTGTCATCGCTTCTCAGCAGCAACCAGAACATCCCTGTATGATCAACACTGTTTGCAACACAAAGTCAAAACGTAGCCCCAGAGCAACTACTATGAAGAAAGTAAACTCTACCCCAGCCCAAACCTAGCATAACTGTTCCTGGAAAACAACGATACAGCCTTAAACACAAGCCACAAAATAACATCTGTTTCCTTTCCTTACTCTTTCCTGCACATGAGAACAGAAAGTAAATCTTGTAATAATGTTAATGGTATCACCTTCCTAGCAGCCTCTGCATACTCTAAATAATCATCATTAAATCGAACACTAATGTAATATTTAACTGGGGCTCTTATCAGCAGTCATGCATAGATACACAAAAAACCCAAATGTAGTCAGAAAGAGTTTTTTCATTGAGCCTTATTTCTGAAAACTTTTACAGGTAATTACACCAACTCATTCACTACCGTTTATGAATAAATGTTTGGTCTTATATATCCTGAATGTGAATTTTTACATTTACATTTACATTTTTTCAATTTTAAAAGAAAAAAATGGCACATTTTAACCACTTCAGTTAATATATCCTTTAACAGATTAAGAGGCTAAAACCAGAATTTTTGAAAAAATGTTAAAAAGCAAAAAATTTTGCTTTCTTCTGTTATTATAGCCAAAGAAAATAATTGATTTAGGTGGAAGTATCTTAATTATTCTGGAACTCATAGGCATAAAAAAATCACATAAAAAGAGTTCACTGAGATTATGAAGAAGTTCGTAGTTCATTAAAGATGTAGCTTAATTTTACCAAGAAACATTTTCTGTATTTATCACACAGATCATTTTTCTTCCTCTCTCAGACCATATTTTCTCTTTTGAGTGGATTTTTAACTGTGAAATGCCAGCTTTAAAAGTCTAGGAATGAAAAAGGAGGAAAATTGGTAATATAAATTTGGTAATGTATGTTAGTAGTTTGAACTGAACCACAGTTTGGAAGTCCAGTTCACAGCATAATTACCAGACATTCTCTAATTTGCTTTGACTTTCTTAGGGAAATTGGAACACAGCCACATGAGGACAAATGTTTTCCTTAAATGAGAATATTATTCCCTACATTAAATCAGGGCATGACCGTTTCAGTTCTACAGACATGAAGTGTGGGTCTGAAGACCACCAAGTTATTGCTGACTTGGTTTTGGTTTGGGTTTTTTTTGGTCGGTTTCCCCCACCCCATCCCCCGCAGTACAGATATAGTCCAATAGCTCATAAAAGACACACAATGGAGATTTAAATTTATTTCATGATGGATTTTCAGAGAGATCATCAAAGGGGAATGAAAGTCCTTTAAAAGACCAAAGACTTTAAGATATCCTCAGTTAAAGGGGGAGAGAGAGTAACAGAAAGGGAATGAGCCAGCATTATGAAGTCTGTATATAACTAACAGGCTCTCTCTAATTCCTACTCAACTCATTAGAGGAAGAAACTTGCAAATACTTATGAAAGAGGACTTGTTGCAGCCGGGATCTGAGAAGGCTTTTCAAGCAAAATCCTGTTGCAAACTATAGAAAGCAAGGGGAAAAAAATCCCTCAAACTGAGTATATTTTTACTGAGTCTTCCCCTATGAATTAGTCACTCACAACCAAAGCACTATAATTTGTGTGAAAAGGACAAATAATAGGTTTGCTAGGCTGTTCTATCGATGGCCATTATGACAAAGTCACCATCAATCTGAATCCTATCTTACACTTTACTGTTTAAAATCCTTTTAAAATAAACTTTCTTTTTGTACATAGCCCTGTAAATTGATGACCCATTTAATATAACTTCATTTTTCAGTGAACAATCAAATACATTAAAAGTCATAGAATAGAAACATAGAATCATTAATTTGGAAAACACCTCCAAGATTACCAAAGCCAATATTTGACTGAATGCCACCATATCCACCAAACCATAACTAGGAATAAATAACATAAACCAGTTAAAATATTAATATAACAAACAGTGATAAGAAAAGAAAGTGCTATTCCTCTCTGTAAATAAAATCTCCAAGACTTTTAACTAGAAATTACTTAGACATTACTTAAAAGTTAAATACTTCTAAAAGTATTTAATATCTGCTATGTGAAGTAGAAGTGAATTTTGAAAGTTTAGTTCTTTTTTTTATTTACCATTTTATCTAGCTTGACAAAATGAAAGTTAACTGTTAATTTAAAGCCATTATAAAATTATGCTATAGGAATTATTTCTGATTTACAGCTATCCATAGACAGAATGAGGTTGCCGCAGAAACGGCCCTAAAGGCAGAACTTGTATATTTTACCTGTTTATCACAATGGCAACCTTCCATCCCAACAAAATCCATCTGGTCAACTATCTCCACTAACAGTTTCAAAAAACCAAACCCAAACAAAAACCAAACAAAAACCAAAGAAAAATGAAACAAAACCAAACAGACAAAAGAACAACAAAACACAACCAAAAACCCCCAAAGCTCGTTGTGGCTGAAGCTGAGAACTCAGGGTTTATGAGATTTTGCTGGTAATGATCTGTGGCTTCTAACATCTTATGATTAATATACGTAGCAGAGGAGTCTCACACAACCTCAGCTTGTAGAAATTACTGCTTTAAAGTAAACACTTTGGAATTCACATAAAGGTTAGCAGTTTAATAGTTACAATTTTATTTCTTTCAGTGTTTTTTTTTTTCTCCAAAAGGAAGGAAGTTGTTTTTATCTTTATCTGCTACAAATATTTTTGGATTCTGTCATCCTTTCTACATTTTTTTAGTGTAAAATGGATAGAATCATCATAATTGTTAAGCAAGTGCCAATAAACCTTACAGCTACAGAATAACATACACAACTATCACCTTTCATTAAAAATTACTTTTGAGTCTGCCAAGTCACTAATACTTTATCTATGACTCTCTAAATACCACTTTTTCCCTTATTTTTTTTTTTTTTTTTGTTCTCACACATCTCCATTTTCAAAAGAAAACAATTCATTTTGGTCTACTTTACCATCACATTGCTGTTTTTTATAACCATTTTCATAAATTACATTTCTGTGATACTATTCCTCCCAACGTGCAGCTTGTAAATATTCCTTCAGTGTTTTTTAAAACAATGTTTAAGTAAAAGTCTTAGTTACTCTGTGAGTGTTTGACCCTGTATTTAGGCTTGATTTAAAAATGGTAGAGGATGGAGAATTAATTATGAATTACAGAACGGAGGCAGTGGGAAGACACCCTTACTCTGCAATGAGCCACAGTGCTTTTTCTACAATCCAGTCTGGTTTGGTATCTAACTAGGAGTTGAAATGAATCTGAGAGGTCAATAGCAGACACAGGGTCTCCCAAAAATGCTGAGACTGAAAATAAATACAAAACAGGTACATTTCAGCAAAACCTGCAAGGATCTTCAGCAAATTTGAGATCTTAAGAAATAATACATTATTTTTCTTGCACATCAGTTATGCTCATTCTTAGAAACTTTGCTTATCTTTGTTCCATGTCTTTGACTCCAAGAATCAGACATCCCACAAGTGGACCTTTGTACTTTAAAAAAAAGCATAATGTACTACTTGGCATACAAATATCAATCTTATGAAGCTTAAATCTCCATGTGAAGATGAGATATTGCTTGTTACTGAAAGCAGCTGAAGACTAAAAACACTTTCCAGTTCTTCATAACATCAAGACCTTATATTGTGAAGAACTTCCAGGATATAGAAGATAATCTGAAAGGTAAATATTCTGAGTCTTCTAGTTTGTGTGAGGAGTGCACTTATATCTGCTATTTTTAGTAGTAACTGCTATTATCAATCTAAATGAGCAATCTAAAACCACTAAATTAATTTGGTAGTAAATGGATTATTTAATAGCTATTTTCATAATGTCAGAGCACTATCATCAGTCAATAATGAATTTCTGCCTGAAAACGATGGATAAAAGCAAAGCCAGTATGAACGAGCTGACATCTTAAGTACCTAATGTTAATTGTCATTTAAAAATAATACCATTATCAGCAGCTCACAAAAGCGAAGTAATAGTCGCCTTTAATAGCACATGGGCATTTAGAACAGTGGATGTTTTACTGCCTCTGTAGTTAAATAAGAAATGCCATTTGTAATTCACTCTAAAATTAAGCAAGGTTTGTCCTGGTCTTCTTGGAACTGGTGGATAACATTTGTCTATATGTGTTGGGAAAGAAAGGTATAAAGTATACTGTCTATATTAAAATATAATGGCTATGTTGCAATTTTAACACATATCTTTTAGCCATCCAAAATTTTATTCATGGTCTAGTTACATATTGAATTATGAAGCAAAGCAAAGACATATGTTTAGTAGTTTAAAAAAAATTAATCAAGTTATAGATCATGATCAACAAATGTCACGTGCTGGGGTAGCAGTATTCCTCTGGCTACCTATACTTTTATAGATATACCTACTAGGAGATAGTTGCTCTCTGCACTTAGTAAATAGAAAAAGTAAGTACTTTTAGCATGCAAATCTGTTCAACTTCCTATTTGAAATAGATCATACCCATTATTGCCTTGAAGGAACTATTTCTCTTCATTATGCAAAACACAATCTACTTGTAATTGAAGCAATCTCTTCCCTAAAAATTGTTTTAACTTGTAAAGGAAAGCAATTTGTGTTTTATATCCAAAGTCATTGCTTTTCATGTTGTTTATTATACTTTTGAGAAATTCCACAGTGGTATGCTGTTGCCTAATGTATGAGAACCTGACTAAAGTGAGCTAAAGAGAAGTAAGGCTAAGATTTGTTTCAATATGGTTGTGGGGTTTTGTTGTTTGTTTTTTTTTTTCTTTTTCATTTAGAGTTACAGATTTCCTAACCTAAGCTCTTAACTTTCTGTGGGAAGACAGGTAATTCCATTCTAAAGTAGATAAGATAAAAAGAATAAAATAAACTACATAAATGATTCTTCTCCTCTAATAGAGGAAGACTAAGAAAGTAGCTGACACTAAATGCTTGCATTTTAAAGTAGCTCAAATTAGGTAAGATGAATCTGCTCTGGTGGGGGCTAAATCCACAGAATTTAATCAGTGTCATTCTATGGATGAAGATGAAAGTTTAGAAAATACAGGAATTGCCTTTAAATCTCTGTATTATGGCATATTTGGGTGGATTATTTTATCATTTAAAAAAATATTATATGTGTATATCTGTATATATTATACACACATATACACACATATACAGACATCTATATACATAGGTATATATTTATAAATTATCTCTCTGTATTTATATATACACATATAATATATATGTGTAACTATTATACAAACACACATATACATATATATATATATGTAAAAAAAAATTCCCAAGAAATAGTAAAACTTTCTCAACCAATGCCTGGACTTTTATGGAACTCTTTTCTGATCTGAGTAGTTTTCTCTGAATTTATCAAGCAAGATAATTCATAAACAATGTTCTTCAAATAATTAATGCTCCATATGCTAAAGGAATATGTATGATATTTTCTGCCTCAGCTCGATGGAAAACTTAGACTCATTTTTTGAGTTTCACCAGAATATTTTCAACATGGGACCCCAGAGGATAGGAAATGTTCTTGTATAATGGAGGATAGGCTTCATTGAAGCACAAAGTAGCTTTTCTCCTTAGGATAGCTTTCCCTGGAGACATAGCCCTAGTGTGTCTAGAGTCTCCTTAAACACTCTCTCTACATTTCTCTAACTTTCACAAAAGCAGAAAAAATATAATTTGTAATATTCTAATATAGCACTGATATGTTTAATGAACTGGTTTGTTTAATGAGATGGGATAATTCAAGATTGCTAGTTTCAATTGTTATATGAAGTAAAAATGACATAGACATATGCTTTATCTCATTTGTTAGTTTCTACTTCTTTTTATTATAAAAACTAAAATATTTGACTGGATAGCATAATTCTGCAAAACACCAGCATTTTGGTAGCAGTAATGAAAGACTTTTACCTCATCTCTCTTGTTTGATCATGTAAATAAATAATTAATTTTCCTTACTCGTAAATACTGTTGCAAAACAAAAAAATTGTGGTTTTCATATGAAAACTAGACATATAAAAAAATTAATCAGTTACATCAAAGAGTTTCATGTCATTTGGGTATTTTTCCAAGGCTTTGCTCCTGGACTGGAGCACTCGAGGCAGGATGTTGCCTAAATCAGCCAAAGTACTGTACTAGAGTCTGGAACATCACCTTCTGTGTAAGTTCAGTCTCAAGACTGTATTAGTCCATGCAGAAGAGAGGTATTCAGTCAGTCCTTCAGCCTGAAGTGTATATAGTACTTTCATTTTGACATTTCAGACAAGCACATTTAAACAAAAAAAAGCAAAACTTTTGCTTTATCTTGCCTTTTAGTTGTTTACTACTAGGCAATTTCATGTATAACTACCAAGCAGCAATCAGAAAAATAACTTTGTATTATTTGAAAGTGCGCTTGACAGAATCAGAATCCTGACATGGCTTGCAGAGATGGATAACTATGTTTTTGAAAGGAATTTTACTGTAAATTTTGGCCTTTAGCTATCCTGCTGACAGTTCTATAGAACAGGACAGTTCTTTCTCAAAGATATTTTTCCCTCAAATAAAGGATAAAAGATGCAATCTATGCTGTAATAATCTTTTTCTCAAATTCCAGCTATGTTGCTCCTGGTTAGACATAAGCTACAAAAACAGACTAACCACATACTCAAATACTTGACAAACATCTGTATGAATATTGCATGAAAGAAGTACTTGGAAACTTTGATCTTCATTGAAGTGATAAAAAACAATGTAACCAATAGTCCCTAAAAGTGCCAGAAATTTCAACACCCTAAATAACATAATAATTACAGTAACTGATATACCTACAAGTGAACCAGTCGTAGTCTAAGACGTGATCAATGGGATCTGTTAACTCGTCTAGCTCTTCCAGGTATTGAATGGAGAATTAAAGCTTCAGAATCACTGTTCGCACAAAAGAAACCAAGTGAAACAGCCCTTTTATACCTGCACAGCAAAGCATAGCACAGCGTATTTTCTGTTTAGTGCAGCAACTTATTCAAAGCCCTAAGCGTCTTTTAAATGTCAAAGCATAGCTTAAATTTTAATATTTAACAAAATAATATTTCAGTGATCTCACTGAATCATGAAAGTGTTATGAATCTTTTAAAAAGATAATTAAAAAAACCCCATTTCTTAGTAATTTTAAACCTTTTAATTTAAGGAGGTTAGGCATGCAAGGTAATGGATTATTTGTATCTTTTGTTTGTTAAGTGAAGATTCAAATCTCAGCCACATTGATATTTACTGGTGAGGGAATGGTTGAGATCTATGGAATGAACTTCCTTAGCAAGTAGGCATTTACTGTTCCACTCCAAGTGCTGTTAGGTTAATCTAATCTATTTGTGAAAACACATAATAGTAAGTACCTCATAAACAGTTGCACCACACTCTTTATTCTCAGTAATACAAAATAGAAGCCATGTAACTTGTGTGAGACATCACTTAACCATCTCCTGAAAGACATCTGGAAGCCTACAGTTAAGAGACTCAAGAACTTTGATAACATGAAAAAGTCTTGACACAATTCAGTCTCTTCTTCCACTGCTTGCTTCCAAGAAAAAGCTGGTGTCCTGACACATACTGAAATGTAACAATTCCAAGATCTGAATACATAAAATCTGGGCAATAAAAATCAAATTTCATTGTGTATACTGAAGAAAATGTAGGATGATAATGTATTTTCTGATCTCACTATGAAATCTACATAAAAGAGCAAAACAACCTCTACCCAAGATATTACTCAACTCATAATATGGCCAGCTGTACACATAATACTCTCAGAGAGATAAAGTATATATTTTCCTGCTGATCATTTTTTGAACTGGAATTGCATTGGAATGATTTATTCTGATTTATATATTTTATGCTTCCAGAAAGATACTAGAAAGGCACTGCATAAGACACATTCACCATTCACACATTTTAGGTACCTAAGGTAAGGGTATATGCCAGTCACCACCACCACTTTGTACTCTCCCTGCATGCCTCAGGGAATTTCCTCCCTGCATTATTCATGTTAATCCTTCTGATTTCTTTTTACTTCATCTAGTGATTTATCTACTTGATTTTTAAAAAATGTGCCTCCTTTAATCACCATCCTTTTTATTTTTCACTTTTTAAAAAATTTCCCTGCAAGGAAAAATGACACAAAAAGCCCAGCTGTTTATCAGTTTTGGTGGTAGCTGTCATAACCATGAGACTATTGTATGTAGGCCTAGGGAATGACTGAGTGACCTATCCTCCAGAGCACAAGATTAATGTAATCTTGACTTTTCATTATTTAAACTTTATCTATATTTTCAGCATAGGTGTTGTGTGGAATTCCTACTGTGCATGGGCTTTTTAATCCTCCACAGCATTGTGAATCCTATTCACTCTAAAAAATAGTTGATCTTGTTTATAGTCTGTGTCCTTATCTTTTCCTTCTTTCTCTTCTATTTTTCATTGAGTCACTTTTAAAGTATTCCCATGTTTGCACTAAGGACTGTGCTGTTTTTAGTTGGGATAGAGTTAATTTTCTTCACAGTAGCTGGTATAGGGCTATGTTTTGGACTTTTGCGGTGCTGATAATATAGATATGTTTTTGTCATTGCTGAGCAGCACTCACACAGAGCCGAGGTCTCTCCTGCTGCTTATCCCAACCCACCAGCAAGGAGGCTGAGGGTGCACAAGAAGTTGGGAGGGGACACAGCTGGGACAGCTGATCCCAACTGACCAAAGGGATATTCCATACCATATATCATGCTCTGCATAGAAAGCTGGGTGAAGAAGGAAGGGATGGACATTCAGAGTGGTGGCATTTGTCCTCCCAAGTGACCATTACATGCAATGGAGCCCTGCTTTCCTGGAGATGGCTGAATACCTGCCTGCCCATTGGAAGCAGTGAATGAATTCCTTGTTTTGCTTTGCTTGAGTGCACAGCTTTTGATTTACCTATTAATTTCAACCTATTCATCTCAACCCATGAGTTTTCTCACTTTTACTTTTCCCATTGTTCCCCCCATTCTAGTGTGGGAGGAATGAGTGATGGTGCTTTGTTGCCAGCGGAGGTTAAACCATGACAAGGACTTAACATATTTACAACTACGATAAAGTATTAAATAATAAGGAGTTTTTTTAAATTAGACAGCATTAAACTGTAAGAAATTCTTTATCTTCACAGGCAGAAGAGTTAAAACTGGAGTATATTACCACTCATATCTATGTCAGAGATATTGTTATGACAACTCTCAGAAGTTTTAATGCCTGCCTGAAATCATAAAACCTTTCTCTAATTCCCAAAAGAAGAAAGAAATAGTAACATTCCCACGGTGTCTTGAAAAGAGTAAAATGAAGCCATGCATAACCTAAAATGTAGTTCAAATCAAGGAAAATATAGTGACTTTGAGGTTTCAGTGATTCTTACACATTTTAAGAACTTCAAAACAATTGCAGGCATTTCTTAATGAGGAAACTCCATCCTGTTGAGAAAGGAGCACAAAATATTTCTTCCTAATGAATGCATATTTATCAGTATAGATATCAGAAAAGGTGCATATATATCAATAAAGACTGAATTAACATCATATTTGTAGAGAAAAGTTTGAGATACTAAGAACTTATGAGACTAAAGCATTAGCTGTGTGTTATGCAGTAAACAGATTTTCATAATAATAACTCCAACCCCTTCTAGCACTCTATTTGGTGAAAAACAGTATTATCTTAATAATGGTGTACTGTTGAATTTATCAACAATGTTGAAAGCAAAAAAAGAGTTAATTGTGTGGCTCATCCTGCCACTAATCCTTTAAGCTGTGTGTTACAGATTCCTCTGCAAGACTTTATAACTTCAAGGTTAAAATTAGGCTTTTATTGGAAAAACTGTAATTTTTTAAGCAAAGTAAGTTAATTTAAAAAATGAGAAGTACTGTTTTAACCCCAAACCGTATGTATACATTTCAGGAAGGCTCAAAAATAAAGTTGCAAGAAATGTGAAAAATCAAAACCTTTGAGTTTCTTTTCTATGGTCAACCTTTCTCATTAGACCAAATTTTTGAATGTTTCTTCTAATGAGTATAATTCACAAACATATTGCTTCCAAAGAATTTAATCTTTTGCCTGAATCATTAATCAGACATTGATAGTCTGATAGGATTAGAAGGATGATTAGGGAAATAGATAACTCCAATATAAGGAAAGAATGAGAGATCTGAGACTTTAGCTGGGGAAAGAGAAGCACCATGGGAAATCTCATCAATTTCTCTAATTACCTGGAGGAAAGTGCAAAGACAATTGAGCCAGGCTGTTTTCAGGGGTGCCCAGGGACCAAGGCAACAGACAGAAATTAAACACAGGCAGTTTCCTCCGAACATCAAGGTACTTTACTATAAGGGTGACCAAGCACTGGGAGAGGTTGCCCAGACATGTTGTGGAGTGTCCCTCCTTGGAGATATCCAAAAGCCATCTGGACATGGTCAGGGACACCCTAACATGGTCCAGGGCATGCAGCCGTATGTGGTTCACTTTGAGCAGGGGGAGTTGGACTAGATGTGCTCCAAAGGTTTCTTACAATTTCAACCATGCTCTGAGTCTGTAATTCTGTGATTCTATTACTCTGTGATTCTGTGATGCTATGAACTGAAGTGGGCTCTGTCCATAAATAGGAAGAAATCCTGGAGTCAGATGATTTTTAAACTTAACATGTAGCTCTAAACTAAACAGAAAATGTTTGTCTTTTTATTAGTTCCGGAAACTGTGAGCAGATGGAGCCATATGATCGTTCCATCCCAAAACAAAATATGTGTGCACACTATTCCCCACAAGAGCCTACTTTGCCCTGAAAGAAACATTCAAGTATGGACAAAGAAACACTCAAATTAATATGCTCCAGCAAATTTCTTAGATGACTGCCTAACTGGGAGACTTGGACAGAGACCTCCCTATGGAGAAAAAATGTCTCACAGTTTAGAAAAAGTCAGTAGGACTGGAAGTAACTGCCTCTCATAACAGCAAAAGATGCCAAGGACCTGACAGGTGCTATTGAGATCAGAATCCACACCCCATATTTCTTTTTCCTAAGATTATGTAATTCATTGTAGCAGCAGTAAAATTGGCTCATTTTAATTCTGAGTGCCTATTTAAAATTTTACTGAAACATTATTATTATCATCTTCATAAATGTCAGAGATATTGCTTATGTCATAGAACTAAACACAGCCTCAACCCCATCCCCCCCTGCCCTCTCCGTCTCTTATGCAACAGCTTTTGCTATAAGAAAGTTAATTTTAATGCCATCTCTGCTGGAACCATCTCCCTCCTGCTATGCTATAGCTTTAATTTAACATCCTCTTTAAATCAGTGGAGTGCTGGGGTATATGAGGGAAATCTGGTAGCACAAATTGTGTTCATCCTGTTCAAGAGATGAGTTCTTTCATCTGAGTTAACCAGGCTTAATTCAACACCTCTCTGATAAAGTCCCCTGCTGTCTGAGTGTGTATAGTGTGCTGGGGGAGGCTTTTCAACTTTACATGGCTGGTATTTCAAAATAGACTTTTTCACCCTCTAGCATCAAAATGCATCAGCAGTGTCTGGCCATTAAAATATAAATGATTAAAAGTGACAGTATTTAAAACATCTGTAGCTCAATCCTGATGTGACCCAAATGGTGCTAGTGACCTACAGTAATCTCAGATGTGTGCTGGTTTTCAAGAGGTTCACAATACATTTTCCAACACCACAGTATGAAGCCTTTCAAAGACAGACATAAATTTATCCTTTATTTAAACCAGAAACTCAAAGGGGTAGAACAGTATTCTTTCTCATTTTTTTTTCCCTGAAATATATTAAAGCAAAAATAGATTTTTGGGAAACCAGACTTCTATTTACAAACTTAAAAGAAGAAGCTGATACAACTAATGCTCCAGTAAACTTCTTGAAATAATTTAGTGGCTATTGAAACACTGGTCTCTGAATAGAATGTTCTAAACAGAGAGATGAATGACTAAATGTGTGTCTGGGGAAATATAGAGGAACATACTGATATAAACCTAGGCTGTAAAATAAGCACAATTCGTCTGTAGTACTTCAAGGGACTAGCTTGCTTTCTGAAATGCTAGATTGAGTTATCTTTCATACTTATTCAGGAAAAAAATCCCAACAAAATCATTTTTTGTAATGGATGATATTGAGTTACTAATGAAAAATAGGGTAGAAAAGGGTTCAGCTGCACCATCTTTGGCTCTTACTGCTCTAACTAAACAAGTGCATCATGCATAAAGGTCTGTAAGCAGACTTAAGAAAATACTTTTATTCTCAGCATTTAGTTTATCTTTGATTTCAGAGCAATCTCTAACGTAACCAGTTTTCCTCTTATTTACTAATTTATTAATATCATTATTTTGCAATTCATGATGACAAAAAATCAACAAATGCAAAAGAAAATCCTAGCTATTTTTCAAGACTAGTGACATTATTTCCCCCCATGGTTTTGCATCTGGTATTCGCAATATGCTACACTTAAAATGAAGAATGTTTTTTATTATTATTTCAAATCTCACTGGTTTCTTTAGGTACTACCCTTAGAAGAGGTAGTACTTCAGGTAATAGGTAAAAAGTTCTTTTGTTCTTGTAATACAAAGGACTATATTGCTGTTGTTATAAATTTAACTGATGTCTGAATAACTATTTGTTCAAAGGCTTTTTAACTTAAGCTTCTTGAATAGCCTTTTGCACAGTTTTTCTCCAGACATCTGAAGGGGAAATTCAACTGGCAACTGCTCAGTGGTAGTAATTTGTGACCAGGGAATGATCTAGCTTGAAGGGCAAGAAGGCCCAGCCGCAGAAGGAGTAAACTGACTGCAGACAGGAATGCTGGAGACAGAAAGCTTGTTATGTATAAGGGAGTATTTCCCTTGGTGACCAGATAAAGAACATCCACAGCTTTATATTGAAGCAATCCCTATAGCAATGTGCTCATGTCATATTTGGGCAGCAGACCTTGACTGAGGGATGGACCCAAATCCAGGCTAAGGTGTCTCTGTGGTGCTCACAGGATTTGTGCTGGTGCAAGTGTATACAGAGATTCAGCTTATGGCACATCATTCTAGACTCCTTGAAGAACCACTTGCAGTGGTAGGACTGTTAAATGCATTATTAAGGAATAAAAAGAGAAAAAATTAGCACAAATGTGTATTTAATTACCCTCAAGGATTACCATAAAAATTCCCCAGCATTCCTATCTATCTTCTTATTTTCATGAGAAAAACAAAAATAATGTTTTATTTTAAAGTGCTTTCCTAAAGTTGCTGGCTTTGATGCACAAATACATCTGGAATTTTTTTATTACTTTTTTTTAAACTTCTTTCCTAGGTTGATAGAAAGATAGGCAAAATGCAACTGTTGCATTACATTAGCTGTTTGACCACTCTCAAACACAGGTTGGTTTTAATAATTTGTGTCACCTGAGAAATTAAAAATCCTAGGATTCTGTGCCTGTTTAGGATACTAGGTATAGATCCAAATTCCCTCATATGAGAGGCTGGAAATACTGATGTCTCAAGACATTTTGTGGTGCATATGTGTGGGGGAAGAGTCAGGTCAGGTCTTGCCCTGGTGAGGAAGTGCCCTACCCCACACCCCACATCCCTAGAGCCTGTATCCCAGCCTGGGAGCTGAGTGGCCTTCATGTCACTCCACAGGTAATGCTCCACACCTGTCCCTGGAGCCCTTAACCCAGCTCCTGAGTGGCCAAATGACCAGAAATCCCACCTGAGGGAGGGGCCTAGAAATGCTGAGGGGTTTTTAAAGCTGAACACAAGGTGAACATGTCTTGACTCTACCTGCTCTTGTAATTTATGATCAGCTGAACACTGCTGGAGCCCAGAAGCTGGTAGCTATAGGTATCCTTTTCTACATTTTTTGTGTCTTTCTCTCCTTCTTTATCTAATTTCCTTTTCTCAGAATTTTTGAATGGCTTAAACTTGAATGGGCTTATAGTTTGCTAAGTTGAATGGGACAAAGTAATGCTTTGAGAAGTGTTCTGTGTTGATTGAGTGTTACAGTAACCCTTTTGCCAAAGTTCACTGTTTTTCTGAAATTGTCAGTAAAGCTTTTCTCATTGTTTTGACCTCTTGAGAATATCTTACTGGTATTTCTCCCTGCGTCTAACTCGGAATACATGAACAATCCGAAGCCATTTTAAAAGTCTTGTTGAGTGAGCTTTTGGGGTCTTACACCTCACTTTGACAAAAGGATGCATTTTTAATTGATTTTGAGGAAGAATATTGAAGACAGAGGACCTGCAGCATATGAGGAAGGAGCTTATTCATATGTCTTCATTGACTAGTCAGTGGTATAGAATAATACACTTCTTACGGAGTGTTTCACTGGGCAGAATAAGTTCTATTTTTTCATGTTCACTACACTCTCACTATAACCTGCAAGGAAAACTGACATGAATTATCAAGCCAATTTATTGTAAAAATGAGCCAGCAAGAAAAATACACTGCCCCTGGCAAAACAAGTTACTGTCTGTTTGACAGGGCAGACAGTTCCTTTTGAATTCAGCCAACTATCAGTTGTGAAGACACTCTCCGATGAGCTTCACAGTCTCTTTCCTGCTTCTGCAGGATGTAGCTAGGTGCTATATGCCTGGGGACAGAGAACTGTTAGTTGTATGAAACTTCTTCTACAGCTTATTTAAGTGTGTAGACTTCTTGTAATGGGACTAATGGTGGACTGATGAGGGAAATGTCTGGTACTTATTCACAGGGAGATTTTGATGGCCAGTCTGTACACAGCTGGTGTATCTGAGCTGTGTGTAGAAGTTGGAACACTATGTCCATTGTGTGGACAAAAGGTCTGTATATGTATATATATATATATATATATACACAAATGCATATACAGAGCCAACAACTGTTAATGCATTTGATGTTTTAAAGGTTAAATAGTCAGAATGATCTTATTCAGAAAAACCTCTCTAAAAGTTAGGGAGTATTCTAGTATTTAGAATCTAGTATTTATCCTTTATCTCTGCTTATTATGTTCACCTTTCAATTGTGTCCTAAGACTGACAGCACCATCTTCCTTGAGAAGTGTCCGCAGCAATTACAGCAAGCTTCTAGCACCCTGTGGCTCCCACTGCAAGGTAGAAGATGACAGTGGTGGGAATTTCTTGTCCTGTCTGCTGGGGCCCTACTCGAAATTCAGTGGGTGTGTTTGTCTGCTGCCCTGGAGGCTCCTTCTGTTGGCTCCTACCTGGATGGCAGCACTTTCCAAATCAGTAGCAGATCCCACTGAGAAGTGGCAGTCATGTGAGTGTGGAGAAGTTCTCCAGTTCATAGCAGGATGTACAGTGAAGGGTAATTCAGGTTTTGTTCATTTTTCCTCATCCATCAATCTGGGTTAATAAATAACTAATTAAACTCAGGTGTGAAGCTGCAGTGCTCTTTCAAGTTGTTCTTATATTCCCTGAACCTTGAATCTATAGGGCATAGATAGCTTCAACATGATGAATGTTTTACAACCTGTGTCAAAGGTACTCAGAAGATGTACACATCTAACATGCAGAAGTTCCCACAAGGTTTAGAAGGAAAAGCTCATAATTTCTGAATATGTCTGGAATTTGTGTGCCTTGAGAGATGTACAGAATCTGCTCAAACTTGAGGAGTTTTTCCTTATCTAGATGAATGTTACAATCCAATGGGAAACAAACAGGGAAAGATAGTGAAGTCAAAGGTTGTCCTGACATTGAGTAATTTTTTTGGTGCGTTTTGTTTTCTGAAACTGGGTATTTTGAGAGATATAGACAAAAGGTAATAGATGAAGGCTTTTGATTTGAAGCTACAATCCAGAAACGTATCTGAATACTATTTTTGGTGAACAAGTTTCTTGTTTGTATGAGTTCTCAACAATCAAGGTATTACCACCAACCAGTTTTTATTTTTTAGCTAACATATATGTCTCTAGAACTCTGTTTAGAGTTAGCCATATGCTGATAGCAATTATTTCAGTAACTTCTGTAATGCTAAATAAAGTATTTCTACTTCAATTACCAGGGTGTTTTTATAGTTAGATGGTTTGAGCAGAATTTAATTTGCTTTCTCATTTCAAATGTATACTGTACATAGTAGTAGTTTGATTTACTTACACTCTTCACTAAAAGTACTTCATTTGTCTTACTAAAAGTATCTTTTTAAAACCCCAAAAAAATCATTCATCCTTAGTTAAAAAAAAAACAACCCCCAAAAAACAAGCCCTATAAAACCTCTGAAAGACAATATGGGCTTTTCTGTGTTTGAGGGCTTTTGTTCATCAGCATCCATCAGTTTCTTCTTTCTCTGACTGCTGGAGACACTTGAATGAGTTTTTGGATCTAGCTTTGAGTATAGTCCATTGTCTATTTCTCAGACAAAATTAATTTTTGTCATCTAGTGCAAGTTCATACGCTGAGAAAGAAGAAACAGTCATGAATGAAACAAAGGCACAAGCATAGCACTGGGCACTTACTGTTCTCCTTAAAGACCTTCTTTTCTGTGTTCCTTCTCTGACTAGATTCCTGTTCTCTCCACAAATTTGAAAAATATACAGGTAAGTGTCTTTGTGCTATAAGGCCTTTAATAGGTTGCCTCTTTGTTGTGGATGGAGTGACCCACTTCACTTGTAACAGGAAAGTTATAATATGTTTATTAATATAAACCAGCTCTATAACAAAGTTTAATAGTAAATGTGACAGTGATTTAACAGGATTAGATGGCCAGGCACACTAGATTATATTTATTGCATAGAGGACAGGGTCAGACAAAACTGTCAGGGACACCATCCTGTTGAGACATGAGGTTCAGAAAGACATCTCTTACACCTTCTTAGAGAGGAGTTTACATGTGTCTGGATCCATACTTAGTCCCAGACTTGTTCAACTCTTTATGTCATTATCCATCCTTTCAGCTAAGATTTCAAAATTTGAGTGCACTCCTTCCAATTCACTCATCATGTAAAAGAAGTCTCTCATCCTCAAGTAGTTACTTTGAGATGTATCCCTTCTCAAGGGGAGATCCTGATGTGAAGCCCACTTCTGTGCCAGAGATTCAACAGGCCCTGGGCTGTCCATTACTTATGGACTTAGACAATTAACTTATGGTTACATTTGCATGTTGACTACAGATATTAGTTTATTGCGTACTTGTCTTGAATCAGCCTTTGACCAGCACTCTGGTTAGGTGAATTGCCTAGATCAGCCCTTGGCTATTGCATTATCTGTCTCACACAGATCTACTTGGAGTCCTACGCAACCATGATGACCATGTGCACCCAATTACAACTGCTGCTGGTGGTTACTTGAGCAGGGTTATGGGAAATAAAGGTCAGGCTGGGGTGGAGGCACGCTATCAAATTCATAATAAAAAAAGACAGATATAAATATCTCACTAGATCTTCTCTTCAAGTGAATGTTCAATAATTTGTGGCAAGTATAGTGCTGAACACGTCTCAAAAGACCACCTCGGTGTTGCAGTACAATGAAGATGGGTCAAAATGGCACAGAGTATTTCAGTACAAATTTCTTTACTTCTCTAATTAATATCTGACCCACCAGAGATTTCTGCCATAAGATAATAATTTTCCAGACTTATAACTACTCTAGTAAGAATTGAAGAAGTTAACAGGGCTGAAATAATAACCAACACATAGTAATTTTAGCTAATCAGGGCTTATGTACAGAATTTGAATGAATAAAGTTGTCAAAGCCATAGGTTACTCACCTTCTCTATTACACTCTTCGACATCCACATATTGCTGATGGATAAGGTGTTCTTTCACACCTTTTTTTTTTTTTTAATGAATGGGTTACAACTCTGAGGAAATAATTTGAAGCTACTTTGAGGGACAAGAATCCAACAGATTTCAAATAAAATACAGCATTTGCCTTTTATTTTAATGCATTTGTCACTGTCTTTGCCATTCTCTAATGCCTGCCTGAATTCTAAATCTTCCAGTGCATATGTAAATGCTCATGTTTATGCTATTTTGGAAGGACAATGAAGTGTTTCTCAGATCAGACAATTCATTTATTTAATATGTATGAAAGTTTCACGTAAATTCTGGTCATGAAGATGTTTCATGTTGGGCTTTTTCTGTGATCACTTATTTAACCCATGATTTTTCAAAATAAAAATAAAGAAGAAGATTTATTTTCTTTTGTTAAAATGCAGTAGCAGGCAAGATACAGCAAAATATATGGCTGAGAGGTTTTTAATTTGTTTTAATCTGAGTACTAGCAATTGAACATCTGAATGATTTTTGAGGTTGCCATCTTAATTTTTTTCAGGGGGTTATGGGAACTGAATTCAAATTTTTCAGTGGAGTATTTATGTTTTTTACAACTGAATCTGAAGAAAAATATAACAAAGAATAGAATCCAAAGTACCGATGGACACCATTAGTAGTTTGACACCAGAGTCTGTTTTGTTACATAAATATTATGTAGTGTTAAAAGCACCTTCTTGAAAGTCATCCAATTCAGCTGAAGGCTGAGTGACCTTTCACCATGGTATTCACCCTTTTAAGTGTAATTGACAGAACAATTTCCTAGTTTCCATTATGTCACAGAAAACTAGGTATGGGCTATTTGTTACTCAAATCATGATTGGAACACCTTTAATTGTAATTGGCAAGACCACCTTGCTAAAATTTATCCCAGTGAAATCGTTTTGGTAGATAAATTTCTTATGATAGTGAGAAGCACTCACTATCATGCATAAGCACATGTGAATAAATTAAAAAAAAAGATTTCCTAAGATCCCATACATCATAAAGTATCTGGATATTAGTGTAGCTTCAGGTCAAAAACTACGTGGATCCAGATTCAATTAGGAGCATTTTGCACTAACATATGACAACAGAGAGAGTCTTTATCTTTTGGATGGGAACTATAAATTCAATTGTTTATTCTGATAAATGTAGATAGTTTTTAATGCACTAAAATTAACATTTCATATGTTTTTGAGGTAATCTTTATATACTTAGTTCAAAACCAAGCCAGGATGAATAGGCATGTTACTTTCAAAAAAAAAAAAAAACAAAAACAAACCTATAAATAATACTCTTTTTGAAAATGCAGTTCTCCCTTTCATTAAAATTGTCCAGAATTCTAGTCCTATCACTGTGGTAAATGTGTAAGACCTAACTGTTGGTGGGAAGACTAAATGTCTTCCAGAAGTCAGTCTGGGATTGGTTCTGTTGAGGAGCTTGTCTAGAGTCTCTCTTGGGGTCAGGTATAGGACTTTGTAGAGATAAGCTCATCAAGATTCCCATGGTGCCAAACAACTGGCTGCCACTTGTTGCAGTGACTTACAGCCTCCCCCTCTCTACGGTTCTCTGGACAGTTCATTTACCCTTAAATTACTACCCTATTTCTGTCTATTCTTTTTAACTAATTTTAAGGAGTCCCAACTCATGCTAGGTGCTACAGGGCTTGGTTTATTTAAATTTAAAAAAAAATCCAATTAGTTTGAGTTTTTAACATTTTTGTGCATTTCCCTGTAGGACACCAGTGTGATTAAATATTGCTAAAAGCAATCTTTTTCCTGGTATATCATTACAAAAATAATGCAACTTGTGATTTCCTGATTAAAAAAAAAAGTCTTATGTCTTCATAGCTAAATTATGTTGGGCCATTTTGTTTCTGTTCTGTTGACCTGCTGTCTCTGCTCTGTATCTTGTAAAAAATTCGTATGTTACCTGAATATCACTTCAAATTAAATACAGTATTTGCTCTTTGTGTGCTTATTTTCATAGAACAAACAAACAAAACAAGCCCCAAAAAATCAAATATCCAAAAAATTACTCCTTGATCCTGTGATCATTCCTTACCAAACAAATTCCAGTTGAAATTATCACAGTGAAGCACTCCTATCAGGTTGCAGGAGGTGCTTCTTTCCCTCTCTTCTGCATTGGTGAGGCCACACCAGGAGGACTGGGCCCATGTCTGGGCTCCTCAGTACAGAAAGGAAATTAATATCTTGCAGACAGTCTAGAGGAGAGTCACAAAAATGATTAAGAGCAGGGAGTATAAGGAAAGGATGAGAGACCTGAGACTCTTCAGCCTGGTGAAGGCTCACTGGTAACCCTATGAATGTTTGTAATTAGCTGAAGGGAAGGTGCAAAGATGATGGAGTCATGCTTTCAGTGGCGCACAGTGGTAGGCCCAGAGGCAGTGGGCACAAACTGAAACACAGGAGGCTCCCTCTGAACATCAGGGAACATTTGTTTACTGGGTGTATTGGTTTGGCACAGCCTGGTTTTGGGTAGCAGGGGGGCTGCAAAGGTGGCTCCTGTGAGAAGCAGCTGGGAGCTTCCCACCATGTCCGGCAGAGCCAGTGGCTGATGGCTCTGAAGATGGACATGCTGCTGGCCAGAACTGGGCCAATGAGAGAGGCTGGTAACCCCTCTGTGATGACATATTTAAGGAGAAAATCAAATCAAAGTCAGGGGGTTTTTGCTTCTAGTCAGAGAAGAGGAGAAGATGAGAATATGTGAGGCAAAACAATGTGGCGACACCAAGATCAGTGAAGAAGGAGGGGGAGGAGGTGCTCCAAGTGCCTGAGCCAAGATTCCTCTGCAGGCCGTGGTGAAGACCATGGTGAAGCAGATTGTCCCCCTGCAGCCCATGGGCCCACGGGGAATGCAGAGATCCACCCACATCCCGTGGGGGAGGTGCCCACGCCTGAGCAGGTGGATGCCTGGAGGAGGCTGTGATCCAGTGGGAGACCCGGTGGAGAGAGAGGGCCCTGCTTCCAGGCTGGAGCAGCCTGTCCTTGGAGGACTGCACCCTTGGGAAGAGACCCACGGCACAGCAGTTTAGGGAGGGCTGTGTGCCCGTGGGAGGGACTCACACTGCTGCAGGTGCGGTTTGGCTGCTGCTCGTGAGAGGGGACCCACGCCGGGAAGTTCACGGAGATCTGTCTCCCGTGGGAGGGACCCCACAGCCTCACAGGGAAGGGCTCTTCTTCCGGAGCAGCAGAACAAAATCCTGGTGATGGACTGACCACAACCCCCGCTGCCCTGCTTCCTTGTGTTGTCAGTTGGAAAGAGGGAGGGCTGGGGGGAAAGGTGTTTTAAGGGCTTATTTTACTTCTCATTACCCTCCTCTGATTCTGTTAGTAATACATTTTACTTAGCAATCAAGGTTGAGCCTGTTTTGCCCTTGAAATATTTCTCCCGTTCTCCTTATCTCACCCACGAAGCCTCCGTTAACCCTTTTCCCTCCTTTTGCCCAGCTGTGGCAGGGGAGGGCGAGCGAGTGACTCTCATGGGTGCCTGACGTTGGGCCAGTGTCAAACCACGACACTGTAACTCTGACTCAGCATGGGAACAGGTTGCCCAGGGAGACTGTGAAGTTTCCTCCTTGGTGACATTCAGAAGCTCTCTGGATATGGTCTCGGGCAGCCTGCTCTAGGTGACCCTGCTTGAGCAGGAAGCTTCTTCCAGCCTCACTTGTTCTGTGATTCTGTGAACAATGCTGAAGGCACATAACATAAATTATATTGGTGACAATAATAATAATATGACAGGAATAACACTTCTAGGTTCAATCCCATCCTACCTGAAATTCTAGGCTATAAAAGATAATACATATTCTCAATCTCAGTTTTTAATGTTATGATCAAATGACTATATTTTCACATGATCCCAATGTCATTAATGCATAGGATAAATAATGCTCCTGAAATCTATCACATTTATATACTTAGTTACTCCCTTTTCAGTAATACCTACATTTCTTCTCTCACAGATTTTTGTGGTAAAAATGAAGAAAATAGTATTAGGGAAAGAAAGACTATTCTTTTTAAGGAGATTGAATTTGATTCTGAAGAATGTAATATAAATGCATTTTGATAAACAGAGTTCTGTTCTGAGGGTGATGAATCAACATCTTCATAAATACTCAAATATTATAAAGTCATAAATACACATAATAATATGAATTCACATATAATGATATCATAATATTAATTATATAATGATTTATTAATTTATTAATTATATAATGATAAATATATTAATGATATAATAATAAATAATAATATAAATTTATAAATACACAACTTTTATATTCTTTATGTTGAATATATTCAAATAGACGACACCAAGACTTAAATTTGCAGATATGGTGATAGCTCACAACTGTTATTAAATTTAATTAGTGATATATTTTAAACCTGTGAATTGTAAAAATTTTACATGACCTGGAAAAACATCAGAGCTTCTCTGCTTTGAATTTGGCACTGAGATAGGTGGGTATTTAATACCTTTTGCTTCACACTCTCTAAACCTCTTATCTGTACAGATGAAGACTGTAGTACTACTTAGTTTCACAAATATGTTGCTGAGATCAATTCAGCATTCAGATGCTGTGGTCAGAGCACCTTAGTACATTCTCAAAAAGATATTAATTAATTATTTGAAGATTAATAATTTTACATTTAATGAATAATTTGGACCGCATCTAAGGAATAATCCTTGGAGACCTCTGAGAAGAAAAAAAAAGGAAAATGCAAAGAAATTTTCATTCAGTGCATGTAGCTTGGGTGTGCATTAAAATGAGTGTGGAGTCATGCAATTAAAAACCAAATGATAATGTAAATGTCAGAGGACACAAAACTAATTTACTTGAGTTTAATTCTGACATTTCATGGATACTAAGTGCAGTTCCAGTGCAGAGTATCACAAAATTTTAGAGATTGTAATTGCTAACCATCTGGAAATGCAAAATTTCACAGTCCAAAAATTACAAAGATTTCAAACCCAAATTTTGAGGAAAAAATACGCCTCATATTGATTTAAGATTTTTTTCATTGTATTTGCCATTTCATAAAAAAATTAATGAATTCTTTTACTTTGATTTTACAATTATTCTATTCTACTATGATTATTTTTTTAAAATGGGAGAACTGGATTATGTATTAAGATCATTATAATCATGCATACTTGAACTGTGTGCGTTGCCAGCTAGACACAAACACCTGCAGTGTTTCCTGAAGTTTTTAGTAAATTTTATTTTTGGTTTGGGGGTTTTGTGTGTGTGTGTGTGATCTGCTTTTTGCAAAGTACAATGCAAAACTTTTATTTTCAAGATGGAATAAGGAAGACATAATTGGAGGTTTAAAAAATATCATATTTTTAATAGTGCTTTCTGCAACACAAAGGCAGCAGCTTGGTTTTTATGCCATCCTATTTTTACACCCTGTTTTGCAGTCAAATGATTAAAGCAAAGAAGAGAAGACCTTTTTGACAATTGTAATAGTCTGTTTGTTCTACAAGGAAGTAGATACCTTTCTCAGAAGACTACTTCTGAAGGCCACTTCTTCCATTATCTCAGTAGCCTGTGAATATTAACTACCAGATTGAGTTTAAACAAGAATTTTTCTAATTGATTCATAAGAGATACTGTTTTCTATAATCAATTCAAAAAGCATCAATCATAAACAAACTGAAAATCATAAGCAACACTGCCAAAATATTGATAACATTGAGAATACTTGCTTTGACAACTAAATAAGTAGAAGAATCAAACCAATAAAAAACTGAGTTACAGTCCATATCTTTCCAGATTTTGGAAAGATGTCTTTCAACAAGAAGTTACTTCAAAAACCAGAAATAAAGACTTATTTGAATGCTTGATACCACTGATGTTTCCTTAATGCTCCATGTCTTTGTAGTGCCTTTAGGAAGTGAAAAAAAAAAAAAAATCAGGACCTGCAATTAAGTGAATATACTAAGTCAGTCATGAGGAAATGGAATTGGTTGATGCATCAGCAAGCATGTAACTAGCACCACTTAATTATAATGATATTTCACAATTTACATTCCCAAACTTTACAAGGGATTTGAGACATTCTAATTTTGTTCTGCCTTGAAGCAGTTTCATTTTAGTCAATAAATTCCATGAGATTCCCTAATGTAGGGCTCAAATTGAGTCTTAATTACCAGGCTGATATGATAAATGAAAAAAACTCAATTTTTCTGAAGTGTCATATAGTATGTGAACCTCTGGTTTGAATTCTACATGGTAAAAAATCCCTTAAAACTCAATTACGACTTGACTTTTGATTCACTTATCCTTTAGCTCTGGCACTACAATTGTAAGTTTACTGGGGTATACTTAGTCCCTGGGAAAGAATATTAAAATGCTCATTTACCCCATTATAGTCTCTCTTTGCCTCTCCTCTGCTGTTCATATTCTTTGCAGCTATAAATGTTAGCATGAATAATAATGAACTATGTTACATGTTTTTCTCCAAAAATAAAAAAATACTATATATATTTTCCAAAGGTGTATAAAATTACTGAATTCCTTTACCAATATAACAGTACGAGGCAAGGAACAGATACCAAAGAACATATTTACACAAAATAAAGTAAATAAATATACCATACTACTTAGCTAATTTTTCTATATATTAAGTTTAATCTATACAAGGTCCTGGTACTTTTTCTTCAATATTTATGTGATAATCTCCTTTCATAGTTTTTCTTTTTTTGGTTTTGTTGCCTAATGGCAAACTAAAAGTATTTTCTTATTTCTCATCAAGGACTTCATCATATCTAGTAGAGTCTCCACCCTTACTTTGCATTCCTTTTCACTTGTTTCACTGGTCTTCAGATTTCTCTTTTTTCATTCTAATTTGTGTAAAACTAAATTAGTTCAAGATAAGGAATGACTGTTTTGCTAAAATTTCAGATAATTACTAGTTTTCTTCCATTAAAATTTTACCTGACACAAGTATCTTGGGGACATCATTAACCTCTAAGTAACTGTGCCTTCTGCTCATTCTTTTAAATATTTCTTATTTATGATATGCTGTTTAAGCTTTTAGGAATTGTCATCTGCAACTGTAGTTATATTGGAGCTGTGTGGAGAAGAATTGTTTAAATAGAAATATTTAACAAAAGGCAATTGATGAAAGCAACAAAATAAACCAGTCAATTTAGTATAAGAAGAAAGTTACTGTAGATCGAATTTGATGATCTTTGCTTTATAGAAGTTTAAAAATGTTCCACTTTTAACTATGACAAATTGCATCTTGAGTTGATATCTAATACCTGCTGCTGCCATTAGCAATTTTCATAACCTTTAATTAAAGAAACAACAAAAGCAACCCAAACTAATGCCCTGAAATTTTATCTACTTTGTAACCTCACTATAGTTGTTGTCCAATATAATAAATCTCTTCTTTTATTCTGAGTTAGCATTTTGTTCTTACTAATGTCGTCAGCTTCTTGAAATTAGGGCTATGATATGATTTCCCCTAGCTAAACGTGGCCCTTAGCATTACATCCTTGAAGGTATCCCTGGGAACCACTATTAGTTCTGTAAGCTGAGATATTGCTATCCCTTTGCTACAGACTTGTAGCCGTTTTCAGTCCATGCGAGATTATCTGCATACATATGACCTAAATTAATTTTGACTCTGCCACTTTGGAGAGAGGTGGCCTTTAAAATGAACTCCGTGGGCGTTTGAAATATGGCTTACAGATTCCAGAACTACCATTTTCGGTTGTCCTCTGCTGTTCTCCAGAGATCTGAAATCATCCTAAGCACTCTAAAGCATTTGTCTTCAACCTTCTCAGCCAATTACAGAAATAATCCCTCTGCTTGCTCTTATCTTGGTCATGCATGTTGCTCTACAAAGTTTTATTCTGAACAACATGTATTTAATTCTCTCTGATTTATGGTTGACACAGCTGTATTGTTAGTGCAGATCACACACATTGAATTCCTGAACCTAATTCCACTAGGCATTAATATCAAAGCCTGAGAATGTTTGTATTACTGCAGATGCTTCCCATGTATCCAGTATGGGCAGAACCATGTGAATGAAATTATTTAGTTAATGACAAAGTCCAGCTTTTAAATAAACGTCATAAATAATTTTTAGAAACTCTCTCTTTTGCTTTAAAGTTTTCTGATCTAATGATATTAGATATATGGTTAATTTTGCTGTGTACTTTGACTAGCACCTTCTCTTTTAAACAATAATTTATTTTCCTAATGCAGAACAGAGACTCCATGGCAACAAGCCAGTTTGAAGCAGAAAAGGTACAGGGAGAAAACACAGATAGTCTGTTTTCAGAAATCCTCAAAATTAATAGGTAAAAGCACAGCATGTGTAAAGCAGGGTCTAAAGAATTTTACTTTGTTTAAAACAGCATATAAACATGAAAGAAGTCCTTCAAATTTCAGTGGGTCAGCTCACATTCAGAAAAATATTTAAAGTCTCACAATTTAACTGTAAAGCTTTTATTACTGTTTTATTAGGAAAACACCAGCTATCTCTACCTGAATATAAAACACTAGCTGAAATGACAGGATTGAAATCCCAGTGTCACAGAAATCAGAGCCTCCTTTATTCACTGCTCTTCTCTAAGATGAATTTGAGCAAGACTTGCTGTTCTCTAAATACACCTGAAGTCCAGGTTTTCAGCCTTCTCCAGGAGAGCTGAACCCCCTCACATGTAATGGTGCTTGAGAAAACAAACTGCATCAGTCCAAAGGTCCCACCCATTTCCTCCTTCTTTCCCCCAGCTTTATATACTGAGCATGATGTCCTGTGGTCTGGAACATCTCTTTGATTAGTTTGGGACCCCTGTCCTGGCTGTGTTTCCTCCCAACCTCCCATGAAATATCAATGTTCTTGCCAGCGTGGCAGTGCAGAAAGCAGAAGAGGCCTTGGCTCTGTGTAAAGCCCTGCTCAGCAGTAACAAAGGCTCTATATTGTTAACCCCATGCCCAACACAAATCAAATCCACAGCCCATTCTAGCCCTTGGGAAGAAAATCAACTCTACCCCAGCCCAAACCAGCACAGCTTGTCATTAACTCAATCTTAACCAGCCAACTTTGCCTCTTATGGGGGAGATACCTCACAGAAAGGTTATGCACAGTCTGACTTTTGTACAGGTTATCAGTGTCTCAAAAGTCAGATTTAGTGTAAAATTCATCAGTCTATATTTTGTACCAGGCTTCATTAATTATGAGAGAGAGATATGTGCCAAAATTTGAAACAGCATTTTTCTTTCTAAGTTTTCTGGGAAATAAGAAGAGGAAACAATTTCTAGGAAACAGTAAGAGGAACAAATATGTATTTATATATACATACACACATAAATAGATATCTCAACGTATATGCATGTTGCTGGATTTTTTTTCAGAATGGAAAATAATTAGTAAAACCTTTAATAATTATTGATTGTAAAATTAAATTTTATCCTCATTGTGATGGGCTGACACAAGCCAACAGCCGTACAGCCACACAGCTGCTTGCTCACTACATCCTACACGACATGTGAGAAAACTTTTAAGTTTATGCAAAGACAGTTAATGGGTGAAGGAAAGTAAACAAAAAAAAAGAAGGAAATGACAGGCAATTCCTCACCAACCACAGAAGTAGACTGATGCCCAGCCAGTCTCGGAGCAATGGCCACTTTGGGAGACAACACCCTGCTCTCCACTTCCTCTTCTTCTTTCTCTGCTTTAGATTTTATTGCTGAGCATGACATCCTATGTTATGGAACATCCCTTTGGACAATTCAGGTCGCAGTCCCAGCTCTGTCCCCTCCTAACTTGCCCATCCCCAGCCATCTCTCTGAGAAAAAGAGAAAACCTTGAGCAAGAATAATGCAAAAATAGCCAAAACATTAGTGTGTTATCAACTTCCAATTTTATAGACACGTCGAAAACCAGAAAATTATAAAGCTAACATGAAGCTAACTCCATCCCAGCCACATGCAGTACACTTATAATTGCCTCTCTTTGAAAGCAAAAAGTAAATGGGCTAAAGAATACTATTATAGTTAAAGTGTTAATTTAGTTTTTATATTTTCAGTAATCTTGTTCCTATCTCCTTCATATCTTAGATAAGAAGGGTTGTTGGCAGTTTTTTTAGTGATCATATTTCGTTATAAAGAGCATGCAGGCTCTTTTTAAATCTCTTTTTAATTTTAATTATATTTTTAATCCAAATTTCGTTTCTTAGATAACTGCTAAAAGCATGGTCACATCTTCATTCATTTATTCCTGTAAAGTATTTTCTCTACAACATATCCTTGTATTTAAACTTGAGAGAACTCTTATTGTGCTCTTAGAAGTAATAAAATAGTTCAGAAATGTACTTTAGAACCACAACTGGATTTTTCACTTCTGTACTCTGACTTAAATGTGTCACAGAGTGTGTATCACTCTCAAGAAATGTAATTGAATCTAATACTAGTTTTCATATTAAATATTATTTCAAATATTTTTATTTTACTTGAAAGAACTGTAAACTAAAGGCCATTACTATGGAAAGCTTTTACTATTGCATATGAAATGTGCAAAAATAGCTCAAGTGCAGAGATGAATTGATAATTTCTAGCTTTTCTATAACACAAAAAGCAAAACGAATAGAGGTTTAATATTGTTTTATACATATGAATGAAAAAAAAATTACATTTCAAAAACATAAAACTTCTACAAAATAAATATGGGCTGACTGCTATGACAAATAATTTTATCTAAAAAAACCCCAACAAAACAACAACAGCAAAAAAATCAAGCCTGAAACATTTAAAATTGGATAGGCATCAGATTTCCAGGAAAAACTTGAGTAGTCAGCTCTCAGATAAGAGCAGATCAGAGCAGGTTTCTCAGAGTTTTGTGTACCTGGGTCTTGACAGCTTTCAATAGTGAAGCAGCATGGAATTTTCCACAGCTTGATTATCCCCATAGAGAATAGAATTTGGTTGAACTGACTCTCATAAACTTTCCTCTTACCTGCTTTTCTCTCTCTTTTTGTATCAGAAAAATACATAAAATGACCATTAAATCTCTAGATAATGAATTTTTCAACAACAATGTCACTTTCTCATGGAGTATTACTGCTTCTATACCCTTCCATACCCGTGATCTTGTTTCTTCAAAGAGAAAATGAAGCACAGCACAATTCATAAGAAAATGAGACATCATGGAAAATGCAATGAGATCATAGGAAAAAAAAAAATGAATGTACCTATTATCAGTGAGGATCAATAGGATTTTGGGGAGTGACTTTAGTTCTATATTAACATAATTTTCAATTTAGAGGTCTTGAAATAATGGATGTCAATATGAGACTTACCTAATGTACAATTTTCCTAGATGGTTGTGTATTTAATTTATGAAGTAGTTGCTTAAGGACATACATGTAGTGCCATTTTTGCTGATATGGGATAGTCTGCCTAGTCTCTCTGCCAGTACAGAAGAGGAATTTGCACAGCTATTCAGTTAACAGATGACACGGTGAGTGTAATTACTACCAAGTCACAAAATGTTATGAAGAAATGAGCAAGTAGATTGCGGGTCATTATTTCAGACTCTGAATATCAGATTTGATTTTTCCAAAGATAGTACTCAGCTAAACTGATCGACAAATTTAAATCTAAACACGTGAAGCAATCATTTGTTCCACATACATGGTTTTATTAAAATTCTCATCTTAAAAACGTCTCATTTTTTTACAAATTCTGTGTACTCTGGATAGAGTAGACCGAGCAATACTTATTCATTGTTGCTGTCAGGAACTTCTGATTCTTAAGTCCACCCAAGATTCTTATGCCTCACTTCAACATCATACCTGATAACAGACCCTGATAAGCCTCACCTGAAAACACCTTTTGCCAAGAAACCGTGGAGCTTCTTTTAAGCTCAGGCACTATACCTCTTTTGGTAAGATTGCTGTCCAGGCTTGTATTGTGACGACTTGCCTCTGGCTCATTTCATGGAGCAATCCTGCTCTTGCTGTTCCCTTTCAGTTAAGCAAAACCTCCCAATGGAGGGCAATGAAGTGAAAGCATTTTAGTCCAGTGGAGAAGAAAGAAAGGAGAGCTTATCAAATGTTAAAAAAAATGAACTTCTCATAAAAGACGTTCTTGAGACCAAAAGTAGCAGATATTGCATGACAGTTAGCTTTCATGGGCTTGAGGAATTTGTTTCTGTCATCCACACATAAGCATCTAATGACAGCTCAAATAACCCCAGACATCTGGAACACCAGTGTAGGTATGGAAGATATGACACAGGATCTATGATAGACTCTTACCTTCCAGGAGCAACAGCTGACCATAAAAAGTGAATTCTCGGGCACATCAAGAACCTATGCATAGATAACTGTATAGACTCCTGGTGTATAGTGTAAGCGACTACAGAGAGCTGTGTCAACTCCCACAGAGATGAGCTAATCAATACACTCGATTGACTCATCTCACTCTAAAATAAACAGCTATTTTAAAACAAATGTGTAGCTCTCCATTGACTTCACTGACTATGAGATCAATTCATTTGTCAAACAGAGGTTTGTAGTGTAATTTGAAACTCTCTTGGTTATCTGAGAAATCTGCATGAGGCTTTCAGTATTGACAGTGTTTACAGAGACCCATGCCCTTCTGAATCTGTAGCTGAAGGGGACGTGAGTAGGTATGGGAAATTAAATGGAAGTGTACTCCTGTACTTGCAGAACTGAGCTGTCCTAGATCTTTACCAGCCATAATAGTAACTTGATGCCTTACAGTGGGATACACTGTAGACACCACCTTAATGACCAGCCTGACATGCAATTTACACGCTAAAAAAGCATCGACATCCCATATAACTTATGGACTAGATGATTGGACAGTGAAGTGAATTGAGAACTGGCTGAATGGCAGGTCCCAGGAGGTCATTATCAGTGTCACAGTGTTGGAGGCCTGTCAGTAGTGGTGTCCAGTATCATTTAACTTATGAAGTATTTAACTTCATCCAAAATGACTTGGATGAAGGCACAGATGCCTCCTCAGCAAGGTCTCTGTGAGGAGTGGCCAGTATCCCAGAGGGCTATGCAGCCCTTCAGAAGGACCACAACAGACAGGAGAGATGGGCAGAAAAGAACCGAAATTCAACAAAGAGGAAGAATAACCCCCCGCCCCAGCATGGGCTGGGGGCCCACCTGCTGGACAGCAGCTCTGCAGAGAAGGACCTAGGAGTGCTGGTGGACAACAAGCTGTCCATGAGCTGGCAGTGCCCTTGTGGCCAAGAAGACCGATGGTGTCCTGGGGTACTTTAGGAAGAACTTTGCCAGCAGGTCAAGAGAGGTGATCCTGCCACGCTACTCAGTCCTAGTGAGGCCACATCTGGAGTGCTGTGTCCAGTTCTGGGTTCCTAAGTACAAGGGAGACATGGAGCTTCTGGAGTGGGTCCAGTGGAGGGCAACAAAGATGATTAAGGGACTGAAGCATCTCTCTTATCAGGATCTTATCTTAAGCATAGGTGAACAGAGCTGGGCCTATTCAGCCTCAAGAAGACATGATTGTGAAGGGACCTCAGCAATGTGTATATAAGTATCTGAAGGGAGGGTGTCAAGTGGAAGCATCTGGGATCTTCTCAGTGGTGCCAAGCAAGAGGACAAGAGGCAATGGGCCAACTGGTGCACAGGATCCTCCATCTAAACATGAGGAAGAACTTTGTTGTGGGAGTGACCACCCACTGAACAGACTGCCCAGAGAGGCTGGGGAGTCTCCCTCACAGGAGACATTCAAGAACCATCTGGATGCAGTTCTGTGCCATGTGCTCTAGGATGAGCAGGGAGGCTGGCTCAGATGACCTACTGTGATCCCTTACAACCTTACCATTCTGTGATTCTGTGATTTGCTCTGTTTTATTTAAAAATGTTATTGAGTTGCTCACATGAAGTCCTCTCATAATATTTGAAATATACTGGTGTACCTTACCTGGAATCCAATGATCAGTCCAGAAAACTGATGATTTCTCTGAGGTCTAGTGTAATAGTTCACAGCCCCATGCAGATGATGTAAATTGTTATGGCAGGAGGCAGGAGGCTTGTGACCAACTGAATCTACTTCCATATCTTCATCTGCTGCAAGAGGAGTTTAGAGATAGCTTATTTGCATATGCAATGATTGTTGATACCTAAATTTATGTTTCTGAATCTAAGTTTTAATCCCACCCATGATTTTTTATATATTATATTATATTATAT